>CM008283.1:34673612-35143636 GCA_002319775.1 Fagopyrum tataricum | reverse complement strand
CCTTCACCGAATACACACCCGTCCCCATTCCCTACAAGAAGCCCGTCTAGCTTCACCCGTCACCCCATCTCCTTACTACAAAGAGCCCGTCTACACTCCATCAGCCCATCTCATACTCAAGAAGGGCCGCGACACTCCTTCACCCGAATACAAAGCTTCACCCGTCTACACCCCGCATCTCCATTACTACAAGAAGCCCGTCTACACTCCTTCACCCGCTTCACCCGTCTACAACCCCATCTCCATACTACAAGAAGCCCGTTACACTCCTTCACCCGAATACAAAGCTTCACCCGTCTACACCCCATCTCCATACTACAAGAAGCCTCTACACCCTTCACCCGTATACAAAGCTTCACCCGTCTACACCCCATCTCCATACTACAAGAAGCCCGTCTACACTCCTTCACCCGAATACAAAGCTTCACCTGTGTACACCCCATCTCCATACTACAAGAAGCCCACTTACACTCCAGTAGTGTACCACAAGCCAGTGTACACCCCCTCTCCCGTGTACTACAAGGCTCCCGTTTACACTCCTTCACCGGTGTACTACAAGTCTCCCGTATACACCCCTTCACCCGTGTACTACAAGAAGCCAGTTTACACACTCCTTCCCCAGTGTACTACAAATCTCCCGTTTATACTCCATCCCCAGTGTACTACAAGGCTGCAGTTTACACTACATCACCTGTTTACAAGGCTCCAGTTTACACTCCATCATCTGTCTACAAGAAGGCAGAATACGGCTATTGAGGATTTGAGAAAATCGAGCTTCACAATGAATTTCCCTAAGTATTTTCTTTATTAAATCGATTTTTTGGATCGAACCATAATGACATCCTTATTTGTATCTCTTTCCCACATGAATATTATGAATATGACTTTAATATTAATTGTTGTCTAAACTCAAAATTGGGTCTTTCCAAGTGCTCATACACATTACATTTTTTGCACTAACATTCGGTTTATCAACTATTTACTATGGAAAAATAAAGGACCATATGATGAGGTATACATCAACTTAGATACATAATAAAACACCGCACAACATCAAGAGAATTTGAAAATATGAGAAACTTGATAAATTATGTAATAAAAGAAATATTTTTACCGTGAATCATCATAAATAACTTTTTAAATTCCAAAGAACCCAACAAAGTAGTATTTTAAAATATAAAGAAACTACACCAAGGACTAGGCATAGCAATGAGAGCTTGTAAAGGAAACATGCTCATACATATTGTAATGTAATTCGTATGTATAATAAGTATATCATTAATTTGTATAAGTTGTATGTAATATTGACAATGATGTAACTTATTTGATTTGATTATGTTGTAATTTGTTAAGCTCCAATTTCAAATTTAATGGGCTTGATCTAATTAGTTGGTCCGCTCGGTTAAAAGGTCTTTTCAAATTTTTAAACCGAAGAAGCCATATTTGGTCCACTCAAGACTCATTTATCTTGTGAGTAAGGATGAACCGGGTTTGTTAAATGAAGAGTAAACCAGTACAGAGCCGACCCTTCACTAACTATGACAACGACGTTTAAAGAACTAAAGGAGCAAGGTAGGGTTTATAAGGTTAGATTATACTACTCTAATCTCATTCACTTTTTATGCCGCTTCTTTCTACTTCTTCATCCCCTTATTCGACCTTTTAAGAGTTCTACAAGATTCAAAGTGAGATTGAGTGCTTCCTCTACATAGCTTGAAAGAAGCCATTGAACAACACTTTTGTGGATACGAAGGAGATCTTGGGATCTTTTAGACTGGTATGATATTGTGTTTTCTTCTACTTCTTTCTAATCTTATTCTTAGGTTTTACACTTTCTAGTTCCTCCTATGTTTTTTCCTTTGTGCTTTACTTTGTTTAAAGACGATTAGTGGATTGCATCTTCCGAGATCCCGGAGACGTAGTATTTAATCCGAACCTCATAAACAACCTTTGTGTTTGTTGTGTTATCTCTTCGATTATTTTGATCTAGAATGAATTTGTATGACTTTTGATGTCATATATTCATGCATCATTTTAGATAGTAGATTCATGCATTTCATGTTTCATCTTCTATGTGTTGCATTCATATAGTATATATATCCTTCATATTGCATATTTTGGTGTCTACTTCGGTACATTTTGTTTTAGGCATTCAAGGTAGATTATGGTGCATTTCCACCAAAATATTTGTTGTTATGTCTTGAATTGATCTTGTCGTCTGTTTGAGCCTATACTGTTTGGCACAATCATATACTTGGCGACCAAGTATAACCTAGGGATTCGTTACTCTATATATTGTAGTATTTTCTTCTGTCTTCCCATAATCCGGTTATCATCTGTTTGTCGTAATTTGGAACTCCTCGACAAAATTTCTCTAAAAGTGAACATAACCAATTAACCATGGTTGGGTGAACCACTATAAATTTGTGTGTCGTCTTCCTTTTTTGTTGAATTTTGTTCTTTCTCGTAATTTCTCAAACAAACTGGTATAAAATCTTTGAGTTCTTTGAGTTTTATAATGAAGGAGAAATTTGTCTTCTTTCAACATGAAGATCGACAAGTTCACAAGGAGGAACATTTTTAGTTTGTGGCAAATCAAGATGTGAGCATTGTTGAAACAACAAGGCTTATGGGGCCGTTGTCAAGGAAGAAATCCGATAAATAAAAGGGCGATATTGCTGATATGTTCACTTAAGAGAATAAGACGCATTTCGACCATCATGTTATGTATTGTATATGATGTATTATGCGAGGTTTCATATCAAAACACCGCAGCCAAACTATGGTTGAAGTTGGAAAGCCTCTACATGACGAAGTCTCTCATGAACAAGTTCCTTCTAAAGCAATGTTTATTCAGCCTGCGAATGCACGGAGGTACGCAACTTCGTGAACACTTAGATCACTTGAATACAATTCTTCTAGATTTATGTAATATTCAGGTTAAGATTGAGGATCAGGATGTTGTGTTGATTTTGTTGGTATCTTTTCCGTCATCATATGAAAACTTTGTTTAAACATTTGTTGTTGAAAAAGATACTATTACTCTAGAAGAAGTCAGGTATGACCTTCATACAAGGGAACTACGTCACAAGGTGGATAAAAAGTAGTGTAGGTAAGGACAATTAGGCATTTGGCTTGTATACAATCGGAGGCAAGGGATGAGAAAAATAAGGGAAGAAGAAGGACGAGAAGTCATTTTCTTTAAAAGGTCGTAAGCCTAAAGATGTCTGTAATTACTGTAAAGAGAAAATGGCATTAAAAGAATGAATGTCCTAAGACGAAAAAACTGTAGGATTTTGGTTCTGTAATTACTGCAAAAGATTATTTTAAATCAAATAAGGGTATAGCTTTGGTTGACGGTGGACACACTTATCAAGTTAATGTGTGGATTCTTGATTCCAGAGCTTTCTATCACATATGTCCTAATAGAGAGTGGTTCGAAACTCATAAGCAGGTAGACGTTGCCGGTATTTCATGGCCGGCCAGTAGTTCCGTCTGCAAGGTGGCTGGAATTGGCTCATTTAAATTAAGGCACATGAAGGTAGATTATGTACATTGAACAAGATCAGACATGTTCCACTTATTACTAAAAAAATGATATCCTTGTGTATGTCGGATAGTAAGGGGTTTTGTTTCAAAGGTAAAGGTGGAGTTTTGAATGTTTGTAAGGGTTCTGCTGTTATTTTGAAAAGTGTCAAAATGGGCACTATATATTTACTGCAATGTTGATATCCCTGTGTATGTCTAAGGGTTTTTGTTTTTGTTGCATCTCTAGAGGATGATATGAGTCAGTTATGGCATATGAGACTTGGTCATATATATGAAAAGGGGATGTAGATTCTAGAAAAGGAAGATCTTTTTGGTGGTAACAAGATCACGAGCCTTGACTTCTGTGAGCATTGTGTCCTTGGGAAGCTACACCGCAACAAGTTTTCAAAAGGTATTCATTGGACAAAAGGTACACTTGATTACATCCATTCAAATTGTTGGGGTCCGGCTAGTGTTGAGTCTCTAGGAAGTCAGAGATATTTCTTAGCTATCCTTGATGATTATTTAAAAATTACTTGGTTGTTTGTCATGAAGCACAAAGGAGAAGCTTCCAAGAACTTCTAAGTTTGGAAAACGTTAGAGGGGAATCAAAAAGGGAAGAAGATCAAAAAGTTGCAAATGATAATAGTCTAGATTTTTTCTCATCTAAGTTTGATAAGTTTTGTAAGGATTTTGTAATTGCTCATCATCATACATTCATACATCTATCACAATAGAACGGTGTACGTAGCTAAGAGGATAAATCAGACTCTACTAGAGACTGCGTGGTGGATGCTCTCTAATGCAAAACTGGATAGGAGGTTTCGGGCAACAATAGTGACTACAACATGTTACTTGATAAACCTCGGACCTCACACTTGCATAAGCTACAAAACACCTTTGGTAAGTCTACTAACTATTCTAACCTTAGGGTTTTTTGTCGTACCGTTTACTATCATGTCAGTGAGGGTAAACAAGAGCTTTGAGAAAGAAAAAAAAAGAGTGTTTGTAGACTATTGAGATGGTGTCAAGGGATACAGAGTTTGATCTTCATCCAAGAAAAGAGTTATTCCGATTAGAAGTGTCATTTTTTACGAGAATTTCATGCTTAACTCGACAGTGAATCCAGTGGAATCAGGGGGAATAGTAGTGTTGGTAAAAAGGTGGAGATCTAGTTTGTTCCTCAAAAAGAAGAGGAACATCCACACTTAGAAGTTGAGGTACCCGAATCTACAATATTAGAAAATCAAACAACATAAGCTATTCACCAGAGCTTAGTTGAGGGTCGCTCAATAAGAGTTGAAGTAAGACCTCCACAAAGATACAACTTTGAGGATATTATTGATTATGCCTTACAAGTTATTGAAGAGGTGGATACTCATTAATCATCCACCTATAGAGAAGTTGTATCTAGGTCTAAAGTTGTACAATGGTTTGCAGCAATTGGAGATAAGATGGAATGGAGTCACTTCATAAAAATCAGACTTGAGAGTTAGTCATACTGCCTAGAGAAAGAAAGGTTAATACTTCCAAATGGGTTTTCAAGAAGAATGAAGGGATGTTGTCTACTAAAGGGGTCAAGTATAAGGCTCGAGTTTTTTCAAGAGCCTTTCATTAGAGAGAGAGAGAGAGAGTGGATTACAGTAAGACTTTCTCTCCGGTAATCATACATGTCTCCATCATAGTGTTATTAGCAATAGTGGCACATCATGATTTAGAGCTCGAACAACTTGATGTAAAGACAACTTTCTTACATGGAAAATTAGAAGAAGAAATAAACATGACTCAACCGGATGGTTTTCAAGTTCTAGGAAAAGAAAACTATGTCGGTAAGTCGCAGAAGTCTTTATATGGACTCAAGTAGTCTCTGATACAGTGGTACAAGAGGTTTGACAAATATATGATTTAGATTGGTAACAACAAGAGTGCTTATGATTTTTGTGAATACTACAACAATTTGAAGGATGATAAGCTAATAGCTGCCAGAAATGAGTATGACATTCAGAAAATAAAGGGTATAATAAGTGTTGAGATGATGGAATTAGGAGAAGCTCTGAAAATTCTAGAAATGGAGGTTCTTAGAGATAGGGATTATAAGAAGATTTTCTTATCACATAATAGCTACATTGAAAAGGTGGTGTCAAGGTTCGCAACGTCATCAACCAAGCCTATTGATACACCTAGTTTTGTCAACATCCATCTTATCATTATGTTTTCACCTCAGTTGGATGAGAATGTGTATATGTCGTGAGTTTCTTATGGTAGTGTAGTAGGAAGTTTGATTAAAAAATGGTATGCACAAGACCAAATCTGGCACAAGGTGTTAGTGTCGTGAGCAGGATCATGGGGCAACCAGGAAAAGAACATTGGCAAGTTGTGAAGAGAATATTTCGGTACCTTATATGTACATCTGACATTGGACTCGTTTTGGGAATGATACATTGTAACACCCCGAATCCGTAGGACTCAAGGTGCTACTGGGCTAGGATCTCACAATGGATCCTGACCCTAGCCTGACAACAAGTTCACTGGATCTTACAACAAGAGGCACAAATAGATTAAAACCAAAACATAAAACTGATATATATATATATATATATATATATATATATATATATATATATATATATATATATATATATATATATGTATCAAAAGGTGATACAGAAGTACCGTTGAGTACAAATAAAACATAAACTGTACATATGAAATGTCCCATATCTCACGATAACGCCCAGTGTACGGAGCCCTCAGCGGATCACCCCTCTGGATCACTCTGCAGCTCTCCTAACCTGCAAAGGATCTACAACACGGTATAAAACCGTTAGCTAACCATACACATATATATAGAAGATGCTAGAGCACAACCACACTTCAGGAATGATAATATATAAACATGTTGTCACACATTTACCCGATTAATTATCTTTAATAAGTCCAACACTCAGATAGTATATATATATATCTGCATATGAATATATGTGACACGAGGAATATATATAAAATCCTCGCCTCTGAGTGCTATAGCTAGCTGGAGTGGTATAAGCGCACCTTCCCGTATACCATAAGGAGTGGTCAGTGCCCTTCCCGTATACCAGATCTAACAAGACTATAGAGAATTTCCCAGACTCCACTACGGAATGAAAGGCAAGTTGTCACAACCACTACAATGGGCGGTCAATATATCATAGGTCGGTAATAAACCATATCGCATGCTATAAAGCATATAACAAACACCACTCATGCATACATCCAATATAAGGATGATAGCTAAGTAAGTCCTATGGACTTACCTCAACCTCGAAGTAATCTCAACCACGATCTCAAACACGGTCCACTCCAATCTGGAAGACAACACTGCCTAATAACAAGGCATAACAATATATCAAACTCATATCCATCAAAGGGGTCACACCTAGACCCAAGGGATCCATAAGGATCATATCCAACTTATAAACCTCAAGGCCATAACCGGCATATAACTCTATCATACTCATTATCATTCTATCCTCATAACATATACCTAACATGCTACTAACCCGCTCATACTAGGAAAGGAAAGGATCATACTACTCTAGATAGATCCTATACAAGACGCACCTGCGGAACGGAAAGACGCAGGGGCGGAACAGGGCAAACCGCGGGGGCGGAAATGCTCGGCCGCAGGCGCGGTGACAGTGGCCGCAGGCGCAGGCGTTGTGACAAGGCTCCCGCAGGGGCGGAGGCTTCTAGGCGCGGGGTCGGCGGCTTCTAGGCGCGGGGGCGGCGACAGTGCAGAAAGTGATCCCGTGATTCCTCTTCGGCTCTTCACGTGATCAAACCACGTCTTCTCCATTCCAAAGTCACACACATACATATACATACACATTCCAACATCAATCTAAATTCAATTCATCTAATCTTAAGCTAAAGAAGATGGAATCAAGAAAAGAAGAAGAGAAGAAGAAGAAGAAGACTTACCACACTTGTGGCCCTAGGCTGCAAAGAAGACCAACAACCTCAACAACTAGCTCTCAAGCTCAGCAACACATCACACAACATCCAGCAACCACAAAGCCACACCAAACTCTTCCAAACTCAAGGAAACCAAGAACAAGATCAAGAAGCAAGAAGAGAGAAACAAGAAGGACGTGAGAAGACTGGAAAGGAAAAGAAGGTGAAACCCTTGCTCAGCAAGGTAACAAGAAGGTAAGGAAAAGAGGGTAAAGCACGGTCAAAAGGTCAACAAAACCGGCTGCAGCCGCAAGACCGCAGGGGCGGTTCCCTGAGCCGCAGGGGCGGAACAACAGACAAGCCGAAGGGGCGGCCTCACGGACCCACGGGGCGGCTAAGGACAAAAACGGCTCCAAAAAATTTAAGGCTCTTACATCTCAACCCCCTAAAAACAAGTTTCGTCCCGAAACTTGTAAAATCCTCAAACCACTCAGACTCACAAGCCGAGGTACAACTCTCTCTATAACCTCAAACATAAGCATGGAGGAAATCATCAACTCCAGCAACAAAATCACTATCCAAGGCATAGAGGAAAACCATCTCTAGCCAAATATAATCATATCACAAGGCATAGAGGAAAAACATCTCTAGCCATAACATACTCATAACAGAAGGGCATGGAGGAAAAACATGTCTAACAAAACTATGTCCACCAAAATAGCATGGAGGAATAACCATCCCCAGTTGAATCCTAATCATACCACAATAGCATAGAGGAAAGAGCCATCTCCAGCTATAAATAACAACCGTACTAACACAGCAAGATCTAACAAGATCACACATCATATCATAACTAGTACGAAAATAAACATATAATATCACATAAGCATATAAGCACATAATACTCACCAAGATAGTACTAAGGTCTACTCGTCGATCCTACTGGTACATCTATCTCGGCATAGAACTCTGGATAGTTCCTCTGGATACTATCCTCAATCTCCCATGTAGCCTCATCAGGTCCTCGTCTCGACCAATGTATCCTCAGCATAGGAATGTCCTTCGAACGCAGGCGTCTCATACCTCGTTCTAGGACTGCAATAGGGTGCTCAACAAAAGTGTGGTCCGGCTCAACCACCAAATCATCATAACTCACAATATGTCTCGGATCTAGTATATACTCCTTCAGCTGAGACACGTGAAATACAGGGTGAACACCCTCTAATCTTGGAGGCAAGGCTAGTCTGTATGCTGCGCTCCCAATCCGATCCAGAATCTCGAACGGTTCGACATATCGGGGGCTCAACTTCCCCTTAATGCCAAAGCGTCTAACACCTCGTGTCGGAGACACTCTCAGCCACACATGGGCTCCCACTCTGAACTCTAGAGGTCTACGCCTCCTGTCTGCATATGACTTCTGACGGCTCTGGGCAGTTAGCATCCGCTCTCTAATTAGTGCTACACGAACCACATCATCCTGAATCTGATCAAGTGTCAAACCACTAACACTGCTCTGCTCATCCCAGCATAACGGAGTACGGCATCTCTGTCCATACATAGCCTCATATGGGGCCATCCCAATAGATGCATGCCAGCTGTTTTTGTATGAGAACTCAACTAGTGGGACCGTCCACACTTGTCCCCAATCCAACACACAAGCTCGCAACATATCCTCTAGTATTTGAATGGTTCTCTCTGGCTGACCATCTGTCTGAGGATGGAACGCAGTAGTGAAGTGCAAACTCGTCCCTCGGACAGTCTGAATCTGCTGCTAGAATCTCGAGGTAAATTACCCGTCTCTGTCTGAGACGATCGTCCTCGGTACACCATGGAGTCTCACTATCTGCCTAGTGTACTCCTCTGCTAATCTGCTCACTGGCCACGTTTCCCGAATAGGGATAAAATGTGCCGTCTTCGTCAGTCTGTCAACTACAACCCAAATAGCATCAAAGCTCCTGCTCGGTCTCAGCCCAGTCACAAAGTCCATGGTGACATCCTCCCACTTCCTCTATGGAACAGGAAGTGGATGGAGTTCACCTCCAGGTCTGCAATGCTCTATCTTGACCTGTTGACAGGTCGCACACTGTGCCACAAATCTAGCTACATCGGGCTTCAACCCTCCCCACCAATATAAACGTCTCAAGCCCTGGTACATCTTACTCGTACATGGGTGCACTGAATAAGGCGTACAATGAGCGTCCTGTAAAATCCTCTGGCATAGATCCGCATCAGCGGGTACACAGACGCGACCGCGGCGCCTCAATACTCTTTCTGCTCCTTACAGGAATTGTGGTGCCTCATCCCGAGACATCCTCTCTCGGATCCTCATCAGCGTCGGGCAGGTCTCTTGTTTCTGTTGGATCTCACCCAACAGATCAGGAAGAACCTCTAAAGTACTCAGCTGGGCATCCTCATCAGGAAACTGGATGTCCAACTCTAACCAAATCAGGTCTCTCTACAACAGATGCTAAACTATCAGCCTCGCAATCGTCTGCTCTCGAGGCGTCTTTCTGCTTAGGGCGTCGGCGACAACATTCGCCTTCTCTAGATGGTACAAAATCTCCAGATCAAAATCCTTGATCAGCTCGAGCCACCTACGCTGGCGGTTATTCAATTCCCGCTGCGTGAAAATATACTTCAGACTCTTATGGTCTGTGAAGATCTGACATGTAGCACCATACAGGTAATGTCTCCAGATCTTCAGTACATGAACTACCGCTGCCAACTCCAGATCGTGAGTCGGGTAGTTCTCCTCATACGTCTTCAACTGTCTAGACGCATATGCTATCACTCTGCCCCGCTGCATCAATACACATCCCAAGTCTAGCTTGGATGCATCACTGTAAACCACAAAATCCTCTATACCCACTAGCTGTGCCAAAATAGGAGCAGAAGTCAGACGTCTCTTCAGCTCCTCAAAACTCTGCATACACTGATCAGACCATACAAATCTGGTAGTCTTCCTCAGTAGACTCGTCAGTGGACGGGCAATCACAGAAAATCCCTCCACAAAAAGTATGTAATAACCGGCTAGGCCAAGAAAGCTACGTACTTCCTTGACGTTCGTCGGTGTCGTCCAAGCTGCTATTGCCTCAATCTTGGCCGGATCCACCTTGATCCTTTCAGCTGAAACCACATGACCCAGGAATGCTACCTCTTGCACCCAGAACTCGCACTTAGAGAACTTAGCATAAAGTTTTCTATCTCGTAAAACCTGCAATCCAGTCCTCAGCTATCCTGCATGCTCCTCTCTGCTACGAGAGTACACCAAAATATCATCTATGAAGACCACCACAAACTGATCCAGGAAGTCGATGAAGATGTTGTTCATCAACTCCATAAAGACTGTTGGGGCATTCGTAAGCCCAAATGGCTTCACTACAAACTCGTAGTGGCCATATCTGGTCCGGAATGTTGTCCTGTGCACATCCTGCTTTCTCACCCTCAGCTGGTGATATCTTGAGCGCAGGTCAATCCTGGAGAATACAGTCGCTCCTTGAAGCTGATCTAAAAAGTCATCAATACGAGGCAATGGACTTGTTCTTGATGGTCACCTTGTTCAGCTCTCTGTAATCTATGCATAATCTCAGTGATCCGTCCTTCTTCCGTACGAAGAGGACAAGTGCTCCCCATGGGGGCACACTAGGGCGAATGAAGCCCTTCTTAGCCAGCTCCTCAAGTTGCTTCTTCAGCTCCAGCATCTCGATAGGCGCCATCCGGTATGGGGCCTTCGAGATAGGTCTCGTACCAGGCTCTAAATCAATGCCAAAATCCACACTCCTCTGAGGCGGCAAACTGGACGGCTCAGCAAATACATCTGCAAAATCACAGACAAGTGGGATATCCTCTAATGTTGGACTCTCCCCCTCCTTAATGGCATAACACCAGAACGCCTCACAACCTTGTGCAATCAGCCTCGTTGCCCGTATCGCGCTGATAACCATGCCTGATTTTCCAAGGTCCCAACCTCGGAAAACCTCTATCTGTCCTAACTCGGTAGAGAGAGTAACAGTCCTCCTACCTACATCTAATATTGCCTGGTGTTTATCCATCCAGTCCATACCTAAAATGACTTATTCATGCACTAATGGCATGACAAAGAAGTCAACAAGTAAAACACGGGTCCCTACAAAAACGGGACAGTCACGAATCTCACAGGTACCTCTAACCCGACTACCATCAGGCAACCCTATACTAAAGGGTATCCCCTCAGTCGTATCTAGACTCAGACGCTCACACAGGCATCAGAAATAAAAGAATGCGTAGCACCCGTATCAAACAAGACTTTAACAGGTGAACCATGAATCAGAATGATACCTGTAGCAGTCGGTGCAGTTGGCTCCTCTGCACTCCTCAGCTAAGAAACTCGACCCTGTGGTCCTCTGGTATCAGTGGTGCTCCCACCACGACCTCTGCCTCTACTCGTCCCAAGAGCAGATCCCTGAGTCGTAGGGCGATCTGAGACTCTTTGTTGTCCTTGTATCTGCTGCTGCTGAGGTGGCCTCAGCTCACCTCCTGCTACACTGGCAAGGGAAGAACCTTGCTGAGATGAAGCTCCGCCCTGTCAGCAGTAAACAGCTCTGTGACCCTGTCTACCACAGGTGTAACAAGTCACTAGTGGCCTCGTGCACTCTGGCCTCATATGTCTTGGATCACCACGGTATAATACTGGCGTCCCTTATCTGCAACCGGTGTAGATGAAGGATGACTATGGCGTCTCTGACCTCGCCAAACACTAGCAGCACCACCAGTACCACTGGTCTGCCCAGTACGCTGTCTCTTCTCAGACCCTCCGGACTGAGAAGCTCTCCTTTGTCCAACTCTCTCTCTCTCATAATCAAAAGCCCGGTCCTGATAATCCACCAAGGTCTCACAGTGAAACCCTACCATGTAAGTCCGGGTAGTATCCCTCAGTCGTCGGGAGAACAGATATACATGCTGATCTGCAGGAGGTGCAGCTGGACCCAACAATGCTAGCTCCTCCTGAAATCTCCTAATGGCCTCGGAGACTGGTACATCCTCAAACCCAGCCTCAACAAAATCCTGCAGTTTCTCCCTCCTCAATGAGGCAGGGCAGAAACGCTCCCTGATCATAGTCCTCATCTGGTCATAACTGGTGACCTGACCCCGTACAGACCTCCACCAGTGTTGTGCCAAATCCTTGAACAGAGTCTGCACCAACTCAATCTTCCTGTTTGTTTGACATCTAATAGACTCCAGAGCTAAGTCTACATGCCCAATCCACGACTCAACCTTCAGCCCCACCTTCCCAGTGAAAGGGGGTACAACCATCTGGTGAAATGTCTTCAACCAGATATCTGGTCGAGGCCCTCGATGCTCTTCCTGAACTCGAGCAGTCTCAGCAGCATGTGCATGTACAACTAGAACCTGAGTCACTCCGTGGGATCTCTCAGATGGTCCCTCCTGTGCCCGTAGATCTGGGGCATGTCTACCGGCTCTGGCAGCCTCCTCTACTCGTCTGATATAAGCACGGAACTCTGATCCCTCCATGGAGACGCGATCAGAATCACCAGACTAGGCTCTTTGTGATCCCTATCTCTCAGTTGCACCGTTCCCAGTCTCATGAACGGCACTCTCAGCAACCTCCTCGTGAATCTCTCCCGTTGCCTGTGAACCACCAGCACGAGTCCTACCCCGTCCTCTACCTAGAGGGGGTCTACCTCTACCTCGTCTAGCTGCAGGTAAGGCTCTAGTCTGAACCATCTGCAGAAGACGTAAACCTAACTTAGAAGGCTATATATATGCTATATGTATAGATATATATCAAATCAATCACATCATAATATCTATATATATCTATATTGTCGAGATCTTCAGAGGGGCGATGGCTCACGTACACGATATCCCAAAACATTTGTACTCATTTCAAAACCAAAACCTTTTGAAAAGTCAGACCCATTTCGGGTTCTGTTTATTTATCTATTCGACCTTTATCACAGATTGAAGTGTCATTGTTGTCAACATAAGACTTTGATACCAACTTTGTAACACCCCGAATCCGTAGGACTCGAGGTGCTATTGGGCTAGGATCTCACAATGGATCCTTACCCTAGCCTGACAACAAGTTCACTAGATCTTACAACAAGGCACAGATAGATTAAAACCAAAACATAAAACTGATATATATATATATATATATATATATATATATATATATATATATATATATGTGTGTGTGTGTGTGTGTGTGTGTGTGTGTGTGTGTGTGTGTGTGTGTGTGTGTGTGTGTGTGTCAAAAGGTGATACAAAAGTACCGCTGAGTACAAATAAAACATAAACTGTACATATGAAATGTCCCATATCCCACGATAACGCCCAGTGTACGGAGCCCTTAGCGGATCACCCATCTGGATCACTCTGCAGCTCTCCTAACCTGCAAAGGATCTACAACACGGTATAAAACCGTTAGCTAACCATACATACATATATATATATATATATATATATATATATATATATATATATATATATATATATATATATATATATATATATATATATATATATAGAAGATGCTAAAGCACAACCACACTTCATGAATGATAACATATAAACATGCTGTCACACATTTACCCGGTTAATTATCTTTAATAAGTCCAACACTCAAATAGTATATATATATCTGCATATGAATATATGTGACACGAGGAATATATATAAAATCCTCGCCTCTAAGTGCTATTGCTAGCTGGAGTGGTATAAGCGCACCTTTCCGTATACCATAAGGAGTGGTCAGTGCCCTTCCCGTATACCAGATCTAACCAGACTACAGAGAACTTCCCAGACTCCACTACGGAATTAAAGGCAAGTTGTCACAGCCACTACAATGGGTGGTCAATATATCATATGTCGGTAATAAACCATATCGCATGCTATAAAGCATATAACAAACACCACTCATGCATACATCCAATATAAGGATGGTAGCTAAGTAAGTCCTATGGACTTACCTCAACCTCGAATTTATCTCAACCACGATCTCAAACACGGTCCACTCCAATCTGGAGGACAACACTGTTTAGCTTGGAGATTCGAGTTCGAATCCTCCTGGTGGCATGTATGGAAAAATTGATATTAATTGGGAGGGTATCCCCCAGAAATGGGCCACGACTTTCTACCCGATCCGGACGTAGAGCAGCAAAGCCGATCGAACCGGGTGGTCTCCGAATTTACCATTACCAAAAAAAAAAAATAATAATAAAAAAAGGCATAACAATATATCTAACTCATATCCATCAAAGGGGTCTCACCTAGACTCAAGGGATCCATAAGGATCATATCCAACTTATAAACCTCAAGGCCATAACCGGCATATAACTCTATCATACTCATCATCATTCTATCCTCATAACATATACCTAGCATGCTACTAACCCGCTCATACTAGGAAAGGAAAGGATCATACTACTCTAGATAGATCATGTACAAGACGCACTTGCGGAACGGAAAGACGCAGGGGCGGAACAGGGCAAACCGCGGGCGCGGAAATGCTCGGCCACAGGCGCGGTGACAGTGGCCGCAGGCAAACACAGGCGCGGCGCAGGCGTTGTGACAAGGCTCCCGTAGGGGCGGCGGCTTCTAGGCGCGGGGGCGACGACAGTGCAAAAAGTGATCCCGCGATTCCTCTTCGGCTCATCACGTGATCAAATCACGTCTTCTCCATTCCAAAGTCACACACATACATATACATACACAGTCCAACATCAATCTACATTCAATTCATCTAATCCTAAGCTAAGGAAGATGGAATCAAGAAAAGAAGAAGAAGACTTACCACACTTGTGGCCCTAGGCTGCAAAGAAGACCAACAACCTCAACAACTAGCTCTCAAGCTCAGCAACACATCACACAACATCCAGCAACCACAAAGCCACACCAAACTCTTCCAAACTCAAGGAAACCAAGAACAAGATCAAGGAGCAAGAAGGGAGAAGCAAGAAGGACGTGAGAAGACTGAAAAGGAAATGAAGGTGAAACCCTTGCTCAGCAAGGTAAGAAGAAGGTAAGGAAAAGAGGGTAAAGCACGGTCAAAAGGTCAACAAAACCGGCTGCAGCCGCAAGAAACCGCAGGGGCGGTTCCCTGAGCCGCAGGGGCGGAACAACAGACAAGCCGCAGGGGCGGCCTCACGGACCCGCGGGGGCGGCTAAGGCCAAAAACGGCTCCAAAAACTAAGGCTCTTACATACATAGTGTTTGGTCAGTAGGTACTCTAATTCTAATAATGTAGGAGATGTTGATACTAGAAGATCTATGACCGGTTATGTTTTCACTCTTGGTGGTTTTGTTGTGAGTTGGAAGGCAATCTTACAACCCATATATGGTCACTTTGTCTACAACAAAGGCAAAGTACATGTCATTAACAAAAGCAACTAAAAAGGGAATTTGGTTGAAGGGATTGGTTAGTGATCTAGGTATACATCATTGTTAGGCTATTTTATAATGTGACAATTTGAGATCAATCTATTTGGGCAAGGACCAGGTGCAAGACTAAGCATATTGACGTCAGGTTTCATTTCTTGAGAAGTGAGAAGAGGATCAGGTTGAAGAAAGTAGGTATTGTTGATAATATTGTTAATATGTTCACCAAGATGGTACCTCGTAGCAAGTTTCAACATTGTTTAGACTTGATAAATGTCAAAAACAGTTGAGTGTCCATGGGGCACACCTGTATATAGAAAGAGGAGCTAGTTTGGGCATTGACTAATGCATTTGGTATATCTGTGAGGATTCAAGTCAAGTGGAGATTTGTTGATATGCCTTGAATTGGGCTTGTCATATGTTTGATCCTTTACTGTTTGGCCTAGTTTTATACTTGGCGACCAAGTATAACATAGGGTTTCATTACTTTATACATTATTGCATTTCCCTCTACCTCTAGCTATCGACTGTTTATGTGTAATATGAAACTCCTCAATAAAATCTCTCTAAAAGTGAACGTAACCATTATTGGGTGAACCACTATAAATTTGCGTGTCGTCTTTCATGTTTGTTGTTCTTCGTCATAATTCCGCACAACAATATCAAACGACGCACCGGAAAAAGAGAGTTTGATCTTCATTGAGGTCAGGATTTGCAATGGAGCATCACTTATGACTGAAGATCGAGAAATCAAGTAGTATATCAGAGCATCGGACACCATGATGGAGTCCTACACTTCAAGATTTGGATTCCATTCGCCGCATCACATGCATGGGACCCACACAGGGTTGAGACAACTTGACAAGTCGTTTCATGCCCGTCTTGTTCCCTTTTATACTCATCTCCCATACTACTTCAATTGATTTTCACTATAGACGACCTCCACACGGGGTTGACACGGTCTGTTAGGCCGTGCCTTGGCACGGTCAGATGATATTAGGAGTATTCTCTGGGAAAAATTATTGGTAGGATAACCACTTAAGAATATGAAATCGATAATTTAAATCCTAACTTATTATTTTTTGTTGATTTTTACCCATGAATTTATAAAATGAAAAAAATAATAATAATTTGAATTTTTGAATTTTTTTCAAGATTTCTTTTTTCAAGAATCTTTTTTTGGAATTTTTTACATAAGTTTTATAAATGAATTGTATTGTATTGTGTTGTCATCAACAATATTGTCACCAATTATATTGTCATCAATTATTTTATCATACATTGTACAATCAATAATTGTATTGTCAAAAACCATGATGTCGCCAATTGTATTATCATCAATTGTAGCATCATCAAATGTAATGTCACCAAAACGCCGTCATCAACTAGACCATCATAATCGTATTGTCATCAACTAGATTGTCATCAACGATATTGTCACTAATTATGTTGTGATCTATTGTATTGACATCAACAATATTGTCATCAATTTTGTTGTCATCGACTATATTATCATCAATCCTACTGTCATCAACCGAATTGTCATAAATCATATTGTCATCAACGGTATTATCATCAATTTTGTTGTCGTCAATGGTACCCTCAACAACTACATATATAGTCACCAAAACACCGTCACCAACTCATTATCATCAACTATTGTACCACCGACATATTGTCATCGATTGTGTTGTCATCAACTATATTATCATCAATTATATTGTACTTGTTGTATTATCATCTACTATATTGTCATCGATTGTATTGTCAATAATTATGATGTCATCAGTTATACAAATATTTGTAATGTCACCAATTATATTCATCAAAATGCTATCATCAACTAGATTTTCGTCAATCGTATTGTCATCAATTACATTATGATAAACAATATTGTCAGCAATTGTGTTGTTATCGGCTGAATTGTCGTTAACCATATTATCATCAAAAATTTCGTCACCAACTCTACTATCACCAATTGTAGTGTCATCAACGGTATTATAATAAACTATGTTGTCACCAACTTATTGTAATCAATTATGTTACGTGGTTTTTAAACATACTGGAAAAAATTGCTATTTGCACCAATTGTAGTTGAGAACCTACTCAACTACGCATATGAGTGGGTGCATAGTAGTAGTTAAAAAAAATTACTTCTACAACGCACCCCAAGTGCATTGTTCAATTTTTTCATTATTTTTTCATAAACTCCAACTATACACCCCAACTATCCAGCCCATATGCGTAATTGAAAATCACTCTACTAGGGACGCGAAGTGCGTAGTTAAGCTGACAAGTAGTGATTTTTACCGGTACGTCTATCAATCCCTTATGTTATCGCTAACTTATTATTATCAATTGTACTATAGAAAACATAATAAAGAGAATTGGATGAGGAATCCACCTTCAATAACTAGACTGAGTGGTCGTCCTTCCCAATAATTTAGATAAGTATTTATCCTTATGTAGTTAGAGGGGAGAGAAATGAGAGAATGAAAGTTGGTTGAAAAAACCGATAAAAAAATCTTAGTGATTTTTGTAAGGAAATATTAATATATTTTATTATTGGGGAGTATTAGTTAGTCAATTCACCATTAAAAAACTATTTTGTAACGAAAAAATTCGAAAAAAAGTAATTCAAAATAAATTGAAATTTAGAAAGAAAACAATTTTTTTTAAACTATGAATCAAAACTGAAAAATAAAAGTCGGGCTTATATTTTCAATTTCAAAACTCATTCAGGTTAATTAGTTAGAAAAATCAACTTATTATATATCTAACTCTTTTGTCTACAGTTGCCTCTAAAATATGAGAAATCCTTTGAGTTTACGAGATGTGATTCCTCGACCACCTTCGACTTCAATACTTTTGCGACCTTGTTGTTGATGTTCACTTACGCCACAACAACCAACCACTTGACGTCGCAAAAGCTACATGGGTCTCTCATGTACACCATGAATGCTTGAGACCGCCTCCAATTTTGGATCTGTCGGAAATAGAAATTTTAGTTTCCTTTACATTTTGATATAAGGGCATCTTCATCCCAGAACTTTAAAATGAGTTTTTTATTTGAATTTTTTTTTTATTCACAAAATTAATTAATGAACCCCTCTTCTCCATCCAAATTTTTGTAAAATTTTCTTAATTGATTTTTACTGTCTAATTTTAGTCAACCACTACTCAAATCCCTATATATTGGTAAAATAAGATAAAAAATAAATCTAAAATTCCCTTGATTTGTGTATAGTGGGCAGAAAATTGGCAGAATTCATTTCTTGTATAGGAAACTTCTCTTCACATTCATGACCTCTATTCTCCTACCAAATCTGACAATTATTTTTATTTTTGTAAATTTAAATAACTAAAGAAATTGGGAATTTATGGGATGCATATGCCCTAAAGCGTCTATCATGTATTCTTAGATTAATCCCAATTACATCGGATATAAAGTTTAATGGATTTTATTGCGAAACTCGAGTTCGTGGCATTTGATACAAAACCCTTTTTTTAGGGTAAATTGCATTGGTGGTCCTTAAACATTTAAATAAAGTCCAAATAGGTCCCTATTTTTTTTCTTGCTTCAATAAAGTCCTTAAACTTTCCTCATTTGTTCATATAATCCCTTCATTCTAAAATTAGTTAAAGGTATATTAATTTTTATTTTTTTAAGTCACTAAGCACCCTTTATTTTTTCAAATTTTTATTTAACCACCCTTATAATAAAAATTTTAAGTCACTAACCACCCTTTATTTTTTTTAGTTTTTCTTGAAGATTTGATTTAGGGGTTGTTTTTTATTTGAGGATTTAGTTTGTTTTTAACTTAAGAAAAAACAATTTCAACTTAAAAGTATTATTGTGGGTTTATTTTATTACTTTGTTTCATATATAATATATTTCTTATTAATTTGTTTCATATGTAATATATTTCTTACTTAAAGGGCCCCACTAAACTAATAGGAATGTAACGGAATTCGAAATTGTTTTTCTTAAATTAAAAACAAACTAAATTCTCAAATAAAAACAACCCCTAAATCAAATCTTTAAAAAAACTGAAAAAATAAAGGGTGGTTAGTAACTTACAAAAATAAAAATTAATATACTTTTAATGATTTTAGAATAAAGGGTTTATGTATGAACAAAGGAGAAAAGTTTAAGGACTTTAATAGAGCAGAAAAAAAGTTAGAGACTTATTTGAACAAAATTAAAAGGTTAAAAAATTCTAATAAATTTTACTTTTTTTTTCCATAAGAAAAAGATGAATTTTGGTTTCTCTTTCTCAAGTTTTACAATTTATCACCTAAATGCTAATTGCATATTAATTAAGCATTTTTTTTTTTTTTTATCCTAACCCACAAAAGCAACATAGCTAGAACTTACACCGAAAAGGTGAGTCATTAAAGTTGGTTTATTATCTTAAAGTTTATATATGACTTAGTCATGGGCCCGGTTTGGTTCAAACCGCCGAACCGGCGATTTTCAAACCGGCCCAAACCGCCGGTTTAGGTTTGGCCGGTTTAGGTTTCCGCCAGTTCAAGGTTTAGGTTTCAGTTTGGCTTTTCTGAAAACCTAAACCGACGGTTTGAACCGGCCCAAACCGGCGGTTTGAACCGGCACCGTTGGGCCCAACGGCTCTTTTTTTGAGCCGTTAGGGCTTTAACATAAAAAAAATAAAATAAAATAATAAATCCCCCCCCCCCACATTTAATCCTAATTTCCTATAAATACCCATACTCTCTTCCTCCACAAATCACACCATCTACAACTCATCTTCTCTACTCTCCTAATCTCTTATTCTCGAATTCTCGATTCTTCGTATTCTCGATATCTCGATTTCTCGTAATGGCAAACCCAAGTGATCAAATTCCCTCTTCTCAATACTTTCCTAGCACCCAAGAGAGCGAAACACAAATGCCCGACAATCCCGATGTTACCGAAGTTCCACGAAGAAGTCTCCCCCCTCCGAAAATGCTTACATCCGAAATATTTACGAAGCATTACACTAGGGGGAACCGGTGAACGAGTATTGTCAAGTGGCATGCAACTATTGCCCGAAGGTGTACAAGTGGAAGGTGAAGGGCGGCTACGGGACAGTGCAAACTCACATGGCAAACGTCCATCCGGAGAAGCTCGGGATTTCACGGGGACAAACACAATTGTCCCACGGGTTTGCATCTTCTACCTCTCATTCTCCTTTATTTACATATAATCATAGTGAAGAAAGTTTAGGATTAACCGATGTTATTTGTTCACATTCATTACCGTTTTCTTATGCCGAATATGAAGAAGTTAGGGAATATAACACTAGATATCTTCAACCTTCTTTTAAACCAACTTCTAGCAAAACCGTTTCAAAATTAGTTAATAAATCTTACTTAAAAAAGAAAGAAAATTTTTTATCGAATTTGGCTAGTTTTGAACATCAAGTTTCAATTTGTAGTGATATTTGGAGTATACAATCACAACAACATTTTTACATGGGCATTACTTTACATTTTATTGATAACGCTATGTTTTTGCATAAATATGTTATTGGTTTTCGGCATTTTAATCAAAGACATAATGCACTAGGCATTGCAAGCATGATTAAAACGGTTTTACAAGAATATAATTTACAACATCGAATTTTTTCATATTCTTTTGATAATGCATCCGCAAATACCGCCACCGTAAACCATTTGGTTGAGGATGCGGGACAATATATAAAAACTCCTTATACTCATCAAAGATGTGCATGTCATATTTTAAACTTATGTGTTCAAGATGGACTTAAGGTTTTAGGAGATATCCTAACCCCAATCAAACTTGTTATTGATCATATTTGGCATGACTCCAATTTAAGAAGAAAATGGAGAAATTTATGTTTAAACAAAAATGTTCATCCTATTGCTTTTTCAAAAGATGTTGGAACTCGTTGGAACTCGACTTACAAACTACTTTGTGATAACGCTATGTTTTTGCATAAATATGTTATTGGTTTTCGGCATTTTAATCAAAGACATAATGCACTAGGCATTGCAAGCATGATTAAAACGGTTTTACAAGAATATAATTTACAACATCGAATTTTTTCATATTCTTTTGATAATGCATCCGCAAATACCGCCGCCGTAAACCATTTGGTTGAGGATGCGGGACAATATATAAAAACTCCTTATACTCATCAAAGATGTGCATGTCATATTTTAAACTTATGTGTTCAAGATGGACTTAAGGTTTTAGGAGATATCCTAACCCCAATTAAACTTGTTATTGATCATATTTGGCATGACTCCGATTTAAGAAGAAAATGGAGAAATTTATGTTTAAACAAAAATGTTCATTCTATTGCTTTTTCAAAAGATGTTGGAACTCGTTGGAACTCGACTTACAAACTACTTTGTGAAGCCGTACGTTATAAAGTTTTGTTACAAGAATTTGCTTCAATTCATGTTCCTTGGTCAATTTTAGATGATGAAAATGTTTGGGAAACTTGTGCCCATATTTGTAATGTTTTAAAAACTTTTAATGATGCAACTAATACCATGAGTTGTGTTTACACTCCAACATCTCATAGATTTTTAGAAATTGCCGTTAATGTTTCCGAAGCTTTTGTAAAATGTTTTAACATACCTTGCCTTCTAGAATGTATGCTTGATATGAAAGAAAAATGGCTTAAATATTATAAAAACATTCCCATGATTTATCTTGTAACCGCCGTTTTTTATTCTAGACTTAAACTAGATGGTCTTTCCGATTTATTGACTATTTATTATGATTGTTTGTGTGTAAACTTAACACAAGAAGACTATAATGTTCCTAACATTGTGCAAGAAGTTAATGCCGAAATTTTAAAATTACTTAGTACATTTCAATCTAGTGCTAGCTCTTCTTCTACGCACCTAGTCCATCTCCCTCTTCTACTAGTTCATCTTCTTCTCTTTCACTTGCACAACAAGTTTTTGCTAGAAGAACAAAAACACCTAGACATTCATCTTCAAATGCGAATATCAAGATTATCTTAACACTTGTTTTAGTTTTGATGATAATGTTGAATTTGATATTTTGGATTGGTGGAAGATTAGCTCCCAAATATCCAACCTTAGTTAAAATTGTACAACAAATCATGGCCGTGCCCGCATCAACGGTTGCGGTGGAGCAAGCATTTAGCCGAGGCGGGAACATTCTCGGTCACAACCGAGATTGAAGCCCGAGAAGTTGGAGATGCAAGTTTGTATTCAAGATTGGATAAGGGCGGCTAAGCGGAAACAAAGGAATGCACCGGTGTACGACTCCAAATCGGATCCCAACTCCGAAGACGCCGACACTACTTCCGAGTCCGACATCGAAAGGTAAGCGGGATTAAAAAAAACTCGGAAGTCCGAAAAAAGGTAAGTCAAGGTAAGAGAACTACGTGGGCTTTGATTCCTCTTAATCCCGAGAGGATACCTAGGCAACCGGGAAACCGGTTCAAGCCCTTTAATTTTTCCGAGTTTTTTTTTTCAATTGGTATAAATTTTAATTACTAGTTTTTATATACGAATTTTTTTTTATAATAATTTTTTTATTTTTTATGTAATTTTAATTTTAATTTTTTTTAACATAATACTTTCTCTTAATTATTTATTTATTTTTATTTTTTTTATAAACCGTGCTAAACCGGCAAACCGGTTTGCCGGTTTCAAGGGCCCCGGTTTCGGTTTAGGTTTGGCCTTGGGCCAAACCTAAACCGCCGGTTTGCAAACCTAAACCGACGGTTTAGGTTTGAAGCCCATGCCTAATATGACTTAGTAGTTTTATAAGGTGAAATTATTTTTAACTTGTTTATATTATTTTTATTCACTTTATTGCAAAAAACTATTTTTGTGACAAAATTTTTGGCTAAAATAATTCTAAAAAAATGATTTTATTTGGAAAAAGAAAAACTCATTTACAAGTACAAATTAAAACTAAGTTTAGATAAAAGTTGAGATTAGATTTTCAATTTCAAAACTCAGATTAGTTAGAAATCTCAACTTATTATGTTTCTCGTCCGTCTTACACACTTGTCTCTCAAATATGAGAACTCCTTTGAGGTACGGTTTCGGGTTTCGGGATGTGATTCTTCAACCATCTTCGACTTCAACTCTTTTGTACAACATTGTTGTTGGTGTTTTTTTTTATTCTGACCAGGTCGATAACCTAGCTAGAATAATGGTCGAAAAAATGAGTCATAATAAAATTGGTTTATCATCTCATTGTTTATATAAGCGTTAGTAATATTTCAAGTTGAAATTATATTTACCTATAGTTCATATTATTTTTATTCATTTTCTTATATAAGAGTTGTCCACATATTTCACTTGGAGGACCACACCAAGTCACATGTTAACTCAATGACAAAACCTCACCATATTCTACACTTAAAGCGATCCAAATTGAGTCTGCATGTCCATATCCCTAATAACCAATGAAAACTAACCCCTCAAAAAAAAATATCGAACCCTAACAAATATCATACCAAAACTCTATAAAACAAAGCCAAATCCACACTATCTCAAGCATCCAAAAAACAGCACAATGAAGATAACACTCTCATTATCCTTTCTCCTCATCTCCTTCCTAGTCTCGTCTTGCGCAAACGCGCAAGACTTTTGCGTCGGAGACCTCAGCTACCCCCTAACCCCGTCCGGCTACGCCTGCAAGAAAGTCGAGAAAGTCACCGACAATGATTTCGTGTTCACGGGTCTCGCTCAGCCGGAAACACCACGAACATCATCAAGGCAGCCGTCACCCCCGCATTCTCGGCCCAATTCCCAGGGATAAACGGGCTTGGAATCTCGTTGGCGAGGCTCGATCTTGCGCCAGGTGGCGTGATTCCGATCCACACTCACCCCGGAGGTAATGAGGTCTTGATTGTTATCAAAGGGACGATTTGTGCCGGTTTTATAGCTTCGTCGAATAAAGTGTACTCGAAAACTCTCTCAGCTGGGGATGTTATGGTTTTCCCACAAGGGCTATTGCATTATCAAATTAACGTTGATAAGGGTCAATCTCTTGCCTTTGTTAGCTTTAGTAGTCCTTCTCCTGGCCTTCAAATCCTCGATTTCGCCTTGTTTGCTAATGACTTGCCGTCGGAAATCGTCGAGAAAGTTACGTTTCTTGATGATGCTCAGGTCAAGAAGCTTAAGGGAGTTCTTGGTGGAACTGGTTGATTTGTTATGGTTATCTAAATTCTTCACCAATTTGTTTGTTTGTTGTCATTTGAGTGGTTATTGTAATGTGATGACCGATGAATACGTCGTCGATTAAGTGTTTTATTGTGTATGTATGTTAGTTTCGATTTCAGGTTAGTTTTCCCGCTGCCTAATAAAAGTGTTTGCTCCCACATCGGTAGCAGGCAAAGCAAAATAAAAAAAAATGTGTATCTTTTTATCTTTCTATTTCTTTGTGCGTTTATTATCAAATAATAAATTGACGTTTCTCTTTGTAATTTTTGTCAAATCCTCTTCTCTTTCGAATTTATTATTTATATGAATTTTTATTTTTAGGGGATTATTAGACGTACCGGCGAAAATCACTATTTGTCACTGTAACTACGCACTTCGCGTGCGTCGTTGACTGTTTTACAACTACGCATATGGGGTGCGTAGTTGGACCCAACTACGCTTATGGGTGCGTAGTTGGAGTCCGGAAAAAAATGAAAAAAAAATAAAAAATTGAACTACGCACTTGGCGTGCATAGTATAAGTAAGAAAAAAAAATTTTCTTTTTTTTTTTAAAAAAAACTACAACTACGCACCCCAAGTGCGTAGTTGAGTGAGTTCTCAACTACGCACCCCAATTGCGTAGTTGAGTGAGTTTTCAACTACGCACGCGAAGTGCGTAGTTACGGTGTTAAATAGCAATTTCTACCGGTATGTTTAGAAATCACGTATTTTTTTACAAGTAGTTAGACATGGTCACTACCTCCTAGTGGTAGTGATAACTTCGACTTCTCCTGAAATTCTTCTATCAACTGTAGGATTATCGTTGCCTAAGTTAGCGAGTTTGTCCAAACCGTAGTGATTGAGTTAATAATGGTGAGATTGTCACATTCAATTTCAATTGTCGATAGGTTCATAGTTCCGGCTTTTAGGAGGCCACTTCGTAGTGCATGAGCTTCTGCTTGCAAAACATATGAGATCTCACATTGTCCGTAATCATATGCAACAATAGATCCATTGTGATCTTTCATAATATAACCAAAAGTGAAAATATTATTTTTTTATCCATTGAAATTGAGTTTGATACTTCCGACCTTAGGTTTCTCCCAATGTATATTTTTAGTTTTTCTGCGTTGGGTGGTGCTAGTTTTGCATTATTTTTGGATGAAGTTGATTTCCATTCATTAATTTGTATATCAATCGAGTCTTTGATACTTTTTGGTTGTTGATCTTGGAAGATACATTGGTTCCTCATATGCTCTACCATATGGTTGCGAGTTTTTCCATTGTTTTGTTTCGGATTTGACTAGGGTTGCCGTTATAATTTCGTCATTCTTTTTCCATTGGTTTCTAAAATTTGTTAAGAGGTCTTTGATTTTTGCATCTTCTATGTTATTTAAATTGTATGGGCATTTTGTGAAGATGTGTTTGGCTCGTTCATATAGGTTTTGACATAATATGCCGTTAATGGGTGTTGGTACCTTTTACTTTTCAAGATTTTCTTTTGTTGGTAGTCTATCTAGAAATAATTTTCACACAAAATTCTTAAAAATAACGTGACATTTAATTTTTATATCCATGCATTATCATGCAAAATATAGCTTTTTTGTTAATGTAATAGTTGCATTATTGATTTAGTTGAGAACCAAATTATTTTTTCCGGTCCAATTCCTAATATGACCTATAACGAATAATATTTAGTAATAATGGGTAAGAGAAGATTTCCTCTATTATTTATAGACGTAGGCTCTTGCCTAGTTTTGAGACATTATTTTCATGACCTATATTAAAGATAAAGCAGCAATTTAGGCCTATACGTCATTCGCATAATTAATTTTATGACATTAAAATCTAAAGGACTTTACCCTAACACGTCATTCCATAACTAATTTTATGACATGTGTCAAATTAAACTATATATATTAAAATATATAATCATGTAAATATAATTAATCTATCTGGTTTATATTATATATATATATATATATATATATATATATATATAATATGCTTGGTTGTAAAATAAAATTTTACGTGCATATCTTAATCTAAATATATTTTATAATATTAAAGTATTAGTGCAAGATAGTTATCGTATAGTAATTTATTAATAACATTAAAAATAATGTTTGCTCCCACATCGGTAGCAGTCAAAGCAAAACAGAAATGTGCATTTTTGTTCTTTTCTGTTTTCTTTAAGCGTTTATTGCCAAATAAATATTGACGTTTCCTTTGTAATTTATTGTCAAATCCTTTTCTCTTTCGAATTTATTATTTATCACCTATTTCAAATTATTCTATATTTAATTTCATGATGTGTCATTTCAAAAAAAAAAAACACTATTTAATTATGAAAACGAAAAAATACTTAGAATTTTTAACATATTAACAACAACCACATTAAGCAATCCTACTTTTTTTAGCACTCGTTATCTATGATGCACATATACTTCTAGAAGGTGGCGTGTTCCTATCCCGCCATGTCGGACACGGGGACACGGCAAGTCTGGCGGCTCCGACACGGTCAAATATTATCCGACACGGTCAAGACACGTTTCAGAGGTAGGACACGTCCAAGACACGACGATGACACATATTGTGTCGGTCAAGATACGGTCAACGAAAGTTTTCCTATATATTAAGGCTTAAAAAACAAATTTTCAAAAAAAAAAATTATTGAAAAAATTGATTTACTTTGATATTTTTCTCTCTCATTTTTTGCACTAAACCTAATCTCATATGATCACCTACGAGATTGTGGTTGCCGGAAGCAGGCCACCAATCTTTTTCCTCCTCCTTCGTCGGTTCTAAGGTTGAAATATTATTGTTTCCACCGGGCCCACTCTCTTCTCCATTCTTCTTGTGAACTCATAAGTTGATACATGAATTCTACATTTAATAGCTTCAAAATGATATAATATTATATTTTCCTCGCCATGTTCCCGTTTCTTATGTTTTTGAGAATTGTCGCTTTCCCGTTTCTAGTTGTATCCGTTTTCCGTATCCGTGTCAGTACATCATAGCTCATTATATATACACCCCTAAATTGTTCCATCAATCATATCAATTATACTTTTTTTTTAATATTTTCTTTTAACCCACAACTTTTTAGAACTTATATTAAATGTATCTAATTTATAATAAATTGCATGTATATCCTTGTTTGTATCTTTAAATCGTATTTTATAAATTTTGTGTGATCCTTTCATTTAGTATCAAAGCCAAATAGTTAAGTAAACTTAAAAATTAATTAAAAATTTCAAAAAATTAAATAAAGTTGGAGGTTTCGAAAATTTTCCACATAAATCAACACCCCATGCATTAAAAGCGGGATTATTTAAGTTGCACATAAGTGTTACGAAATATAGAGAATACATATATGTTAATTTATTAGCTATCAAAGAAGAAATTTTTTTAAAAATAGTTCTTTTAATCACCAACGAAATTCGACATCTTAGGGCAACAACTAGTCTAAACCCTCAAACCAAAAAGTCTATCGGTTTTCCTTATAAGTATCCGTTCCAAAACGAAAATTCACAAAAGAAATTTTCAGTACCAAGTTTAACTAAAAAACTAGAAACGAAAGAAGAACCAAAAGTGGATGCATTGGAAAGGGCTAGGAATCAAGCTAAAGACATGAAGAACGACTAAGGAAACATCTCGGGCGAGATAGAAGCATCTCGGCCCGTGATCCAGGCTACTACTGTGCAATCTCGTCGGAATCTCGACCGAGATCCACATAGTACTGACCGAGATTTTTCCCAGACGCTAAAGAAATTGAAGTCAGATCCAAATTCCCAATCCGAAAAAAATCTCGGCCGATATTTTTTTGTATTGGACCAAGGTCATGACCGAGATTTTCACCTAAGATTTTTCAATCTGCCCGAGATTCTTCCTTGAGCCGTCTTATTTTTATTTATGGGTTGTTTTCTTTATGGCCCAACGTCTTTTTAGTTAGGTTTTGTGTATAAAAGGAAGCCTTGGATTTATTCCAAGGTGTGCTGAGATTCACCCAGAGTTAACCCTAAAGGGGGAGCTGTCTCCTACCCTGCCGTCTTTTTCATTCATCATTCTTCTTAGTTAGTTTAGGTTAAAGTTGGAGACTTTTGCATTCAGATTTGTTGGAGACAATGTTGGATTCAAGATTTTTCATTGAAGTTGAGTTCTTTCTTTCCCTTTCATGTTCAATTTGTCTTTCTTAGTTGTAGATTTTGATATGATTGTTATTGGCTAGAACTTTGTGTTCCAAGGTTGACAGGGATTTGTTTATGCCTTGAACTATGATGGATTATATTGTGCTTGAATTGGTTTAGAATTTCTTTGAAACCCTAATGGTTGGTTTGGATTGAATCTAGGTTATTATCTTCTAAACTAGAAACCTATGTTGGAATTGAGACCTATCCGGTGATATTCCTCTTAGATGCATAAGTAGATTAACCATATGTAATAAAGGTGAAACCTTTATTGGTTTGAATGTGTAACACCCAAATCCGTAGGACTCGGAGTGCTACTGGATAGGATCTCACAATGGATCCTGATCCTAGCTGGCAACAATTTCACTGATCTTACAGCAAGGCACAAATAGATTAAAATAAAACATGAAACTGATATATAAATATCAAAAGGTTTATACAGAGTACTGTTGAGTACAATCAAAACATAACGAATATATACAAGATCCAAAGTCCCAAAACCCACAAGGACGACCTAGTGTACGGAACCCTCAACAGATCACCCTCTCTGGATCACTCTGCAGTTCTCCTAACCTGCGAGGGATCTACAACACGGTATAAAACCGTTAGCTAACCATACATATATATAAGATGAACATAAGCACAATCACATATCAAGAATATTAAACACCTCATCATGATATCACGCATTTACCCATTTTATAATCTTTATAAATATAGTCCAACACTCAAATCGTATATATAAGGATAACAATATGAATATATGTGACACGAGGAATATAACCCTCGCCTCTCGGTGCTAATACCAGCTGGAGTGGTGATGCGGTCACCAACCCGTATACCCGATGGGAGTGGGAAAAGCCCGCCCCACAATCCAAAACTGACCTGCCCGTAGAGAACCTCCAGTCTCCCAGCGGGATGAAAGGATAGTTGTCACGCCCTACAATGGGCAGTCACTAAACCATAGGTCGGTAATAACAGTATCACATGCTAGCAAGCATAAAACATGCACCACTCATGCAACATCCAATATAGAGATGACAGCTAAGTAAGTCCTATGGACTTACCTCAGTCTCGGAAGTAATCCCAACTAAGATAAACTCTCAGATACGTCCACTCCAATCTGGAGGACAACACGGCCTATACAAGGCATACATATACATATCAATCTACTATCACACAAAAGGGTCACACCTAGACCCAAGGGATCCATAAGGATCATATCCAACTCGTAAACCTCGATAACACTAAACCTCAAAGCCGTAACCGGCATATCTATATCATACTCATCATAAACCGATACCTAGCATGGTACTAGTTCCCTCATATTAGGAAAGGAAATGAGCTACCCAACTATGGGTAGTCCCGGGACAAGACGCACCTGCGTGATCAAGAGACGCAGGAGCGGAGTAGACAACCCGCAGGCGCGGCAGAGATCAGCCGCAGACGCGGTGACAGGAGTCGACAGGAGTCGACTCCTGTCGACTCCCTTGATCAGCCAAGGGAAAGGAAAGAAGTAAGCAAAGGTAAAGCACGGGTCACAAGAGTCGACAACAAAACCGGCTGCAGCGTCGAAACCGCAGGGGCGGCTCCTTGAGCCGCAAGGGCGGAAACCCGCAGGGGCGGCAGTCTGCCGCGGGTGCGTAAAGGCCAAGCCAATCTCGGCTAAGGACCAAGACTCGGTCCGAAAGAATAGGGCTCTCACATCTCACCCCCCTAAAAACAAGTTTCGTCCCGAAACTTGCAAAGTCCTGAAACCACTCGGACTCATAAGCCGAGGTATAACTCTCTCTATAACCTCAAACATAAGCATGGAGGAAATCATCAACTCCAGCAGCAAACTATACTATCCCGGACCTAGAGGAAAACCATCTCTAGCCGTATCATCATATCCATAACAGAAAGGCATGGAGGGAGAACATCTCCAGCACTACTATGTCCATCAAAATAGCATGGAGGAAAGAACCATCTCCAGCTAAACCTATCATATCACAATAGCATGGAGGAAAGAACCATCTCCAGCTATAAACAAGAATCATACTAGCATAACAAGATCTAATAAGATAATAATAACATCAAGGCTAGCATGAAATAAACACATCATAGCATATAGGCATGTAAGCACATAAGACTCACCAAGCTAGTACTAAGATCTACTCGGTGATCCTACTGGTGCACCTATCTCGCATAGAACTCTGGATAGTTCCTTTGGATACTATCCTCAGTCTCCCATGTAGCCTCCTCGGGTCCTTGCTCTAGGACTGCAATAGGATGCTCAACAAACGTGTGGTCCGGCTCAACCACCAAATCATCATAATTCACGATGTGTCTCGGATTTGGTATGTACTCCCTCAGCTGAGACACATGAAATACAGGGTGAACACCCTCTAATCTCGGAGGCAACGCTAATCTGTAAGTTGCGCGCTCCCAACCCGATCCAGAATCTCGAACGGTCCGACATATCGGGGGCTCAACTTCCCCTTAATGCCAAAACACCTAACACCTCGTGTCGGAGACACCCTCAGCCACACATGGGCTCCAACTCTGAACTCTAGAGGTCTACGCCTCTTATCATCATAAGACTTCTGACGGCTCTACGCAGTCAGCATACGCTCTCTGATCAATGCTACTCGAGCCATATCATCCTGAATCTGATCAGGTGCCAAACCACTGACACTGCTCTGCTCATCCCAGCATAACGGGTCTCTGTCCATACAGTGCCTCATATGGGGCCATCCCAATAGATGCATGCCAACTATTGTTGTAGGAGAACTTAACAAGTGGAAGATGATCCGTCCACACCTGTCCCCAATCCAACACACAAGCTCGCAGCATATCCTCCAGAGTTTGAATGGTCCTCTCTGACTGACCATCTTTCTGAGGATGAAACGCAGTCGTGAAGTGCAAACTCGTCCCCAGGGCAGTCTGAATCTGCTGCCAGAATCTCGAGGTAAATCGTCCATCTCTGTTTGAGACGATCGTCCTCGGTACACCATGGAGTCTCACTATCAGCCTAGTGTACTCCTCAGCTAATCTGCTCACGGCCACGTCTCCCTAATAGAAATGTAACGTGCCGTCTTCATCAATCTGTCTACAATAACCCAGATAGCATCAATACTCCGGCTCATCCTCAGTCCAGTCACAAAATCCATGGTGACATCCTCCCACTTCCTCTGTGGAACAGGAAGTGGATGGAGCTCACCTCTAGGTCTGAAAATGCTCGATCTTGACCTGCTGCCAGGTCGCACACTGTGCCACAAATCTGGCCACCTCGGGCTTCAGCCCTCCCACCAATATATACGTCTCAAGTCCTGATACATCTTACTCGTACCTGGATGTACATAGTAAGGTGTACAATGAGCCTCCTGTAAAATCCTCTGTCTCATCTCTGTATCAGCAGGTACACAGACGTGACCGTGGCGTCTCAAAACTCCATCTGCTCCTAGCAGGAACTATGGTGCCTCATCCCGAGACATCCTATCTCGTATCCTCAGCAATGTACGGCAAGTCTCCTGCTTCTGTTAGATCTCGCCCAACAGATCAGGAAGAACTTCTAAAGTACGCTGCTGGGCATCCTCATCAGGAAACTAGATGTCCAACTCTAACCAGATCAGATCTCTCTGCAACTGATGATGTACTGTCAATCTCGCAATCGCCTGCTCTCGAGGCGTCTTCCTGCTCAGGGCGTCGGCGACAATGTTCGCCTTCCCTGGATGGTAAAGAATCTCCAGATCAAAATCCTTGATCAGCTCGAGCCACCTACGCTGGCGGTTATTCAATTCCCGCTGCGTGAAAATATACTTCAGACTCTTATGGTCTATGAAGATCTGACACGTAGCACCATACAGGTAATGTCTCCAGATCTTCAGTGCATGAACGGGCAATTACAAAAATAGGAGCAGAAGTCAAACGCCTCTTCAGCTCCTCAAAACTCTGCATGCACTGATCAGATCACACAAATCTGGTAGTCTTCCTCAGCAAACTCGTCAATGGACGGGCAATCACAGAAAATCCTTCCACGAAGCGTCTGTAATAACCGGCTAGGCCAAGGAAACTACGTACTTCCTTGACGTTCTTCGGTGTCGTCCATGCTGCTACTGCGTCAATCTTCACCGGATCAACCTTGATCCCCTCAGCTGAAACCACATGACCAGGAATGCTACCTTTGGCATCCAGAACTCACACTTAGAGAACTTAGCATAAAGTTCTCTATCCCGCAAAACCTGCAATACAGTCCTCAGATGTCCTGCATGCCCTCTCCACTGCGAGAGTATACCAGAATATCATCAATGAAAACCACCACAAACTGATCCAGGAAGTCGATGAAGATATTGTTCATCAACTCCATAAAGATGGTTGGGGCATTCGTATGCCCAAATGACATCACTACAAACTCGTAGTGGCCATATTTGGTCCGGAATGTTGTCTTGTGCACATCCTGCTCTCTCACCCTCAACTGGTGATAACCTGAACGCAGATCAATCCTGGAGAACACAATCGCTCCTTGTAGCTGATCTAACAAATCATCAATACGAGGCAGTGGATACTTGTTCTTGATGGTCACCTTGTTCAGCTATCTGTAATCTATACATAACCTCAGTGATCCGTCCTTCTTCCATACGAAGAGGACAGGTGCTCCCCATGGGGACACGCTAGGGTGAATGAAGCCCTTCTCAACCAACTCCTCGAGTTGCTTCTTCAGCTTCAACATCTCAACAGGCTCCATCCGGTATGGGGCCTTCGAGATGGGTCTCGTACCAGGCTCTAACTCAATCCCAAAATCCACACTCCTCTGAGGTGGTCTCTGCCCACCTCCTGCTACACTGGCAGGAGAAGAACCCTGCTGAGATGCAGCTCCGCCTTGGCGGCAGTAAACGGCTCTATGACCTTGTCTACCACAGGTAAAACACGTCACTAATGGCCTCGTGAACTCTGGCCTCATATGTCCTGGATCACCACAGTTATAACACTGTCGTCCCTTCTCTATAGCTGGTGTAGGTACAGAACGACCCTGGCGTCTCTGACTACGCCCAACACTAGCAACTCCAGCAGTACCACTGGCCTACCCCGTACGTTGTTTCTTCTCAAACCCTCCGGCCTGAGAAGCTCTCCTTTGCCCAACTCTCTCTCTCATAGTTTGCAGCTCTGTCCTGATAGTCCATCAAGGACTCACAGTGAAAACCCGCCATATAGGCTCGGGTACCATCCCTCAATCGTCGAGAGAAAAGATAAACATGCTAATCAGCAGAAGGTGCAGCTGGACCAGTAAAGTCAGCTCCTCCTGAAACCTCCTGATGGCCTTGAGACTGGTACATCATCAAAATCCAACTTCAACAAAGTCGCGCAGTTTCTCCCTCCTCAGTGAGGCAGGGCAGAAACACTCTCTGATCATGGACCTCATCTGGTCATAACTGAGAACCTGAGTCGTATTGACCTCCACCAGTGTTGTGCTAGATCTCTAAACAGAGTCTGCACCAACTCTATCTGCCTGTCAGCTGGACATCTGATAGACTCTAAAGCCGAGTCCACATGCCCAATCCACAACTCCACCTCTAACCCACCTTCCTAGAGAAAGGGGGTACTCCCAACTGATGAAATGCCTTCAACCAACTGTCTGGTCAAGGCCCTCTATGCTCCTCTTAAACCGGAGGAATCTCAGCAACAGGTGCCGGTACAGCTGGCACCTAAGTCACTGTATGGGATCTCCCAATGGATCCCTCATGTGTGGGCAGATCAGGAGCACGTCTGGCTGCCCTGGCGGCCTCCTCTACCTGTCTGATGATATACTCTCGGAAGGCTGGTCCCTCCATGGAGACACGATCTGAGCCATCTGACCGGGGCTCCCTGTGATTCCTGCCTCCCAGCTGCCCCATTCCCCGTCTGGAACGACTCTCAGCAACATCGTCGTGAATCTATTCTGCTGCACGTAAATCAGCAGCAGGAGTCCTACCCCGTCCTCTACCTAGAGGGGTCTACCTCTACCTCGGAGTCCTACTAGGCTAGGATCTCACAATGGATCCTGACCCTAGCCTAACAACAATTTCACTGATCTTACAACAAGGCACAAATAGATTAAAAACAAAACATGAAACTGATATATAAATATCAAAAGGTTTATACAGAGTACTGCTGAGTACAATCAAAACATAACGAATATATACAAGATCCAAAGTCCCAAACCCATGAGGACGACCTAGTGTACGGATCCCTCAGCAGATCACCCTCTCTGGATCACTCTGCAATTCTCCTAACCTGCAAGGGATCTACAACACGGTATAAAACCGTTAGCTAACCATACATATATATAAGATGAACATAAGCACAATCACATATCAAGAATATTAAACACCTCATCATGATATCACGCATTTACCATTTTATAATCTTTATAAATATAGTCAACACTCAAATCGTATATATAAGGATATCAATATGAATATATGTGACACGAGGAATATAACCCTCGCCTCTCGGTGCTAATGTCAGCTGGAGTGGTGATGCGGTCACCAACCCCGTATACCCGATGTGTGTGGGGAAAGCCCGCCCCACAATCCAAAACTGACCTGCCCGTAGAGAACCTCCAGTCTCCCCAGCGGGATGAAAGGATAGCTGTCACACACAAACATATATCAGACACAATCCAACATTAATCTATGCTCAAACATCTAATCCTAAGCTAAAAGAGATGGAAACAAAGAAGAAGAGAAGGAGAAGTAGCAAGAACTCACCACTACTGAAGATCCTAGGCTGCAGGGAGAGTCACACACATCATTATTAGCTGGCTTCCAAGCTCAACATACACATCACTAGCATCATCATCAACCACAAAGTACAACTTTCAAGCCAAACTCCAAGGAGAGCAAGAACAAGATCAAAGGAAGGGATGAAGAAGCAAGAAGGACGTAGGAACTGAGGAAGACAAGTGAAGAATAACCCTTGATCAGCCAAGGAAAGGAAAGAAGTAAGCAAAGGTAAAGCACGGGTCAAAGGAGTCGACAAAACCGGCTGCAGCCGTCGAAACCGCAGGGGCGGCTCCTTGAGCCGCAAGGGTGGAAACCCGCAGGGTGGCAGTCTGCCCGCGGGCGGAAAGGCCAATCTCGGCCAAGCCAATCTCGGCTAACGACCAAGACTGGTCCGAAAGAATAGGGCTCTCACAGAATGTGCCTGATTGCTTTCTAATCTGGGTAATTCGTGGGACTTACCCAGTAAAGGATTACTTGATCCTTAGTTGGATAATCTGGTTTGTAATGAATTTCCTTCCTTTTTACCTTGAGACTTCCCCGGTAATAGGTAGTTAGGATTGGAACTAGATGATCTTGAGACTTACCCGGTAATAGATCATCAGAGTAGAAATGTTCATCCATGTTGTTGTTCTACCATATATCCCTATGAGTCATCCTGAGCCCATATACCATAAACAATGACTTTGAACCCTTGAAATCTATTTTTCTTTCCTTTTATTTAATTATCTTTTATTTTATTCGCTTTTATAAAATTGTTTTCAATTAAAGGTGACATTCGATTGCTGTAAGAGCCTTAGTCTTTCGGCGACCGAGATTTGACTTTAGCCGAGATTGGCTTTGGCCGAGATTTGGCCTAGCCGCCCCCCAGGGGCTTGTGTGCCACCCCTGCGGGGTTCCCGCCCCTACACCTCAGGGAACCGCCCCTGCGGTTTCGGCCTGCAGTTGGCTTTGTTGTTCCTTTGACCCGTGCTTTACTCTTTCCTCCTCTTATTCTTTTCCTTAGCTGATCAAGGCTTCTTCATCACTTCATTCCCAGCCTTCATACGTCCTTCTTGCTTCCTCCTTCATCTCCTTGATCTTTGTTCTTGTTTTCCCTTGGGTTTGGAAGAGAATTTGTGTTGTGGCCTTGCTAAGGTTGATGATGTGCTTAGTTGTTGAGCTTGGTGATGCCAGCTGAGATAGTGGTTGTGATCTTGTCTTGCCTAGACCAGCAGTAGTGTTGAGTTCTTTGCTTCTTCATCCTTCCTTCTTCTTTCTTTCTTGCTCCTTCTCCTAAACTTAGGATTAGATGCATGTATAGATGTATGTTGATGTTTGTTTGTGTTTGTATATGGTTGTATGTGGTTCTGGAATGGAAGAGATGTGAATTGCTCACGTTAAGAGTGAAAGAAGAACCGTGGGATTCATCTTCTACACTGTCACCCTCCTGCGGTCCAGCAAAGCGGCCCCTGCGGGTACCTTGTCACCGCACCCGTGCCCGGAAGCCGCCGCCCCGTGGCCATTGTCCCAGCGCCATCGCCTGCGCCGTGCCTGCGTTGCCCTGCGGCCGCTGTCACCGCGCCTACGGCTGAGTCTTGCCGCGCTGCGGATTGCTTGCTCCGCCCCTGCGTCTCTTTGTCACGCAGGTGCGTCTTGTCCCGGATCTACCTAGAGTAGTATAGATCCTTTCCTTTCTAGTATGAGGGAATTAGTACCATGCTAGGCATGTTTATGAGAATAGATGATAAAGATTATGATATCGGAATATGCCAGATATGGCTTTGAGGTTTAGTTTTATCGAGGTTTACGAGTTGGATATGATCTTTATGGATCCCTTGGGTCTAGGTGTGACCCTTTGTGTGATAGTAGATTGATATGTATATATGTATGCCTTGTATAGGCCGTGTTGTCCTCCAGATTGGAGTGGACTAGGTTGAGAGTTGATCATAGTTGAGATTACTTCCGAGATTGAGGTAAGTCCATAGGACTTACTTAGTTGCCATCTCTATATTGGATGTTGCATGAGTGGTGTATGTTTATGCTTGCTAGCATGTGATACTGTTATTACCGACCTATGGTCTATTGATTGCCCACTGTAGGGCCGTGACAACCTTTCCCTATCACATCCCGCTGGGAGTCTGGAGGTTCTCTGTGGATAGGTCAGACTTGGTATACGGGATGGACATGGAACACTCCCATTGGGTATACGTGAAGTGTGCCGGATCCACTCCAGCTGGCTATAGCCCACAGAGGCGAGGGTTATATTCTCGTGTCACTTATGTTCATATACCGACTTATATATATATCGTATGAGTGATGGATTATTTATATAAAGATAATGAACCGGGTAAATGTGTGATATCATGCTGAAGTGTTTATTATTTCTGATATGTGATTGTGCTTATGTTCATTCTATATATGTGTATGGTTAGCTAACGGTTTTATACCGTGTTGTAGATCCCTTGCAGGTTAGGAGAACTGCAGAGTGATCCAGAGAGGGTGATCTGCTGAGGGCTCCGTACACTAGGTCGTCCTTGTGGGATTGGGATCTTTTGATCTTGTATATATTGTTATGTTTTGATTGTACTCAGCAGTACTCTGTATAACCTTTTTAGATATATATTCAGTTTTTATGGTTTGGTTTAATCTATTTGTGCCTTGTTGTAAGATCAGTGAAATTGTTGTCAGGCTAGGGTCAGGATCCATTGTGAGATCCTAGCCCAGTAGCGCCTCGAGTCCTACGGATTCGGGGTGTTACAAAGTTGGTATCAGAGCCAGGTTGACAACAATGGCACTTGTAATCTGCGATAAAGGTCGAATAGATAAATAAACAGAACCCGAAAGGGGTTTGACTTTTCAAAAGATTTTTGGTTTGAAATGAGTACAAACGTTTTGGGTTAGTGTGTACGTGAAGCCATCATCCCTCTGAAGATCTCGACAGTATAGGTATATATATATAAATAGATACTATCTGATGTGATGTGTGATATATATATCTATACAAATGGCATATATATAGCCTTCTAAGCTAGGTTTATGTCCTCTGCAGATGGTTCATACTAGAGCCCTACCTGCAGCTGGACGAAGTAGAGGTAGACCCCTCTAGGTAGAGGACGGGGTAGGATTCCTGCTGCTGATCCACGTTCAGCAGAGGGATTCACGACGACGTTGCCGAGAGTGTCGTTCCCGAGACTGGGAACGGGGCAGCTGGGAGGCAGGATCACAGAGAGCCCGGTCAGATGGCTCAGATCGTGTCTCCATGGAGGGACCAGCCTTCCGAGAGTATATCAGACGGGTAGAGGAGGCCGCAAGGCAGGCAGACGTGCTCCTGATCTGCCCGCACATGATGGATCCACTGGGAGATCCCATACAGTGACTCAGGTGCCAGTTGTACGGCACCTGCTGTTGAGATTGCTAGAGCTCCAGAGGAGTACAGAGGGCCTCGACCAGACAGTTGGTTGAAGGCATTTCATCAGTTGGGAGTACCCCCTTTCTCTGGGAAGGTGGGTTAGAGGTGCTGTTGTGAATAGGGCATGTGGACTTTGCTTTAGAGTCTATCAAATGTCCAGCTGACAGGCAGATAGAGTTGGTGCAGACTCTATTCAGAGATCTGGCACAACATTGGTGGAGGTCAGTACGGAGTCAGGTTTCAATTATGACCAGATGAGGACCATGATTAGAGAGTGTTTTTGCCCTGCCTCATTGAGGAGGGAGAAATTGCGCGACTTTTGTTGAGGCTGGATTTGATGATGTACCAGTCTCAGAGGCCATCAAGAGGTTTCAGGAGGAACTAGCTTTACTGGGTCCAGCTGCACCTCTGCGGATCAGCATGTTTTTCTTTTCTCTCTCAACGATTGAGGGATGGTACCCGAGCCTATATGGCGGGTTTTCACTGTGAGTCCTTGATGGACTATCAGGACAGAGCTGCAGATTATGAGAGAGAGAGAGAGAGAGTTGGGTAGAGGAGAGCTTCTCAGGCTGGAGGGTGTGAGAAGAGACAACAACTGGGCAGATCAGTGGTATTGCTGGAGCTGCTAGTGTTGGGCGTGGTCTGAGACGCCAGAGTCGTCCCGTATCTGCACCAGCTATAGAGAAGGGACGACAGTGTTATAAATGTGTTGATCTTGGACATATGCGGCCAGAGTGTACTAGGCCATTAGTGACGTGTTTTACTTGTGGCAGACCAGGTCATAGGGTTGTCTACTATAGACAGGGAGGATCTTCATCACAACAGGGTTCTTCACCTGCTAGTGTAGCTGGGGGGGTGGACAAAGGCCACCTCAGCAGCAGCAGACTCAGGGACAAGAGGGTCCCACATCGTCCTACGACTCAGGGATCTGCTCTTGGGCCGAGTAGAGGCAGAGGTCGTGGTGGGAGCACCACTGATACTAGAGGGCCACAGGGCTGAGTTTTTTGAGCTTAGGAGTGCAGAGGAGCCAGCTGCACCGACTGCTACAGGTACCATTCTGATTCATGGTTTACCTGTTAGAGTCTTATTTGATACTGGTGCTACGCATTCTTGTATTTCAGATGCCTGTGTAGAGTGTCTGAGTCTAGATACAGTTAAGGGGATGCCCTTTAATATAGGGTTTACCCGATGGTGGTAGGGTCAAAGGTACCCGTGAGATTCATAGTTGTCTCATTTCTGTAGGGACTCGTGTATTACTAGTTGACTTCTTTGTCATGTCATTAGAGCATAAAGAAGTCATTCTAGGTATGGACTGGATGGATAGACACTCTGCAGTTTTAGATGTAGGTAGGAGGATTGTTACCCTCTCTACCGAGTTAGGCCAGATAAAGGTTTTCCGGGGTTGGGACCTTGGGAAGACAGGCATGGTTATTAGTGCTATACGGCAACGAGACTGATGCACAGGGTTGTGATGCCTTCTGGTGTTATGCCATGAAGGAGGGGGAGAGTCCAGCTGTAGAGGACATCCCAGTTTGTTTGTGAGTTCACATATGTTTTTGTTGAGCCGTCCAGCTTGCCGCCTCAAAGGAGTGTGGATTTTGGGATTGAGTTAGAGCCTGGTACGAGACCCATCTCGAAGGCCCCATATCGTATGGCGCCTGTCGAGATGTTGGAGCTGAAGAAGCAACTCGAGGAGTTGGCAGAGAAGGGTTTTTTATTCGCCCTAGCGTGTCCCCATGGGAGCACCTGTCCTCTTCGTACGGAAGAAGGACGGATCACTGAGGTTGTGTATTGATTACAGAAAGCTGAACAAGGTGACCATCAAGAACAAGTATCCACTGGCCTCGTATTGATGATTTGTTAGATCAACTTCAGGGAGCGACTGTATTCTCCAGGATTGACCTGCGCTCAGGATATCACCAGCTGAGGGTGAGAGAGCAGGATGTGCACAAGACAAACATTACGGACCCGATATGGACACTACGAGTTTTGTAGTGATGCCATTTGGCTTACGAATGCCCAACAGTCTTCATGGAGTTGATGAACAACATCTCATCGACTTCCTTGGATCAGTTTGTAGTGGTATTTATTTGATGATATCCTGGTGTACTCTCGCAGTATAGAGGAACATGGCAGGACATCTGAGGACTGTATTACAGGTTTTACGGGATTGAGAACTTTATGCTAAGTTCTCTAAGTGTGAGTTTTGGATGCCAAGGTAGCATTCATGGGTCATGTTGTATCAGCTGAAGGGAATCAAGGTGGATCCGGCGAAGATAGAGGCAGTAGCAGCATGGACTACACCGACGAACGTCAAGGAAGTACGTAGCTTCCTTGGCCTAGCCGGTTATTACCAGACGCTTTGTGGAGGGATTTTTGTGATTGCCCGTCCACTGACGAGTTTGCTGAGGAAGACTACCAGATTTGTGTGGTCTGATCAGTGTATGCAGAGTTTTGAGGAGCTGAAGAGATGTCTGACTTCTGCTCCTTTTTTGCACAGCCAGAGGGTACAGAGGATTTTTGTGGTATACAGTGATGCATCCAAGCTAGGCTTGGGATGTGTGTTGATGCAGCGGGGCAGAGTGATTGCATATGCGTCTAGACAGCTGAAGACGTATAAGGAGAACTACCCGACTCATAATCTGGAGTTGGCAGCGGTAGTTCATGCCCTGAAGATCTGGAGACATTACCTGTATGGTGTTACATGTCAGATCTTCACAGACCATTAGAGTCTGAAGTACATTTTCACGCAACGGGAATTGAATAACCCGCCAACGTAGGTGGCTTCGAGCTGATCAAGAATTTTGATTTGGAGATTTATGTATCATCCGGGGAAGGCGAACGTTGTCGCCGACGCCCTGAGAGGAAGACGCCTCGAGAGCAGGCGATTGCGAGGCTGACAGTTCAGCAGCTGTTACAGAGGGATTTGATCTGGTTAGAGTTGGATATCCAGTTTCCTGATGAGGATGCCCGGCTGAGCACTTTAGAGGTTCTTCCTGATCTGTTGGGTGAGATCCAACAGAAGCAGGAGACCTGCCCGACACTGATGAGGATACGAGATAGGATGTCTCGAGATGAGGCACCACAGTTTCTTCTGGGAGTAGATGGAGTATTGAGACGCCGCAGTCGCGTCTGTGTACCTGCTGATGCAGCTGATAGGAAGACAGAGGATTTCTCACTGTACACTTACTCTGTACATCCCGGTACGAGTAAGATGTATCAGGATTTGAGGCGTTCATATTGGTGGGGGTTGTTGAAGCCCGATGTGCCAGATTTGTGGCACAGTGTGCGACCTGCCAGCAGGTCAAGATAGAGCATGAGACCTGGAGGTGAGATCCATCCACTTCCTGTTCCACAGAGGAAGTGGGAGGACGTCACCATGGACTTTGTGACTGGACTGAGGCTGAGCCGGAGTTTTGATGTCATCTGGGTCATAGTGGACGGATTGACGAAGACGGCATGTTTCATTCCTATTAGGGAGACGTGGGTGAGCAGATTAGCTGAGGAGTACACTAGGCAGATAGTGAGACTCCATGGTGTACGAGGATGATCGTCTCAAACAAAGATGGACAATTTACCTCGAGATTTTGGCAGCAGATTCAGACTGCCCTGGGGACGAGTTTGCACTTCACGACTGCGTTCCATCCTCAGACAGATGGTCAGTCAGAGAGGACCATTCAGACCCTAGAGGATATGCTGCGAGCTTATGTGTTGGATTGGGGACAAGGTGTGGACAGATCATCTCCCACTTGTTGAGTTCTCATACAACAACAGCTGGCATGCATCGATTGGGATGGCCCCATATGAGGCACTGTATGGACAGAGATGTCGTACCCCGTTATGTTGGGATGAGCAGAGCAGTGTTAGTGGGTTTAACACCTGATCAGATTCAGTATGATATAGCTCGAGTAGCACTGATTAGAGAGAGGATGCTGACTGCTCAGAGCCGTCAAAAGTCTTATGTTGATAGGAGGCGTAGACCTCTAGAGTTCAGAGTTGGAGCCCATGTGTGGCTGAGAGTGTCTCGACACGAGGTGTTAGACGTTTTGGCATTAAGGGGAAGTTAAGCCCCCGATATGTCGGACCATTTGAGATTTTGGATCGGGTTGGGAGCGCAGCCTACAGATTGGCTTTGCCTCCGAGATTAGAGGGTGTTTACCCTGTATTTCATGTGTCTCAGTTGAGGGAGTACATACCAGATCCGAGACACATGTGAGTTATGATGACTTGGTGGTTGAGCCGGACCACACCTTTATTGAGCATCTTATTGCAGTCCTAGAGCGAGGTATGAGACGCCTGCGTTCGAAGGACATTCCTATGTTGAAGGTACAGTGGTCGAGACGAGGACCTGATGAGGCTACATGGGAGACTGAGGATAGTATCCAGAGGAACTATCCAAAGCTCTATGTGGAGATAGAGATACCTACAGGATCCAGGAGTAGATCTTAGTACTATCCTGGTGAGTGTTCTGATTATGTGCTTATGTGCTTATATGCCATGATATGTCTATTTTCGTGCTAGTTATGATATGATTATGATCTTATTAGATCTTACTGTGCTAGTACGATTATTATGTATAGCTGGAAATGGTTCTTTCCTCCATGCTATTGTGATACGATTAGGGTTTAGCTGGAGATGATTATTCCTCCATGCTATTTTGATGGACATAGATTTGTTGGAGATGTTTTTTCCTCCATGCCCTTATGTTATGAGTGTCTTATGGCTAGAGATGTTATTCCTCTATGCCTTTCTGATGTGATGATGATTTGGCTAGAGATGTTTTTCCTCTACGCCTTTGTGATACGATTATAGTTGGCTAGAGATGGTTTTCCTCTATGCCTTGGTTAGTATAGTGATTTTGTTGCTAGAGATGATGAGTTCTTCCATGCCTATGTTTGGGTTATATAGTGATATAGGTTGAGACCTTATGAGCGGAGATGTGATGCCTCCAATAGAGAGAGTTGTACCTCGGCATATGGACCCGAGGGTTATTGGGATTGTATAAGTTTTGGGACGAAACTTCTTTTTTAGGGGGAGAGAGATGTAAGAGCCTTAGTCTTTCGGACGAGATTTGACTTTAGCCGAGATTGGCTTTGGCCGAGATTTGGCCTAGCCGCCCCGGGCTTGTGTGCCGCCCCTGCGGTTCCCGCCCCTACACCTCAGGGAACCGCCCTGCGGTTTCCGGCGGCTACAGCCGCTTTGTTGACCCTTTGACCCGTGCTTTACTCTTTCTTCCTCTTATTCTTTTCCTTAGCTGATCAAGGGCTTCTTCATCACTTCATTCCCAGCATTCCTACGTCCTTCTTGCTTCCTCCTTCATCTCCTTGGTCTTGTTCTTGTTTTCCCTTGGGTTTGGAAGAGAATTTGTGTTGTGGCCTTGTGGTTGAGGTTGATGATGTGCTTAGTTATTGAGCTTGTGATGCCAGCTGAGATAGTAGTTGTGATCTTGTCTTGCCTAGACCAGCAGTAGTGGTGAGTTCCTTGCTTCTTCATCCTTCCTTCCCTTCTTTCTTTCTTGTTCTTCCTCCTTAGCTTAGGATTAGATGCATGTATAGATGTATGTTGATGTTAGTTTGTGTTTGTATACGGTTATATGTGGTTCTGGAATGGAAGATACGTGAATTGATCACGTGAAGAGTGAAAGAAGAACCGCGGGATCATCTTCTGCACTGTCACCGCCCTACGGTCCAGCAAAGCGCCCCTGCGGGTACCTTGTCACCGCACCCGTGCCCGGAAGCCGCCGCCCCCGGGCCATTGTTCCAGCGCCATCGCCTGCGCCGTGCCTGCGTTACTTGCGGCCGCTGTCACCGCGCCTACGGCTGAGTCTTGCCGCGCCTGCGGATTGCTTGCTCCGCCCCTGCGTCTCTTTGTCACGCAGGTGCGTCTTGTCCCGGATCTACCTAGAGTAGTATAGATCCTTTCCTTTCCTAGTATGAGGGAATTAGTACCATGCTAGGCATGTTTATGAGAATAGAATGATAAAGATTATGATATCGGAATATGCCAGATATGGCTTTGAGGTTTAGTTTTATCGAGGTTTACGAGTTGGATATGATCTTTATGGATCCCTTGGGTCTAGGTGTGACCCCTTTGTGTGATAGTAGATTGATATGTATATATGTATGCCTTGTATAGGCCGTGTTGTCCTCCAGATTGGAGTGGACTAGGTTGAGAGTTGATCATAGTTGAGATTACTTCCGAGATTGAGGTAAGTCCATAGGACTTACTTAGTTGCCATCTCTATATTGGATGTTGCATGAGTGGTGTATGTTTATGCTTGCTAGCATGTGATACTGTTATTACCGACCTATGGTCTATTGATTGCCCACTGTAGGGCCGTGACAACCTTTCCCTATCACATCCCGCTGGGAGTCTAGGAGGTTCTCTGTGGATAGGTCAGACTTGGTATACGGGATGGACATGGAACACTCCCATTGGGTATACGTGAAGTGTGCCGGATCCACTCCAGCTGGCTATAGCCCACAAAGGCGAGGGTTATATTCCTCGTGTCACTTATGTTCATATACCGACTTATATATATATCGTATGAGTGATGGATTATTTATATAAAGATAATGAACCGGGTAAATGTGTGATATCATGCTGAGGTGTTTCTTATTTCTGATATGTGATTGTGCTTATGTTCATTCTATATATGTGTATGGTTAGCTAACGGTTTTATACCATGTTGTAGATCCCTTGCAGGTTAGGAGAACTGCAGAGTGATCCAGAGAGGGTGATCTGCTGAGGGCTCCGTACACTAGGTCGTCCTCGTGGGATTGGGATCTTTTGATCTTGTATATATTTGTTATGTTTTGATTGTACTCAGCAGTACTCTGTATAACCTTTTTAGATATATATTCAGTATTTATGGTTTGGTTTGAATCTATATGTGCCTTGTTGTAAGATCAGTGAAATTGTTGTCAGGCTAGGGTCAGGATCCATTGTGAGATCCTAGCCCAGTAGCGCCTCGAGTCCTACGGATTCGGGATGTTACAATTGCGAACGCCAACAAAACTTTTTCCAAAAACATTCGATTTCTCTTTACCTTACATTTTCCAACCTCTTTTATTTTAGATCTATTCTATCCTTTATCACTGCTGCAAATTAAACCACCCAGACTTTGTGTTCGACCCTGGAATACTTGTCCTACTTCGAACGATCCATACACTGTGGGTTCATTGATATGTAGGGGATTTATTATAAGTTATAAATTAAAAAAATCCCTTCCTTGTTTTGCTATCTTGTGAGTCTTTATTATTATGGATAAGGATTTTAGGGGTGCAAAACCAGCGAACATACCCGGTAGCCGTGCTAGAGGAGTGTTAGACAATTGAGGTCGAAGGAAATTCCGATCCGACACTGAAAATTTTAACTTAATTTTATTTTCAATTTTGTTAGTTTTTTATGATTACTTTGGAACCCGAATCGAATTCTGAAGGAATAAATCGAATCAAACCAAGATAGAGGATAACGTTTAAACACTTTTGTTAAACCGAACCGAACCATTACGGTTTTATAAGGACTAATGGATCGAACCGGCCAAACGGCTTCTGACAGGCCCAACTGGTCAGGCTATGCAAAAACATCATCATCACAATCTTAAAAGAATCTCGTGAGTGTTGTGTCAAAGTTTGTCACTTTCTTTCAACTTTTTCTTTTCTTTTTTGAATTTATTGAATGTTGGCATTGTTGGCCATATGAGTTAGTCAAAGTCACTAACATGTGTCGGGGGTAAAATGGTAACAGAGAAAACGAATCCAATGCCTCTCCATCTCTATAAATAGACCCCTAGTGAGTCATTGTAAGGCATCGAAAGCCATAGAGTCTAAAAGTGAGAAGCACCAAAAACTAAAAAGAGAAAGATAAAACGGTTTTGAGCTTAAAGAGAAGTGGTTCCTCCTCTCTTTAAGATCAAAACACTTTGATGGATCTTTATAGCTTGAAGTGTTTGAAGTGAGTTGAGTCTTTAAATTACAGTGTGCTTGAGTGCTTGTAATCCTCTTTCAAATTCAATAAAAGTTTCTTTTTAAGTAGGAAAATCTACTGAATTGAAAGCTATGTTTTTGAATAATCTATTTTCTTGATTACATTTCCTTCATCCTCATAAAAGAGATTGAGTGAGGGACTAAGGTCTGAGGTAGAAAACGAAACAAATTTGTGTTGTGCTTGGATAAGGTATTCCTGGTTGAGTATTAGCAACCCCTAGAAAGCCGGAAGCTAGCACCGGATGTCTAGTAATATTACGTCTAAGTAATGGTCAAAACTCTCTCATTTAAATTTCTTAATTACGGAGCATGATGGGCTTGTGATCATAGCAAATTTATTATTCATGATACAGTTAGTAGATTATGGTAGCAAGTAGCACGTAAAGTCCATAAGTTAAATTAAGTTCAACAGTTTGGATAAATTTGTGCAATATATTAAAACAATGGCTGACATCTGTAATTTTGCAAAAAGTATGGAAAAACAAAAAATTAAAAAAAGCCCCAAATCATTACTTATTTTGGGTTGTAAATATAAAAACCCCTTTTTTGGTGACATGCACGAAATAGTTGTCACATCATTACCGGAGTTAAGATTTTTGCTGAAAAAAACATCTTTGGTAAATATATTGATAGTTTTTATTACTTCGCAATTTTCAAAGTTTGTATTATTTTTAGTTCAATGTTTCTTTTTATTATAATGGAAAGCAATTTAGTTGACCTACCTTCTAAATAAAGTTTAACCTAAAGTATCATTGCGGATGAGAACACAAAGTTCATGATCATCAAAAAAATTGGTGTTTAGTGTCGAGATTCCCAAATGGGTCAAACGGTCAACAACTGGTTTATTTGACAACATGCATAATATGACCTTCGTAAAAAATCAAAGATCTAGTTTGGAGCGATCGAAATTCAGTTTAGAGCCATATGGTTTTTCCATTTGATATTTTTTTCATCCCGTTTGGTAGTGATGTTGTTTTTTGGTTGTGGCCTAATGCTAGATTCATCCTCGTCTTTGACCATTTTTTCCATTTGTGAATTTGATTTTTAATGAAGGCAATTGTGTTATTAATTGGGTCAAGAGACTCGAGATTTAAGATAATTTGGTTCTTCGATAACCAAATACCCACCAAATAGTAGCAAGGCATGTGAACTCCTTTTGTCTAATTTTATATTTAATTTCCTTAAGTATATGATTTTTTTTATTCTCATCATTGATGTTATTTATTTTATTTGAAATTGTTTTGTCAATTTTATTGGTGATTTGTTCGGTAAACAAATAATCTAGAAGTAAATAACATAAGTTCTCGAGATGATGTTTGCACAATTCACATATTCTAGTAACCGTAATTTTACTTTTGTCAAGTTTTGTTTTTGTTGGTAATCCGTTTTTGATAGGAAGTTCGTTATTTATGTTGTGTGTTAATTTTTCAAATCTAATCGCACGCATTAATAAGGGGGACAACTTTATCCTCCAGTAATAGTTCAGCAACAGAGTTGATTGAAAACCATCCATTATGGCTACTTAGCAAATATAATCTATCTTGTATTTCATTTTTTGGGATACTTGTTTTCTTATTTTTTTTTCAGAGCTTAGAATGTTTTATAGATCATTGCCAATTTTGTTAATATCCCACCCAATCCCTAGAGTTATTAATGTAGTTATTTACTTTGATATTGGTGTTAGTTTGATTAACATTCGTTATATTTTTATAAGCGGTGTAGTGGTAACTCAATTATCATGCCAAAAGTTGAATGAGTTGCCATTATTGACCTGTCAGATGAGTTCTTTCTTAAATTCGGATTTTAGTTTTAACAAGTTGTTCCATTGTCAAGATGTTGGTCCTTTATTTTGGTAGTGAAGTATGTTACAATCTTTTATGTATTTCTCGTTCATCACTTATACTCATATATTATTTGGTTCTGCTAGAACTTTTTACATTAACTTCATTTGTAAGGCTTTTTTCATGGTTTAATCTTTTCTTAAACTCATACCTCCTATTTTTTTTTGTTTACAAATCTCATCCTAATTGATGATTGGTCTATGTTTTAGTACTTATTCTAAAAGAATTTGTATAGGTTTTATCAAGCTCTTCAAGATTATAGGTTGGAAGCATAAAGTTTTGCATAGTAATGATTGGTTTGACAACCAAGTTGTGTTTCATGGAGAGTATTTCTACCTTCTTGTGAGAGGGAATTAGCTTTCCATTTTCAAAGCTATTGCTTTGTGTTCGTATTAGTATCTTCAATAGTATTCTTTGTCACTCTACCATTGATGATTGGGCTTCTAAGATATTTTTTATGGGTGTTTGTGTGATTCATTTGAAACAAATTTTTTAATTGTCAATGCAAATGTCATTTGTTCTTTGTTATTTGGAATGCTAATTTTCGTAGATTAAATTTTTATCCCGAAATGGAGCAATAAGTTTCTAGAATTTCCTTTGTTCGTTGAAAAGAAGCCACGTTTACTTTATCAAAAACAATCATATCATCCGTAAAAGACAAAATTGGGATTGGAGTTCCTTTCGTCACAAAGTGAACCCCATATGTTCGTCGTAATTATCACAAACGTTTTTGTAACATTTGTGTAAGAATTTCGGGCCCTAATACAAAAATGTAGGGAGACAAAGGATCTCCTTCTCTTAGCCCTCTTCCTGAGAAGAATTGTTCCATTGGCATGTTATTAATAAGGACCGAGAATGAGACTGTTCTAATGCATTAGTTAATCCATCCAATACATTTGTCATGAAAACCAAAATTCTAGCACAATAAAAATGAAATCTCAATTGACTTGGTCATAAGCTTTCTCTATATCCAATCTTCCACTCTTTTTCCAATTGACTTGTTGTTAGGGTTGTGCATCCGGTTCAGACCAGACCGGAATTTCCGGTCCCAATCCGGACCGGAAACGGAATTTCCGGTCCCAATCCGGACCGAGGGCCGGAATTTCCGTCCCAGTCCGGACCGGGGCCGGAATTTCCGGTCCCAGTCCGGACCGGAGGGCCGGAATTTCCGGTCCTAGTCTGGACCGAAGGACCGGACTTTTTGAAAACCGGGACCGGACTGTTATGGTCCGGTCCGGACCGTTCAGACCGGCATAAAATATAATAGATAAAAAAAAATTGCAAAAATATTCAAAAATATATAATTTTTATAAATTTGTCCACAATATATATGATTTTTTTATAAGTATATAAATTAAAATCAATGAAATAATTAAATTCCGGCCCAACTAGGTCTTTTCTGGTCCGGACCGGTTCAGACCGGCATAAAATAAAATAGATTAAAAATACTTTTGCAAAAATATTCAAAAATATATAATTTTTATAAATATGTCCACATATATATATGATTTTTTAAAAGTATATAAATTAAAATCAATGAAATAATTAAAATAATTAAATTCCAGTCCAACTAGGTCTTTTCTAGTCCGGACCGGTACCGGACCGTTATGGTCCGATCCGGACCGGTTCAGAACGGCATAAAATAAATAAATTTAAAATACTTTTTGCAAAAATATTCAAAAATATATAAATTTTATAAATATGTCCACAATATATATGATTTTTTAAAAGTATATAAATTAAAATCAATGAAATAATTAAAATAATTAAATTTCCGTCCAACTAGGTCTTTTCCCGTCCGGATTATGGTCCGGTCCGGACCGGTTCAGACCGGCATAAAATAAAATAGATTTAAAATATTTTTTGCAAAAATATTCAAAAATATATAATTTTTATAAATATGTCCACAATATATATGAATTTTAAAAGTATATACATTAAAATCAATGAAATAATTAAATTCCGGTCCAACTAGGTCTTTTCCGTTCCGGACCGTAACCCAAACGGAATTTCCAAAAACCGGGGACCGGGGACCGGACCAGTCCGGTTTTCCGGTCTAGTTTAGTTTTGCACAACCCTACTTGTTGTCCGCCTACCTTCTACCTCGATATAAATTTTATTATATAAATAATATGAGTATTTGATAGTTGTCCATCCTTCTTTGCTTTTTTTTGCTCGAAAAGAGTGAAAGATTTCATGGACAAAAATGATATTATCATGTATTGATCGATTTGCTATGAACGCACATTGAAGGGGGTGAATGAGTTTAAGCATTAAAGCTTCCATCTTATTAGTAATTATTTATGCAATTGTTTTATATATTGTACAGAAAAGACTTATAGGTCTAAAGCGATTGATTATCGTAGAGTTATCCATTTTTGGGATTAGAGTTATGAATGTGTTGTTTATTTGTTTGAGAATTTCCCCGCTTCTAAAGAAACCTTTGACAACTTTGGTTAATGAAGTCCAACAATGTGACAATATTTTTGATAGAATCCGAAAGGCATCCCATCGAGATCTGTTTGGTTTATCTCACTTAATGTCTAAGAAGATATGTTTTTTATTTCCTTATTTGTCCGCGGGGGGGGGGGGGGGGTTATTGTTGTCGTCATCTCTCACTTTTATGTTTCATCAAATGAAACTTGTTATTCAAGAGGTTATGGTCCAATATGAATTAAAGAACTTTTTCATACTCCTTTATAACTTCCGATCTGATTTCACTTTCTTTCGAGACTGTGACCCCTACATTTGTTATTAGTTCCTTTAAGTGCTTTTTTTCTTTCTTCTTCATATGGCAATACGGTGAATTTATTTTAAATTTGAGTCTAAATTTTAAAGATTTGTAATTTTTAGCTCCTTGTCACCAATACTTTGGCAACTCTTCTATCTTGTTTTTCAACTTGTGGTTTTATGAAGATGAGTTTTTATTATCGTTTTTCTATTTTTAATTCCTTTCGGTTTAGTTTTTAACGTTTGTGTTTGATAGGTTTTTCACCTTTGTTGCTTCTTTTTTTTGTTTACCTTGTTTAGTTCAAATCCTCGAACTTCTTTTGTTGTTGTTTTTCCTAAATTTGTCCCCTTTTTTCACGTTTTATATTTATTTTAAACCTTTCTTTTACACAACCTTCATTTTTATACCTCTAATCTTCGGCCTGTTTTGAAATTTTCCTCAAAATTAAATTAATTATGAACAATTGGAACCTTGAACCTTGTATCTTTCCCAAAATTTTGTTTTTGACCCAAAACTAACTTTTTAAAGAAAATTATCCAACAACATTTGATAGTTGAGTGAAGTGGAAGAACAGCAGGAATATGAGCGAAGATAGGTGGATCTCTCACTTGGAATACAGTTTCCTAGTCTTTCTCGAGTAATCGGTTGTACTCCTTTAACAATATCGAGTATTCATTTCTTTCATTGAGCAATCTTTTGAGCGTCTTATGCTCATATGAACAATCTTGAGTGTGATGCTCTAATGTCTAACTATGTGTGGTATATTTGCGGTATTACTGACTCCCCGACTATTTTCTGGACTGTTTGAGGATTTTGGGGGATGCAAACACATGTTTTGATATCTCTCTTCTCCTTGATCCACTTGCGAATAATACACTTTCAACAAATTTTCAGATCTAGATTTGAGATCTATCGACTCTAATGATATAGTCGAAAAACATGAACTATGTTCATGTAACTAACATTGAAATATTCAATCTTTTTGTTGAGAAAGGTTGTTTATTTTTTGAACAAGCATGAAACTTTAGACAAATTCTTTTCTTTTGTAAAAATCTGACGTCCTACATCCGTGTGTTGGGATAGTTTTCAAACTTCACATGAATTGACTTGAAAAAAAAGAGGTTAAAACCTCATGACCTCATTCTCAAAGTTGTTCACTTGTACTTGTCAAGTGTTCCGTATTTTGCAGTGGACTCTTCTGAGCGTTTGATCAAGTTTTATTGGTGACATTCAGTTGTTTATTTTGGAGGGGTCGTGGATAGGGCTGTTCACCGGTCCGGACCTGGACCGGAAATGGACCGAAAAATTCGGTCCAGGTCCGGTCCAAAACCGGTCCAGGTCCGGACCATGACCGGATGGACCGGAAAATTTTTTATTTTATTTTTATTTTTTATTTTAAATTTTTATTTTATTTTTTTCTCGTTTTTTTCGCACCAAACCTATTGCGACCGGATCGGACCGAGACTTAATTAGTTAATTTTAATATTTTTATTTCACTAAAATTTTAATATATTTATAATATTTTATAACTAAAAAAATTTCTTTTTTTTTAAAAAAAAAATATCAGTCCGGACCGGACCGGACCGAAATTCCTGGACCGAGGACCGGACCTGATTGTTCCGGTCCGGTCTGGTCCAGGTCCGGTCCGGTCCAAAACCCGAACCGGACCGGAAAATGAACAACCCTAGTCGTGGATTTGTGATCGTCTCCTGAAGGCTCTACTTCGAGTCCAGATCTCAGGTGTCCAAAGTTGTTCCCCTTGTTCTGTGTACTTCCTTCAACGACAGACTTTATACTCTTCGTTATCTAATGATTCAGTCGCTCTCCTTACCCTTGAAAATTTCGTTGTTTTCGACCCACTTGTTGTACTTTTGTGCTTTCTTTGTGTTCTTCTATTGTGGTTCTTCATGACGGTTTGTCCGTCTACCGATTTATTTCGGTCATTCGATCCATTAGACGGTTTGTCGTCTTACCTTATATAAAATAAAAAAAAAAAACCAAGAGGTCACCTCTCAAATTATCATCCTATGACCTCGGATATCTTCAGTTTACTAAGCAACCCGAATCCCCGATCATCTACTGCAATCCTCGGATCTCTTTCGAGAAACCAAAAAATCGCTGCTTCCCGTAATCTTGACTATGTCTCTAGTTTCAATTAAGCCCCAAATATTCTCTACTTCGTTCGCTTCCACCATCGCTAGCAGCGGTTTCGTCCTCTTCTCCGCCTCTCCATCCCGTACTTCCTCCGCTTATGTGGCCGTTTGCAAACCCTAAGTTTGACCCCGGCGCCGACGGTCTTCACCAACTCGCAATCTATGTTGTGTGTCTGGCTTGTTTGTGATTCTTCACTTCCATTTAAAAGATGAATACCCCTGTAAGAAGCCTCTCTCCATTGAAATCGATCTCACCGTAGTTCGTTTTGTCTGAGTTCAAATTGGATTGGAGCTTTAATCAAAATATGGTTTTTGAGTTGTGTTGGCATGGGTTTTGTCTTGACGCTACTTGTGATGCATTTCCTTCTTGCTCCCGGACCGCTCTCCCTTCCATTTTACCGACTTTTTGATACTAATTTTATGCTTAGCAGCTCAAGTCTGATATTTTACCAACTTTTTAATGCTTAGCAGCTTGTTGATATTAATTTTATGATTAACAGAATGTTTGCTAGTATTGATCAAAGTCTCGATTTGTGTATTGGACTAGATTCGGTTTTTTTCTTCTTGACTGAACCTTTTCCTTGCTCAAGTCTGATGTATATGCTTTCAGCTTTCTATTTCTTTAATCTGTAAGAGAACCATTCATCCTACAAGGATACACTTGCCGTAATGAGCAGGGCTGCACAGCCTGCACATGCTGTCCGGGCCGGAATTTCCGGTTTTGGTTCGGACCAGAATGTTTCAAAACCTTACATGGACCAGGACTGTTATAGTCCAGTCCATACAAGAATAAATTAAAATAAAATGGTATACTTTTTGTTAAAATTTAAAAATTTTCAAAAAATATATTTTTTTTTATAAAATACGTACACAAAATATATGATTTTTTAAATATATAATTTAAATTAATTGAAAAAAAGGTACAACCCCATCTTTATCGGTGCGGACTGGGACCAAATTCTGTCCGAATCAATCCAATTTTCAGTCTGGGTCAGTTTTGTACAACCCGTCCTAGTAATGAGAGGCCTTTCCTTGGCCCAAAATTGGATATGTTGTTAGTGTTTTGCTCGATGAATGGGCACTTTTTAAATCTATGTCTCTGTTGTTAGTGTTTTGATCAATGAATGGGCACTTTTTAAATCTCTGTCTCTTAACAAACGTATTAAGAAAGAAAACAAAATCAAATGGTTATTGGGTTGGTTTGATGATAACTTTTTTCCAACTTTAAAATCATTCATTTATTATCAATAGTTCAATGAACACAATTTGCACCATTATCTTTTATTTCATTGTTGATAAACTAACTATGCTATCGCAACCTACAATTACAAATAAGTTTGTTCCTTCTACGAAAAAATAACAACCTTGTTTACTATTCGTACAATTCTTGTCCCTACAAATCTTTAGTCATTACCTTTTAAAGTTATATACTTTTTATATGTCACGACTCTCGTGTTTTGTAATGTCGTTTTCTTAGTTTGATTCATGTTTTTGGTGGCGTTGGGTTTGTGATCGATCCCTAATGAATTGTTGTGAGTCCAAATCTGAGGTATTCACAGTTGTTCATTGGGCTTCGTACATATGCACTTCCTTTGACGATTGACATTATGCTCTTTCGCTTCCGTTGACTGGATCACCATCCCTTTCCTTGAAGGTCTCTTGTTTTCGGGATAATTCTTTGATGTATTTTTGTGTTTTTTCTTTTTATTTTGTTGTTTTTTTCTCCTTGACGGTCAGTCCGTCTGCCGATCTTTTTGACCCACTAGACGGCGTGTCATCTAGTATTTTGAACCGGTTTCTACCATAAAAAAATGTAACAATTTATAGGTATTCTTAGTTTTTACAAACAGTATATCCATTTGCTCACCTATTAAGTAGCATAGTATGAACGACGAATCATGATTGTTGTTTATGTTAGAAATTTTGAAGTTTGATTTAAAAACAAATTAAACATCTAAAAATTGTATACTTAATGTAACAGTTTTACCGATGTCAATAGTTTTTAGTAAACAAGCAAATTTAGTTGCTCATCTTTCGATTACAATGATGTGAGTTATGGTGCAAGTTGTGTTTTTTTTATGGAAACCCATATGAAACTATATTAGGTCTTCATCTGTTTGAATGTATTGAATAATACATTGCAACCCTAAAGGATAATTAAAAGAAGAGGAGCTAACATAATGCTCCTTAAGACCAAACTGACATAGAAGGTGAGCAGTAGAATTATTCATTATAGTTGTCCAACACCAAATGACATGCCCGATAATATATGCACGGAATAAACACTGACGCACCACTTGATCCAAAGGTGCTAAACCTTGACGATGTCGTTTAAGAAGGTGGACCATAACGCTGCAATCAGATTCTACAAGGAGAGAAGTAAAACCATGCCCTTGAACCAGCTCCAAAGCCTAGCATATGGCCTCCAACTATATGCTACTTCCGGCATCGTTACGCTTTGAATAGGCTTCATCCCCAAGAAGACAACCTCACCCAAATGGTCCCGTGCAATAACCCCGATACCACATCCCAAACAAATACATTGGCATCACAATTGATTTCAAGGAGCCATATGTCGGGGGTAGCTCGACCCTGGGCTGACCACTAAGACCTCATGCATTAACGTTATCCATGTGCCACGGCACAAAGGATTCAACCAGAACCAAAGAATCAGAATCCAATCTATAGAACACCAACTTGTTCCGAGCCATCCACACACCATCCAGCAAGCGACATCATCCCGATTATCCCTTTCAAGCCTAGCCTTAAGGTCCTCTATAAAACATGTTCCTTCTAGATTCGTTTAGGCATAATAAGAACATATGTTCCAAACGTTAGCAGCCCTTTCACAACCATAAAAGACATGATACTCGTCCTCAACTGCTCCGCAAGCCACACACCAAAGGGTCAAATAAACAATGCATGCAGAATAAGTTTAGTTTACATGGTAGCAACCCTCGACATAATCGCCAAAAGAACTCACCAACCCGAGGTATAGGCGAGACCTTCCACACTAACTTCCACACTTGAGAAAAAAGAATGATGGGTTGGCCAAGACAAACGTTCACAAAAACTCCACTCAACCCGATCATAAGCTTTGGTCATATCAAGATTAAGGGCCAAAAATCTCTCCTGATCCCCACTCTTAGCCATATAATGGAAAAGCCTCAAAAGCAGTTAATACATTGTCTATAATTAGACGTTCAAGGACAAAGGCACTTTGAGAATGATGAATGACCTTATATAAATACCTCCTTCAGACGATTAGCAATCACCTTGGACACTAACTTATAAAGGACATTACACAGACTGATAGGGTGAAGATCTTTCATTCGTTTGGGGTTACTTACTTGAGGAATCCCTTTCCGATTCATCAACCTTTATCTTTGAAGCCTCTAACTTGCGCCGCTTTGTCAAGCCCTCCTCTTCAGTGCCACTAGTATCTTGTGTATGCTCCATCACAAGAACCGGTGAAGTAGTGGAACATTGCCGAGCAAGCCTCTTCCATTTGCCTCCTTTACTAGTATTGTCATCCACAACCACTGGAGGATGATTATTCTCCACTAGATCAACCGGAATAGGACTCCTTAGCTCTTGGTGAGGAGAGTCGTTCCCACATCTATCCTCAACTCCCAATAAAGAAAAGAGACTCATAGTTTTATCAACCTCCTGTAAAAAAGCTGGTGACGCCATCCTAGTAGCCGTTGAATCGGAAACACAATCTTGCATTGGGATAAACTTAGGCCGAGCGGAAGGAGCACTTAAAACATCACTATAAACCTTGAGATCAAGCGGTAAGACATCAAGGCTACAGTCCATCTCGACATGACCCAAATGCCACAATTATAGCATAAGTTTGGGAGACGTTCATACCGAAGCAGAACCCAAATCTTCTCAGTTCTGAAATCCAGAATGATGCCCTTGGGAAGAAGACGGTTGATATCAACATGAATCCGAAGCCGCATATATTCTAAACAAAAAAGAATCCTCGGACCCATCAACATCCAACAAACCCCCAAAGGCAGCACTAATAACCTTTGTCATATCCCTCTTCATTGCCGTCAATGGGAGATCGTAGACGTATCCAAAAAGCAACACAATCAAATACCGGTTTAAAAGGTTGCTAGAAACCCAGTTCCCTCAAAGCCAATAAAGACTTGTCAAAGGACCATGGCTCACCGTCATTACCCGTTTTCTATCTTCGACTGTCACAAATTGGAAGACAAACAAGTTAGGACCAGTTTGCGGAACGTGAACCATTCTTGATCCTCCATGCCCCTTTCAAGGTAGAACGCAATCTATATGAATTGAAAGGGCGACTGGATAGCACATAACCCACTAGATTAATTAGACATGCGCCTCCCGAAACCATACTAGACGGAGGAACCTTAACTGCCACATCCTCTGCTTAAGTTAGAGTAATACCCCTACTGGCCGGAACTACTTGTCATACCAATAATCATGCGAACCAACAACGATAACACAAACTACACAAATACGGTAGGAGAACCAAGAAGACTCCATAGAAAGCCAAAGAAACAAACGCTAGTAATCCCAAATCCTAGAGGGATCACCCAAAAGATCGTCAAAAAAAAAAAAAAAAAAAAAAAAGTGCAAGGTTGTTAGTTGTATTTAACATTGTGGAGTTTGATAAGAAAAAAGTAAACTAAATATCCAAAATTGTAAACTTAATTTAGCAATTTTACTAGTATTATTAGTTTTTACTAACCAATAGTTCCGGTTGCTCACATTTTAGTTAGAATAGTATGAGCGATGAATTAAGATTGTTGTTCATGCTAAAACATTGCGGAGTTTGATAGAAGAAAAACAAGTTATATATCTAAAAATTTTGGAATAAATGTAGCAATTTTTACTGATATAACTATTTTTTTTTACATTTTACAAAACCAGAAAATCCAGTTCATTACCTTCTATTTAGAGCAGTATAAGTGATGAGACACGATCGTTGGTCATATTTAACATCGTAAAGTTTGATAAATAAAAACAAATTAGACATCTAAAAATCATGTTTAATGTAATGATTTACCGGTATCATAAGTTTTTACTAGATTAGATAAGTTGATCACCTTTTCAGTTAGAGTATTATAAGTGATGGACAATTTTACCGGTATCATAAGTTTTATACTAGATAATTTGATCACCTTTTTAGGTAGAGTATTATGAGTGATGGAAAATTTTACCGGTATCATAAGTTTTTACTCGATAAGTTGATCACCTTTTTAGGTAGAGTATTTTGAGTGATGAACAATTTTACCGGTATAATAACTTTTTACTAGATAAGTTGATCACCTTTTTGGGTAAAGTATTATGAGTGACTGACAATTTTACCAATATTCGACATCGAACAAATAAATACTTTTGTAACAATTTTACCGGTATTGATACATATTACTAAACGATAACCTTTTACCATATGAGTGAATAATAAGGTTATTAATCATATTTGTCACCACGAAGTTTGATAATTAAAAAATTTTGAACATTTGAAAACTATATACTTAATAATATTATAAGATTAGTTTGATTTTTCTCCAAAATTACGTGCAGCTCAATCAATTGTGATTAATATTAAATAAATTAGCAGCCGCAAAATGAAAAGGTTGGTGTAGTTGACAAATGACAAAGAACTCGTCCCCTAAGGCCTAAGCAATTGTCATTTTTAACTTATTATTAATGGGTGATTAACAAGGTGGTTTGCATTGGAAAATAGTGATATTGTGAGAGGGCATTTAGGGAAACAAATTGAAAAAATAAAAATAATAAAATAATACCAAAAATAGAGGAATAAAACCAGAAGAATACAGCTGGTCAACGGAATCCTCCTGGGTGGGATGTGGGAAGGAAAAGAAGGCAAGGGAACAAATCCTGCCTGGCTTTGCTGTTTGTATTTTGGGTTCATCTTCTTCTGTTTCTAGAGAGAGAATGCCAGCCTGTCAATACCCAGGCGACGGAGACGACGAATCTTTCTCTCTCCACTATATAAATAAATTACAATTCACAAAAGCCATTGAAAGAGATTTCTCAAAAGGGTGATTTATATTCGCCTTTTTTTCTTTTCTTTCATTGATCTCCAATCGCTTGTTCAATTCTGATCTCCTTCTCAACGTCAATCGATATGTCGCTTTTTGGCCTTGGAAGCAGGTTTCTCATCTTCCTCCTTTGCGTTTTTATGTGAATTATTCGTTGTTGGCTTTTGATTTTGAAAGGATTCCGTGATCTTCTGCGTTTTTCGTTTTAGAGCTCCGTAGATCTGATTCAATTCTGTTTGTTACTTGTTGATTCGGAACGTTGATTGATTTTTTTGTCACAGTGCTTAAGTTTCATGTCTGATTGATGTTCCAAACCTTGTGAATTTTCTATTGCTGGTTTTATTGCTCTATGTTATTTTCCGATACGGAATTTATGGCTTTCATTGAATACGTAATTATGATTTATTTTGTGCAAGTTGCTTGTGCGTGATGCACTTCGAGTGTCTGACAATGTTTGTCGGTGATCAGATGGAGGGTGCTTCGTCATTTCTTTTCTTATGAACGCATTCATATCCAATAAATTAGAATTTACAATGAAACAATAACGATATGAGCTTATTCCGGTGCTAGATGCCAGTACAGGTCCAAGATTTGAATCACTAGATGGAGTCATCCTTGTTTCTCCCTCCCTGTTAAAAATATTCTGGCCTTTGAGCTTTTGGTTTCGGACTCTAGTGTTGTTACTCAAGCCGAACTTTGGCATGTTCGTATTGAGCTCTTATATAATTGAGTCGGGTTCAAGCCTAAATTTTAATCAAGTTTAAAAGTTTGCTCATATTCAGTTTGTTTAGAAAGGGAATAATCTTGAGTCGAGCTTTTTTTCTGAGTCCACTATTATTTTAGCCAAACGACCTAGGCTTTGACATGCTCATGTTCGGCTCCTTTTATGAACGAACTGAGCATAAATTTTAATAGGTCTTAACAGTATGGTCATATTCGGCTCGTATAGAAAGTGAACGAGTAGTAGCTCGGCTCACATAACCACCCTATCCGACTCAAATTGCCATATTTCTTGCGCGTGTGAGATAAACTTGATAATGCACAATTATTGAAGATTTATTAGCAATGTACTTCATTTGTACATCCCCCCAACTCCCAAGCAAGTATGCGCTTTTTCGCTTGTTATGGATTGTAATTTTGTTTGAACTCTTTTCTGTTGGATTGTCGGAACCTTAAAAAAAGTTATTTTTTGGAATGGCATGTTCCTAGATAACCACAACCTTCGGAAACCTGTTTCTCTGTAAATTCAGTTGAACTAGTCTCAATGCTCAGTGTTTCTTACAGTTGGATTTTTCGGTAGAAATATTTCTCACAGTTCTTAACGGCTAACGCCGCTTGCAAGTTACTAGCTTAATAAGAGTTCGTTAAAGTAGGTCGCACTCATTTTCTTCAATTATCCATTTCTCCCTAATTCTCTATTTTTTCTGGTTGTTAATAGTAATAAGGTGGAAAATGTTTGAAACTTAGAGAAGTACCTGCTTGAAACCTGTAGGTCTAGAAATATACTACTATACTACCCCTAAAAAGTGTCATCCACTTATTTCTCCAACTCTCGATCCTACTTTCTTTTATTATTTGTATCCTTTCTTGCAATCCTGTGTACAGAGGTCGTTATGAAATTGTTCTTACTATTAGTATTGGTATTTTTCCTTTTCTGTTTCCAAAACCTTGCAAATTAGCTGCAACAGAGTAGTTGTCTTCACATAAAGATGGAATTATCAGTCCAAAACTGAAATCATTCATAATTCCTCATGTAGATAATTTCTTCTTTTTCCTAATTTTCTATGCTATTCAATTTTTCGCTTACCTTTTTGCGATCAAGCTACCCAATCCCTATTAAACACTTTGACATAGATTTGGAGATTAGTTAGTATTGTTATCCCAGCTAGGGTGTCTAGATATTGGAGCTGTTAAATATTATATTCATGAAAGATTGTGAGTAGGCAAATGAATGATAGGCACCAACAAGAAAGTGTCACTTGATGTCTAAAATTTATAGTTGGTAACTCTTTATGATTTTGGTAACTTCAGAAATCAAAAGACTTTTCGACCAAAGAAGAATGCCCCCTCAGGGAGCAAGGTTAGTCATCTTTGTTCATTAGATGAGGTGTTATTATAGGTTTACCAAATCTAATAATCTTTTTTGGCACTAATTGTGAATGCAGGGTGCACAACTTCAAAAGCACATTGATGCCACTTTGGGTAGTGGAAATTTGAGGGAAGCTGTGAAGCTGCCTCCTGGTGAAGATTTTTATGAATGGCTAGCTGTGAACAGTTAAGAATTTCATCTTTTTATTAGCATTAGTTATGTTTCTATCATGTGCCAATATATAGCCGATAGGCTACAAATATGTGATGGTGCTCACACTATATTTCTCAAGCAAGGAAAAGTGGTAGAGAGCTCAAATAAAACTGTTGATTATTTCATAGCATAGATGGAAGTTCTCAGCTTCATGATAACTTCAGCCATTTTGCTAGTAATTATTTATTAAGATTTTCATTGTTTAGTAAATCTCACACTACAGTTTCTGATAAAAGTTGCAGACTGTCCGTATTCCTTACATTTACAGTTCTTATTGTTTGAATATGCATCCATGCCTTGAAAAGCTCCTCTGCACTTGTCTAAAATTGTTGCCTTCTGATTTCCTCTTGTTAACTTCTGTTTCATTCATTCTCTTTCACAGCTGTTGATTTCTTCAATCAAGTGAACATTCTCTATGGCACCCTGACTGAATTCTGCACATCAAACACCTGCCCAACTATGTCAGCAGGGGCAAAGTAACTTTCTAATTCTCTCTATAAATATTTACTTTGCTTTGTGTTTGCCTCTAATATTCTTCATGTTGTTCTCATGGGAATAGTTTGCTTTTATTTACTGTGTAGAAACAAGAAAATTCCATCATGATCATTAGTATCCCAAAATTTCTGGATATTTATAGCATCTCCATCCCAGAAATCCCTATTAAGTTTCATCTAATTTTTGTTATTCTTTTTATCATCTCAAGAAACTTCTTCCCTCCATCCCAGAATTTACTAAGTTTCTTAAGTTAAAATAGCACACAAATTATATTCTGGAAAGGAAATACAACACAAAAGGTGGATATTAACTATTAATGAGTCGGATTTGGCAGAAAATCATGTCAGATTGGAGTTCTTCCCCTCAAATACTTTTTTTCGCTCATTTCCTCTATTCTCTCACCATATATGACATATATCTTTTTTTCTTCATTTTTAAATATCTAATGAAACTCTCAGCAACACGGATGGAGAATTGGAGATGCTCTTCACCTTGTTCATCAAAAATATAATTTTGAATATTGTCCATTTCCTTTGTGGTAAAAAGTGTATAGGTCCTATTTAGGTTTTCATTTGGTCACTACTCATTTAATTAAGCAACTATGTCAAAATGGTTCCCTAGAGTAAAGTTGACTTTAGATCCATCACTGAGAGTTGTTGCTGAACTAGCTACTTATGGACTACTGTAATTGAAATTTGAAACTTTAGCCTCATGTAGAAAGACACTTACTGTTGATATGACTTTAGATTTGAACAAGGCTACATACAACAGTTGGAAGTTATTAGGAAGGGGAGTTTATAAGGTGACAAATTTGAAGGTTTGAGCATAAGTTGGTCACTCTAGCTGTAGCTAGTTCCCATCTTAGACACTATGGACATTCTGTATCCTGACATCTTATTGACAACTTATGAGCTATGTTGAACATATTGATATCCCATTTTACATGCTTATACTCACAGTTATATTATATCTCTACAGATACGAGTATAGATGGGCAGATGGAGTTACCATCAAAAAACCCATAGAGGTTTCTGCTCCAAAGTATGTAGAATATCTTATGGACTGGATAGAAACTCAGCTGGACGACGAATCCATTTTCCCTCAGAAGTTGGGTACGTGAACTGGTGCTTTGCAGAAAAATGCAAAGGTTTATGTTCTAATGTAGATTTTGTGTGTGTGTGATGGAACCATATTGATGATTTTGTGTGATCACCAGGAGCCCATTCCCCTCTAACTTCCAGGATGTGGTGAAGACCATATTCAAGCGATTGTTTCGGGTTTATGCCCACATCTACCATTCCCATTTTCAGAAGATTGTTAGCTTGAAGGAAGAAGCTCACCTGAATACTTGCTTTAAACATTTTGTGCTCTTTACATGGGTAAGTTATTGACATCTTTACTCATGTTGGAATGTTGTCATATATTGAGAAAATAGTATATATATATATATATATATATATATATATATATATATATATATATATATATAATATATATATATAAATCTGTGTTGAATGTTGTTGCAGGAGTTTCGGTTGATTGACAAGGGCGAGCTTGCGCCTCTGCACGATCTGGTGGAGTCGATTCTGCAGTGCTAGGTGTTCCTTGTAATTTATATGATTTGAGTATTTGAAGGTTGCACCATTTTTGTACAAACTGTTGCTCTGTGGATGAATTTTGTGGGGTTTGTGTTTTGTTTGTTTACTTTCAATGATGATGACCCGAAGGGGAAAATATAAATGAAAGTAGATGATTGCTCAATTCATCACCTCTGCTGTGCTTCCCACACTTACATTTTTTTCATGTTCCGTGGAAATAGGGATGGCAATCACACCCGCATCCAACGGGTGTCCGAAAATGCGCCCCGAAAAAACGGGTGAAAATCCGCTAACATGCGGGTGAAACTCGGGTGACGGGTGTAGCGGGTCGGATACGGGTGAGCATCTCAGGACCCATCATCCGACCCACCACCCGTACCCATCACCCGCCCTCATCGCACATTTTATTATAACTACTTTTTTATATATTAATGACATATAAGACCTTGTCGGCACTACTAATTTTCATTTCCATGTCCCATGAATTTTATATTTTTGTTACGTACACAAATATTAATTACTAAAGAAGACGAGTCAAATAGAGTGTGTCAACTCTAGAGTATGTGCATAATCATTTGTTATTTTTTTCACTTTTGGTTCATTATATGTTTGGAGGTACGTAAGATGTTTCGGATTTATATATTTTTCGAACCATATTATTTGTTAAGACTTAAATCGGAATAAGTTTTATATTTAATTTCAGTTTATACAATTTCAATTTGTTTAAAATTTTGGATGAATTCAATTTTAAGAAAACGGGTTAAATTTCACCCCGAAAAATACCCGATCCACCGTTCATCCGGGGTACGGAAAGGGTGACAAAAACTACGGTCGGTGACGGGTCGGGTGAAGATTTTAGGTGACGGGTCGGGTGACGGAAGTGGTACATCCACCCATCACCCGACCCATTGTCATCCCTAGTGGGAAAAGTTTGCTTGTGCCTTGATCCAACATCAATCAAAAGTATCAGCCATTACAATATGATACTCTAGTCCTTGTCTTTACACTGAAAAATATCCATTGTGTTTTTAAAGCCCTCTCTAGATGTATAAAATGTGATCTTCAAGTAATGTTTCTTTTTTGGATAATGGAAAGCGGTTAGATTGGTCTACCTCCTAGAGGTAGTAAAACTTAAAGCATCCATGCAGATGAGAACGCGAAGTTCGGGATCTTCAGAAAAATTGATGTTGGGTCGAGATTTTCAAATGGATCAATCGCTTAGCAACATAGTTGATTTATCTGAAAACATGTTTAATGCGGACTTCGTCAAAGAAACGAAGGTCTAGCGAGAATAAGTTAGTGATCTTCAAGTAATGTTATTGATTACTCTACTATTTTTCCTGGTTTGATTGAAGTAGAGCATTTAAGATGGTGATAAGAAGAAGATAGATACCGGTGGCGTTTATTATATTGATCAATTTCCTCATTTAATGATCATGACTATTGTTGACTACCAAACTAGATACAAGCACAACGATTGTTTCATTTCTGTCATAGTACGTTTGCTATTATTGTTATGGAATTGGTCAAGAAGTGAAGTAAATTGTAGGTGAATTATTCACCTACTAACACTCCAATTTACTTTATTAGTAACTCCTCATATTGTAACCCCTTTTATGTTAATGACTCCTCCTAATTTTTGATCTATAAATAGAGGTCATTCTCATTGTAACAAAATGCACCAAGAGCAAGTTAGAAATATAATCTTCTTGTTCTCTCCTCTCTTATAGCTTCATTCTAAGTGTTCTTGAACACATTCCACAAAAGTTTAAGTAAAGAAAGAAATACAAAAAAATCTTTTATAACACGTTATCAGCACGAGAGATTCTAAGTATAACTGAGCTTTGCTACTAAGGGTATGTTTCTTAAACTTTTCCTTATTTTTTCTTTACACAAAACTATACACGAAAATCTACTTGAGGACTATGCTCTGTAGTTGCCCTTCATGGGATTCTCTACATCAGAAACTCAATTTTTTAGAAACTTAACTTAATCCGAGGAGTATGCTCTGTAGTTGCCCAAATCGGGAACCTCTACACGCAGAAACTCGTTTATCTTAACATGAGATCTAAAATAAATTTGTCAAAATAAAATTATGTCGTTTGGTTTTATGCTAAGAAACAAAACAAAATTGAGATTTACTCACCAGAAACTCAATTTTTTTGACAAAGACCCAAATTAATTAATTTTCTTTGCTTTTTACCTCTTGGAATACGAACGAATATGGAGATGGAGTTAAAGAGGGTAAAAGTAACTGGTTTTAATTTCTTACTCTCGTAACTCTTATATAACCATATGTTTTCTTTCTTATGTCGCATGATAAAAATATGTGTCTCTATTATTGTTATGACATCTACACCTATGAAATGACTTTACTTTATTTATTCACGACTCATATTATCATACATGCTTAATATTGACATAAACTATAATGTTATGTAGTAATCAATGGCAAGCATTGTAAAAAGAGAGTTTGACATGCTTGACTTGTCGGCCAAAAGTACCTCGAATGGAGGGTTGATGCACTTGTCCATCTCAAGGCAAATGGCCTTTGAAAAAACAATTGAGGATGAAAATGATGCACTCCACAAGAGAAGGCAAAAGCAATTGTATTCCTCCGCCACCACATTCATGAAAGTCTCAAGACTGAATATTTATTTGTGGAGGATCCAAAAGAGTTGTGGGAAAACTTGAATGAAAGATATGGACATCAAAAGGAAGTCATTTTCCCACAAGCTCTATATGAATGGAACAATTTGAGGTTCCAGGACTTCAAGTCCATATCTGATTATAATAGTGTTATTCACAAGATCACCTCCCAACTGAGACTATGTGGTCATGTGATCACCCAAGAAGAAATGCTAGAAAGAACATTTTGTACTATGCATGCCACAAATGTATTGTTACAACAACAATACCGGGGAGAGGTTTCAAGAGGTACTCAGACCTCTTGAAAGTATTGTTGGTGGCGGAAAAGAATAATGAGCTCCTAATGAGAAACCACAACCTCAGACCCACGGATCAATAGCAGTTCCGGAAGTCAATGCCACTGACAAGGCATCCAGGAAAAATACAAGAATTACAAAGAAAGTGGGCAACCGTCATGGCACTATAATAGCCGTGGCCGAGGTCGTGGTGATCATGGTGGTCGTGGTGGTCGGTGGCCGCGGTCGTGGCCGTAGGCAAGGCTATAATGATGGTCGTCATTACAATCGAGGTGGTAACTATGGTTACAAAGGGGAATGATAAGCTAAAGGTCCATGCGGGTCAAAAAGGACCCTCTCACAAGCCAAGAACTGTTTGCTACCGATGTGGCATAGCTGGTCATTGGGCAAAAATATGCCGTACAACTTCACATTTGGTGGATGCTTATCAGGCCGAAAGAACAAAGAAAAGGCTAGTGAAACCAACTTCGTGGAAAATGAAGGTGTTGGTAGTTCACCATGACCAGCCTAGATATCTCTCACTTTCTCAACTTTGAGAATGACGATGCATGTGCCTTGGACTAAAGTTTTTTCGGTTTATGAACTTGTGTTTTTTTTTCCTTATTGCATAATAATATATAATATGATGTAATGCATTGTAATGTTTTCTTTCAAAGAATATTTAAAATATGGTTATCCTAATATAAAATATGAAGTTTTATTTTTAATGGCTTAATTTATTTATGCTTCTTTCTTTATAGAGTAAACATGGAATCTTCTAAGAAAAGACTCGATGAGAATGAGCAATGTCTTGTGGACAGTGCCACCACAAATACCATCTGAGAAATAAAGAGTATTTCACGATTTGAAACCCTTTAAGGGCAATGTGAATACAATATCTGGTGTGGCTAGACTCATCGAAGGCTCGGGAAGAGCTCTTGTTCTACTCCCGAAGGGAACAAAAATAATAATAAATGACGCATTATATTCGAGTAAATCTCGAAGAAATTTATTGAGCTTTAAGGATGTGCGTCAAAATGGGTTTCATATGGAAACCATGAATGAAAATGGGAGAGAATATTTGTGCATCACAACACATGAATGTGATATAAGAAAGGATCCTTGAAAAAATGCAAGGACAAGCCTCCGGATTATATGAAACATATATTCATCCGGTTGAGGCTAATGTGATTTCTAAACAAACGGTCGGATGACCGAGTTGAATTTACACTATGGCATGACCGATTGGGTCACCCGGGTCAATGATGATGCACAAAATTATAAAGGGTTCAATTGGACACCCACTAAAGAACATGAAAGTTATGCCGTCAAGTCATATTAAATGTGCGTCTTGCTCACTCGGAAAGCTTATCATTAGACCTTCTAAAAGTAAGGTTACGAGTGAGACTCCTGCATTTTTGAAAGGATACAAGGAGATATATGTGGACCAATTGCTCCACCGTGTGGTCCATTTACGATACTTTATGGTATTAATTGACGCATCTACAAGATGGTCACATGTAAGTCTATTATCGACTAGAAATGCGGCATTTGCTAAACTCCTTGCTCAAATAATCCGTTTGAGAGCTCAATTTCCGGATTATACAATAAAGAAAATTCGTTTTGACAATGCAGGAGAATTCACATCCCAAACATTCAATGACTTTTGCATGTCAATTGGATTGATGTGGAGCATCCAGTAGCTCATGTTCACACACAAAATGGTCTTGCTGAATCATTAATAAAGAGATTACAATTAATCGCTAGACCATTATTGATGAAATCAAAATTACCACCATCTGCTTGGGGGCATGCGATATTGCATGCTGCAGCCTTGATCCGAATAAGACCAAGTGCAAATAATGAACAATCCCCATTGCAATTAGTTTGGTAAGAGCCTAATATATCACATCTAAAAATATTTGGATGTGCAGTTTATGTCCATTGCTCCACCACAACGTACAAAGATGGGTCCACAAAGAAGATTGGGAATATATGTTGGTTTTGAATCCCCCTCGATCATTAGATATCTTGAACCAACAACGGGTGATTTGTTTACAGCAAGATTTGTTGATTGTCATTTTGATGAAAATACATTCCCAATCTTAGGGGGAGAAAAGAAGAAAGTGGACCCAAGTACGAAAGAAATTACATGGAATGCAACGCTATTATCACACCTTGATCCAAAAACAAAAATGTGTGAACAAGAGGTTCAACGAATCATTCACTTACAAAGTGTTGCAAATCAATTACCAGATGCATTTACAGACACTAAGAAGGTGGTAAAATCACATGTTCCTGCAGCAAATGCTCCTGCAAGAATTGATGTACCCATTGGAACAACCAAAGGTGTCCATTGCAAATGAGTCTATGACTCGTCGAAAACGTGGTAGACCACTCGGTTCAAAAGACTTGAAACCGAGAAAAAACAAGGAATCAAAAGGATATAGCAGGAGATGCTATAGTGATTGAATCAAATGAGGAACATGAGAAAGACAAAGAAAATGAGGATGAGAACATTCCAAATGAAGATAATATCCCTGATGATGAAAGAATCGACAATTATGAAATTGCTATAAATTATGTCGACACACATACAATGGAATAGAAAGGACATCATTATTGATGATATATTTGCCTACTCTGTGGCTAATGACATCACAACTGAAGATGACGACATTGAACCAAAAACAGTTGATGAATGTCGTCATAGAAAAGATTGGCCAAAATGGAAAGAGGCAATTCAGACAGAATTAAAATCACTTGAAAAACGTGAAGTTTTTGGGCCTGTAGTTCATACACCAAAGGGTGTAAAACCAGTCGGCTATAAATGGGTTTTCGTGAGAAAACGAAATGAGAAAAATGAAATTATGAGATATAAGGCAAGGCTTGTAGCCCAAGGTTTTTCTCAAATTCCAGGAATCGATTATGATGAAACATACTCTCCAGTAATTGATGCAACTACATTTAGATTCCTAATCGGATTGACTGTCTTTGAAAAACTACAGATGCGCCTTATGGATGTCGTGGCTGCATACTTATACGGGTCACTTGATACCGACATCTACATGAAAGTCCCACAAGGACTAAAATTGCCAGATGCTAATTCCTTAAAGCCACGAGAAATGTTTTCCATAAAATTGAGAAGATCCTTGTATGGATTAAAACAATCAGGACGAATGTGGTACAACGTCTTAGTGAATATCTTCTCAAGGAGGGATATAAGAACAACATTATATGTCCATGTGTTTTCATCAAGCGATCTCAAAGTGGATTTGCTATAATCGCAGTATATGTTGACGATTTGAATATCGTTGGAACTTTTAACGAGCTTGAAGAAACTGCAAAGTATTTGATGAAAGAATTTGAGATGAAAGATCTCGGAAAGACCAAGCTTTGTCTTGGCCTACAAATTGAGCATTTAAGGGATGGAATATTTATTCATCAATCTAATTACACGAAAAAAATACTAAAGAGATTCTACATGGACAAAGCACACCCTTTAAGCTCACCCATGGTTGTTCGATCCTTAATGTGGAAAATGATGAGTTCCGTCCTCGCGAAGAGGATGAAGAAATCCTTGGCCCAGAAGTGCCATATTTAAGTGCAATTGGTGGCCTTAATGTATTTAACTAACAATACAAGACCAGATATTGCTTTTGCTGTAAATTTGTTATCCAGGTACAGTTGTGCACCCACAAGAAGACATTGGAATGGCATCAAACACATATTCCGTTACCTTAGAGGTACACATGACCTTGGTTTGTTTTATCAAAACAAAATAGATGTCATTTTGGTTGGATATGCAGATGCAGGATATTTATCTGACCCACAAGGCCAAATCCAAAACGGATATGTGTTCACATATGGAGGCACGGCAATTTCATGGAGGTCAACAAAACAAACAATTACCCTCCACTTCTTCAAATCACGCAGAGTTGATCGCTCTATATGAGGCTGGAAGAGAATGTGTGTCCCTACGATCAATGATCAAGTTCATACAAAAGGAGTGTGGGATGAAACCCATCACTGAAAATCCTACCATCTTGTACGAAGACAATTCAGCATGCATTGCTCAGATGAAGAAAGGGCATATTAAGGGAGATCGTACAAAGCACATATTGCCAAAGTTCTTCTCCACTCGTGAGCTAGAGGAAACTGGGGAAGCTGATATTCAACAGATCCGTTCCAGTGACAATCTTGCTGACTTGTTCACAAAATCATTGAACCCAAGAAGTTTGAAGAGCTTGTGCGCAAGATTGGAATGTACAGACTCCGAGACATATGTTGAAATCAGGGGGATTATACGCGCTGCACTCTTTTTCCCTTCGATCAGGTTTTTATCCCACTGGGTTTTTCCTGACAAGGTTTTTAATGAGGCAGCATCATCCAAGCGTATAATAACTTTGGAGTCATTAACAAACACTCAAGTTTGATAATAGAAGAAGGTGAATATTCAAGGGGGAGTGTTATGGAATTGGTCAAGAAGTGAAGTAAATTGTAGGTGAATTATTCACCTTCTAACACCCCAATTTACTTTATTAGTAACTCCTCATATTGTAACCCCTTTTATGTTAATGACTCCTCCTAGTTTTTGACCTATAAATAGAGGTCATTCTCATTGTAACAAAATGCACCAAGAGCAAGTTAGAAATATAATCTTCTTGTTCTCTCCTCTCTTATAGCTTCATTCTAAGTGTTCTTGAACACATTCCACAAAGTTTAAGTAAAGAAAGAAATACAAAACAATCTTTTTATAACAATTATCTCTTTTTTAGCTTTGTTATTTTTAGTAAGTTCTTAAATTTTAGGATTAGAACTATAAAAACTTTTGTTATTTCACTTATTTATAAAGGATTTATATTTTTAAAATATAAATAACTATTTGCTATTATATAAAATTTAAAAAGGAGTTTCCTCTTTGTGCCCTTAAGACCATCACAACAGGGAGCTTCGGGACTTTTTTTTTCCAGCCACATCAACGAGATTCATGTCATGTCAGCTTAACAGCTCAATTCATGTATTTTTATCCACAAGTTTCGGCTTCTACTTTCATGTCATGCCATTTTTTATAAATACTTATTAGTTCGTATGAAAACTATCCTTAAGTGGAAAGCATATGATTGTTCAATGCTTTTAGTATGTTATTCTACTTGTTCACAATGTATTGCGAACAAATGAACAACACGGTGTACACGATTCGAAGTGACATGATCAGACGCATAGAGTACCATTTGCACGAATGTGCGACTCCTTAATGTGGACATGTGGCACGATCGTGCAATCCAGACACTTGTGGGGATACGTGGCACAAATCGAAAAACGTTGTATTTTTAGATCCAACGATTCTTAAATATGCTCACTCCATCACGCAGTCACTCTGTATTCCAAAGGCTTTAATTTTGAACTATTACATTATTATTAGTAACAAAGCTGATATGTTCTCGACATCAAACATTCATTCATACAGATCAACCGAAACCTCCTCATTACACGTCAACAAACATCTCCAGTATGGTATGGCCAAACATGATTTTACAATGCTGATTTTTAAAACTATATCAGTATGTATTCCCGTCACCAAAACCTCATCTCAAACCTATTCATTACAAGTGATCAAAATCATGTATCCATTTTCAACAATTCGTGTGATCAAACAATGACCGCTTCACATATGCTGCCCATCTTTGAACCTCAATTCTTTGAAACAGATACGGTTCGTTTTTAGGACAATGTACAACTTACGGATGAAATGAAGCTTTTGCTTTTCCGTCTGTGTCTGTATATCTTACCAAATTGAGAAACTTCGCCGAAACTTCAAAACCTGTACTATTTCTTGTGATGTTCACATATGCACCCTGGAGAGGATTCGCATAGAAGCTCTCTTCTAGTTTTGGAAACTCTCCGGGTTCTCTATAATATGGACCCCCAACCCGGTCCCTGTGGATTTTCTTAACTTTGGAACTGAATTTCTTCCAACTGATTTTTCCTTCATCAAGGCTATCAACAAATCTTCACTAGATTCATCCTGCCAAAAAACACATTCTCTTTTAATGAGAAAACTTGAAGAGAATCGCCGATAAGTCTAATGTCAGAATTTCTTTAATGCTAAGAGTATCTGCATCCCATATATCTAGAGTTTCTTTAAAGTTTCTTTACTAATTTAAAATTATAGTGATTAGTTATATAATATAAAAATCCTTTTCTTTACATCTAGTTAGAAGGTAGGCGGGCAACAAGTTGCGCCGCTATCCCTTTTATTTAAAATTTAAAAATAAAGATTTATGTCAGATATGGTGATAGAATATATGAAATGAGTAGAGGGAAGTATCTATGGAAATATTCAATCTGAAAATCTAAATTATCATTGGTCTAATTTTTTTTTTTGAGTTTTATTTTACTTTTTAGATTGATTTTGTGTTTAATTTTAACTAAGAAACTTTTACAAATTCTGGGAGGGAGAAAAAAGTTTCTGCGGATTATAAAAATATTTAAAAATAGATAAGAAACTCCCATAATGGGAGTTTCTTGGAATAAAGATGCTAAGTACCTGTCAGGGCTGATGGTTTTCTTGAATCCATCAAAACGGCGTGCCCTTGAACTGCCTTTGCCATATTCCCATCATAGGTGTACACGAAAACGTCACTCTGAAGAGCAACGACGTAATCAAGGCCAGCCAACATGTTCTGGTGATTCCTGAAAGGCTCCAACTCTTCTTCCATGGCAAGGGTTGAATGCGAAAAGATATTCGGAAACTCATCAGTTAGATATTCCATACTTCCATTTCCAAAAGCTTCACCTGCCACTAAATAGATTCTGGTGCTTGAAGGGAAGCCCAACCCTTTGAGCAACAGTGAAGTCTCTCTTGGGGTTAGAGGGCAACCACCAAGTGTTCTTTTCTCTCCGCCGTCAATTTCCTTATCCTTCCAATGACTAACCTCATACCTCATCTTACGGAGCTCTTCGTCTTCTTCTGCTGTCAGATTGTGGCTGCAACCAGTAAATGCAAGCATATCCTTTTCGTACCTGAGAGAAGAGGGGGAAACAATAAAAGCTACCAATGAGCTCATCACCCTCTTATTTAAGACTATATAAGAGATCAACTAGTTGGGGAAATATCAAGGATTGTCCTTTCATTCAAGTTCAAAATTTGTCTCTTCTTTCATAGCTACCAAATGAATGTGGATGCAATTACGGAGCTACTTCATCAGAAGTTGATGGTAGAACTAGAAAGACTTTTGAGAAAGAAAAAAAAATCAAAAACTCACCTAAGATGAAGAGCAAGATATGGACCTCCATCATGTCGCATCCTTGAAACCAGGATCCTTCCAAGTTCTTCTATGGGGGCTGAGTATTTTTAGTGCTTTATAATTTACCCGGCACCTCAGCTTTTGAATAGGATTTGGCAAACCATTGTTTGCAAGTCGGGAATCAGTATGAGTGAAATATATCACTTTGTGCTGGTTCAGGAGTGCGGAGACCTCATATTTGTAGTAACTAGCCTGATACATAAGATAGTGATTATGATCTCAAAAAAAATTTTTTTTTAAAAAAATCATTACGAAACACAAAGTATTATTGGAATATACAGCTGTCTGCCAAGCTACTATGCCAAACCTTGATTATAATCAAACAATTAACAATTCAAGAAGAAAAAAAAAAAGATTATTTGTGGTTTGTTTTTCAAGTCTAGGTTTTACCTATTCTAGTATATGCAGTCCAAAAACCAAATTTAGTGGAACATATGAAAACAGCCTATGCCTTTGTCATGTCCTCGTACTTCAAGTAAATCACAAAATTGAGGTCATTGTCAATAGAATGATAGATTAGCAAGAACATAAACCTTGGACCAAGATATTGGTGTTTTTGTGAAGGGTTCAACATCTGTGAAGGGAGGTGGCAAGGCTTCAATCACGTGAATCTCATCTTTTAGTGTTTCCATGAAGTGCTTCCAATCAAACAAATCCTTGAAGCCACTGCAAAACTCATAACAAAACATGTAAAGAGATGTGACAATCCAATGTTAGCTTCTTAATAAGTTTGAAGCATGTATTGCTAAATCATTCAATTACTTGAAACTTTTTAGTTAAACAGGAATACCAATCAGCAAAGAACCATGAGTAGACATTACAAAGGAAAGCCACACATATGGAACTGCAGAAGGCTGAGCTGAAATACCATGAATTGAGGATAATTATAATTTCTTTTGTAACAAGTGTGCTGTTTGAAACTGTGACTCTTAACAAGATTCCCAGAGTAGCTTTTGCTATCAATATGTGACATTACTTAAAAAAAAAGGGTTCTTTATCAAACAGCGGCATAAGAGAAATTTAGTAGAACTCTAATCATTCTTTAAAAAACAAGAGATGAGAATTTGGCAAGTCATGCGGTCATGCTAAAATAGGTACCTCTGTGGCTCAGCAAGTCCACCGCGTAACCACATCAAATTAGATAAGCTACTCCAAACAAGGGCCAACCCAATTCATAACATCAATCTAGCACCAAAAGGTCACATTCAAATAATCGCTGCAGATATGGTCTGAACTCTGAAGGAAATGATAATTAACCAAAGTTTCTGAATGTTGCAATGATAAGTTTGGAATACAGTTTTGCAGAAATGAAGATAAATACCTTTCATCAGCCCAATAGGAGGTATGATCAAGCGATGGCAGAACAAGGGTAGCATTCATTAACTTTGCAACAGCAACCATATCACATATCTGCACTCTAAAATCAACTCTTCATCAGATTGGAGTTACAGTACTACCTCACTGTTCACTAAAAAAATAAAAACACACAAGAAGCAGACCCCAAATCTCATCTGATTCAAGCCACCGTTAGCATTTATGAGGATGTATCCATTTGTCTTTTCAGTCAATTCTGTCAAATAAATGACCAAAAGCAATCAGACATCTTCATATTTATGTAAATTGAGTTGAAGATCTGTTATCAGGAATGTTACTTTTGTGACTTCGTGGAGGATCAATGCAAGCAGTGTAGTTTTTTGCTGTTGGGTCTGCTCCATATATCTGAATACTAATACCCAATATAAGAATGAGAAATTTGATCATAACATAAGAAATCTCTACAAGAGGAAACATTGGACTGTTACCAACAAATGTACGTCTTACTTTAGCCATATTATTATGATGGTCAACAACACCAGAGGCAACCATCATCAATGTCATTTCAACATCGTTGCCTCCATCTCCAATGCTGCTTTCTCCCTCCTTATATCCAAAATCATGAGAGATTTGGCTGCTAACGTGTTGTTCATGTAACTGGTAATCATACAGACCCTAATTGAAAATATTGAAATACTTCAGAGAAAACATACTAAGCTTGACTTAACAGTTAAGGAACAGGAAAAATACACCCACTGAAAGAAAAAATTGCGGTTAGATTGGATTTTATATGAGTAATTTTGTCCAAAAACATAGGCACCACATAATATTAAAAGAGAGAGAGAGTGTTGTCATGCCAATACAGCAATTGATATTATACACAAGCCATAAAGCATATCAGTACAGCATAAGATCAAACACAAAATATATAAAAATACATGTCACAGATAAAAAATATCACTGCCATTTTGAATAGGAAGGAGGAAAAACAACATTGTGAGGATGACAAATTTGCATTGCTGAGAGATGATATTACACAAGGTCATCAAACAGTACTCTTAAATTCACATCCAAGAAAGAGAATATCCCAGAATAAGGAATCCTGCCATAATATGCAAAACGTAACCTACAATATCAACATAGTTTCCCATCTGATTGATTTCAGACAGCACATAGAGCAAATCCAAGTCTACGCCATGAATTTCACCAATCAATGAAAGAATTAATGATTCCCTAGCTTAAAAATAGAAGAAGTTGGAAATTTGTTGAGATAAGAAGTGATACTCAACAAGCTCTGCAGCTTGATAATTTTTATGATGGATGACAAGACCAAGTACAATTACTTGCTTAGATTTGAGCTCCCTGGTCATTGATAAGGAACAGGAAACAATGCTACTAAATGATAAGCTATTATGAAAAACCAGCTCATTGCCAAAATCATATTTGTCAGAAATGATATCATCAGGTGTCAATAAAGAAAGCATTAAAAGGTCCAATCATCTTGTATAAAAATGTCCATTTTTATACCAACAAAATCCTCCTTGATATATAATAGAATCAAAAAAATTTCATTTGATGCCTTGACTGTAGTCAACTCCTAATTCTAACATATTTCAGTGGTGTTTGTTAATTGCTATTACAACAACTATTATCTGAAACTTTGGAAAAAAATTTAATACAAACTCCAACAGTTGACTTACAGCGTTACAGGTCAACAATCTCAATATTATACGTTTATACCACAAAGTTCTCATTGGATGATAAACTATAAGCAATAGAGTAAAAAAGAAGAGAAAGAAAAATTCCTGATTCTAACAGATTACGCTCTATGATAAAGAAAAGGATCAAATAGTAAGTATAAGAGAATTATAAAAGTACCATATCCAAGGTGAGGAAGCAGCAAATAGAAAAAGAGGTCCAAATTCAGCATAACCACTTGATATGAATCCAAAAAATAAAAAGAAGTAGAATCAGCAACAATGGCAAATCAAGAAAGCAAATCACAAAAAACAAATCACCTGAGGATGAGATGCGGTTCTACGAACGGCAGATCCAAACAGGCCATTAGCACAAATCTTGAAAACACCGAGAAGCAAACAAAAGCCACAGAAGAAGAAGAACATCCACTGTCCCAACCTCTTCCTCTCTCTGAACCCAAAACCACTAAACTAGCAGGAGATCCGGAGGGCTTTTTCCTCTGATTCACCGACGAGAAGTGGACGTGACCCTGCTTCTTCTCAGGGAACGAATCGAACAGCAAGTCGCCGGAGGCAGCGGTAGGGCTAGGGGAATCAGATCTGGGAGAATTGAGACCCAAATCAATCTCGTGGTGGGTGCCCAGAACGTTATTGCCGTTGTTGTTACCGGAGTTCCCGTCAGCAGCGGAGGTGGAAGAGGAGTTGGCGGTGGAGGTGGTGTTGCGTTTGAAGGAGTGAGCTCGGCGGGTCATGGCGCCGGAAAAGCGCGGGCTATTGACCCTTTGAGAGTGTGAGACGCCATCGCTTGTGGTGTGGTGGTGGAAGCCATGTGATCAGTGTGTGTTACAGATACAGATTATGAAGAGAGGAGAGAGAGGATTCGACGAGGGAAGAGGGTGAAATTAATGGGTGGGGTGGGGGAGATTGATTGCCATTAACGAACTTGCAGAGAGCAGAGACATACACACCCCCATTTTCTTCGCTTTGCTGGGTTCTCACTTGCGATTCATTGATTTTTTATTGCTAAATTACTTTTTGTCAAAAAGCTTCTAATTTTTTATTCGGAAATCTATTGATTTTTTTATTGGGAAATAAATTTAAAAAAAGTTTGATAAAAATGCTACTTGCAATGATGAAATTTGCTACAATTCCATGTGATACCCATAATTTGATCACACGATCTACATTAATCAAAATATATTCTAAAAAAGATACATTCACAAGGACAATAATATTAAATTATTCTAAAAATGATCAACTACATTCACACAGATAAATAATAATGAAGCAATTTCCATAAACGGTTATATATTGTTCAGCGGTAAAAAATATTACAAAAGGATTGATGAATAAAAGGCGTTGGTTTGGTACTTTCTATTGCTACAATGCGGTCATAAGGAGTAATTTGTACTGTTAATTCACTTGATCCAACGATTTACACAATGGAAAAAAGTCTAACATATCAATAATGTCGCATCATTTAATGATTTATAAGATGTACAATAACAATTTTACAATTTGTAAAAGGTACGTGACAATTTTGTCTTGATAAAAATGTGTTTTCTAAAAGACGGGATGCCGTGACCTTTTATTGTAATTTTCGTGAAAAGTTATAGCAGTTATTAATTTAATTCATAATTTTAGTTCAATTCGTTCAAAAGTATACACTATCAATCCGCATATTTTATGTAGTTAGTTCGCATATTTTTTGTAGTTAGTTCAATTCGTTCAAAAAGTATACACTATCAATTCGTTCAAAAATTTTATACTATAAATTCAAAAAAATATATGAACAATTAGTATAATATAGTTTGAACGAAATTTACAAAAAAATTAAACGAGAAAATTCGTTGTCAGACAAGAAAATAAATAAATAAATAATTAGTAGTTCATCGTTATGTTGAAGTTACAAAAAAATGAACTAACAAAAAAAACTGGAAAAATATAACTATTATGACATTTGAACTAACTAAAAAAATGTTAAAAGATAATAATTGTTAAAACAAACGGGTTGAACTAATTGAACAAAAATATGAATCATTATAACAAACAATTTGAACTAAGAGAAAAGAGGGAAAACATGAATTAAAATAATTTCATATTTTTTTATACTATTATTTTAAAAAATTAACAGATATGTATAAATTTTTGAACGAAAAAGTGTGAAAAAAATAAGAACAAACCGTTTGAACTAATTGAACGAAAACATGAACAATTAGAATAAACCTTTGAACGAATTGAATTAAAGTCGATTGTGACACTTTGAATTTGTGTTGTTGAACTTTACATGAGTAGTTTTTGCAATTTGGATCCAATATTGTCTTCGGGTCATATTTTGTATTGATGTTGTTTTGAGACGATAAAAGTTTCTTGTTTGACCTCCTTAATTTACCTCGGGATGTTACCAAACACAACTTTGCTCCACAATTTTTTTATATATTTTAAGAAAATTTGTTTATGGACAATATTAAACATGTGTGATCTATTGTGTTGAACACACCATACTTTTTTTACTATTTCTGAATGTTCTTATTTTTCGTCCACCTCAATTCAAAACGGAAAGATTGTGCACACACTCTTCGTTTTATATCGCATTGTTTTTTCTCCATGTGTATTTGTTATCCGATGTTTTCAAATTTATAAGATTGTATTTTCATAAAATTTGATACGCTTAAATCTATTATTGTTATGATACGCTCAATTCAAAAAATTGTCGGTGACTAAATTGGTATTTTTAAAGGAGAGTTATCTTTCTTCTTTCGATTGAAGAGTTAACGTCTCGTCTTGTGGTTGATTAACTTTTTCAAAGGACATGTGCGCAATCCCCCGATAAAATAATACATTGGAGTACGTGAATTCATTCCAGGATATAGGGCGTGTTCGGTTGGAACGTTAATCGACTGAAATTGAGGATGAATTGGGTTTAAAGTCGATTAATACCGTTCGTTGTTGAAATTGGAGAGAATGAAGAAGAGACTTAATCGACTAAAAGTGAGGATGAAAATGGCTGAACTTTCAGTCGAGTGTATGAGGTTGAATCGAATGAAAATCATTTCCAACATCCTAATCTCAATTCTAACCTCATTTCTTCCTGCATCGACGATTTGAAGTATCCCTAATTAAGGGGCTTTCTTCTCTTCACTTATTTTCTTCTCTCACAATTTACTTGGTCTGTTAGTGTTCCTGGTTATTAATTTGGATTATATTTCTAATCCATGTCAGGTATGCCTAATTTACTTATTATTCTTGAGAATTTTGTACATGATTATGGGCCTATGCCAATGCTTATAACCTGTTTGCTAAAATGCTCCTACATCTGCTTCACAGTTTTCTCTATTTATAGAAGTTGTTGTTATTGTTATCACCTATTCACTCTTTGTTGCTCATAACCTGTGTATTTTCAGTGCGTATAGGCTAATATGATTGATAGAAGTTGTTACTGATATTACCTATTCACTCTTTTTACCTTCAAAATAAATTATTTTATTTTGATCATTCTTTGCTTTGGATGGTGCTGATTTTATGGTTTATAACACAATATAAGCTTCTTTTTCTTCCTCACTCATTATTTGAATTAAAACAAATTCATTATCAAACATGGTGTTGAAAACTTTTATATGATTTGTGCAGGTGGATATTTAACTTGGTTACAATCTATTTTGGGGTATGAATCTCATCTTATTCTCGAATTGATTGTTTTCCCCTCTTATTATACCTCTAATTGCATGTTTCTTTTGTTAAATTCCTTATAGTTAGGATCAATGTTGTCAATGTATGGTTGCTATTAGTATCACAACAAGGTTAGCGGCTAATGGGATTGATTAAGAGCAAGGAATCAATGTTGTCAATGTATGGTTGTTGAGGTGGCCATATCCATCCTTGGACTTGTCACAAAAGTTAGCCCCTCTATGGTATTTTTCTGTTAGAGTAGTGTACTTATTGTGCTTTTAGCTTCTTCGATCAGTTTTGGTGATAAAGATGAAACACTCACTATTGTCCAAGTACTTTCTCCAATCCTACCAATCGTGCCATATGAAGATCATACCCACAACAACTTATGACACATATGATCGTTTTATCAAAGCACAATTCACATATATTTTTACACAAGAAAGGGAAATTTGGCATTTGGTAGGTCATACAAAATCAATTTAATATGAAGTATAGATTTGTAATTACTTGAAGAGTTTGTAAAGGAAAGATCGTAGAGGGGTAAAGTGAAATACGCTTGAGTTGTTTTATAATCATATGCATCAAAAAAATAGAAACAAGACTATTTTGATCGATTAAACCATATTTCATCCCTTTATACTTTTTTCAACGAACATCAAACCAAAATAATTCATTTCATTCCCTTCAACTTTATTTTCAATAAGTCTCGATCTATCAAACAAGCCCTTAAATTTTGTAGTATTTAATCCTTCTCATTTTTTATTAAGACATTTTATAATAAAAGAATGTCATATGTTATCTTAAAATCACTAGATTAAGGGAGGATGGAAAGTATTGCATTTTTGTTCATAATATTAGAGGAACACGAGCATGATATTTATAAAAGAATTTATTTATATTATATTTTAAATCTAATTAATCGAAGAGATTATAAAATTGGAAATAGACACATTGTATGGCGGGAAAACGTAGAGATATTTCAGAATCTCAAGAGACTTCGGGTTTGTCATCCAAAAACCCTCAATCGCTATATATAAAGGTAGGCATTTGGCCTCTTTAGTCTCTCCTGCAATACCAACCGCCATTTTCGGCCTACAAGCTTGCAGACTATTGTCACGTAGGGAAGAGAGTAAAGCCGTCTGTTTCGCTTTCTTTCGATTTCCCACTCAAAACTCAGAAACAGTCAAGGCCATCCTTTTCTGCTGTTTTTCTCTATACCAAAAAGGCAAAATTCAATTCCAACAAGTCACCTACTACTCCCACCCAATCCCATATTTGATATTCCCCCTATAAATTGTAAATTGGATATCTTTACAATGCCTCCGAATCTCCGTTCTCGGCAATTAAACCCAAAAATCTCCAACGCCTAAATCCACGCCCAGAAAAGCCCTAATCGATAAACGCTCCCCCACTTCTGTAACCGTCGAACCCTCAACTCCTAAGCCCACCGCCGAGTCTTCTAATTTTTGTTTCACGGAGACGAAGCCTGCGCCTCGCTTCCAAGGGCGATTCAGGTGGTCTAGACACTGATAGGCCTCCTTCTTCATCTGGGTCGACTCGGAAGCCTCGCCCCACTACTGGTAAGTCTCCGATTGACATGGTTTCTTCCGAATTTGGGGTTGGTGATGCTACTGTTAAGGGTTTTAGGGATGAGATTGTTGTGGTTTCGGATTCTGATTCGAGTCTGATTTGGAGATGAACAAGAAGGATAGAAAGAAGAGAAAAGTTGGTGATCTCCCGGGTTCCCAGGTAGGCGAATATGGAAACGAAAATCTCTGTTTGAGTTTGCGTTCGGGTGCAAGAATTGAAAAGAAGGTTTTAGAGGGAATAATCGATGCTAAGGGAGATGAAGTTCTGATAATTGAAAGTGATGACGATGGTGATCAAATTACTAATCAAGATCTTGTTTCCGATGGAAGGAATGCGGTGACGGGTGTGAAGAGGTTTTCCAGAGAAGAGAAGGGAAAGGGAGTAAATGATGGATTGTGATCCGAAACCAACGACGTATCTGTTAATCTGGAGTTGAAGCTTGGACTGCTTGGTGTAAATCATATAGATTTGAATGTCGAGGCGCAACCTGACCTGGTTTCAGATCAAGCGCAATTACAAGTGAATGGTGCTGTTTCAGATGGTGGGTCAGATGTCATTGTAGGGGGATACCAACTGCAGGAAGTTAACAATCAGGCACCTTTCATGATGGTAGGACAAAGAATGAGACAACTTAAGGAAATAGCTAAGCAGAATGCTACCAGATTTGCCCGAATCAGTTCCGAGGAGCGGGTAGAGAATGCTGCAGATTCTGATGCTGAGGAGAAGTTGCGGCAGAGGAGGCTGGCGAGATGTTGAAGATTGGCCTGGCCCTTTTTCTACTGCCATGAAGATTATCAGAGATAGGCAGAATAAGAGCAGTTTTCAGGCTCAAATGGGTAAAAGTGGTGATTCTAGAATAGTTTGGTGTCCGAAAATTGATGAGAGTTGTGATAAGAAAACCCGTATTGTTCCCTCACTGAAAGACCTTAGTATGAAAGTTCTTGTTAGCAACTCCGATGCAATCACCTCACTTGAATGTGTCCAGATGTTTTGGTGCACAAGCTGGTGTCTATGCTTTGTAATTCTAGAAAGATGACCGGTGACATTCTCGATCTTCTTTTTAGAGGCTCTCCTTCTGAGATATGTATTACAGATTGTTCATGGATTGAAGAGGAGCAATTCACAAAGTCTTTTAAGGCCTGCAACACAGAAAATTTGATGGTAATATTATAAATATGTACATTTATTTCAAAGTTATACTTTTGATTCCACCATTTGCACTATAATACATAGTCTAAATTGTTAGGTAATTGTAGTTGATATCTTTGATCTAATTTTTTGGATAAGTTTTGCTTGTGTTTGGTGCGATGGCTCTGTAAAATTTTAAACAGTATGGCCTATCATCTGCATGATAGTATATGTTTGAATTAAAACTTTTCCACCTGCATTGTCCTTCTGGTTGCATTACAGTCTCTGCAATGTTGTCATGGGCACATGGGTAATGGTGACCAGGCTAGACACCCTTGGATTTGACTCTTCCTGTTGGCCATATCATTTTCTTAGCTCTTTGACTCCCTCTCCGCTTTGGTCTAATCCTCAAACCAAATTCTGTAGCTCAAATAGTCTGGTTTGGGGTTTTATGAATGATTTTTTTGGGAGCTCCAAGTCCTTAGATCAAAATCTTTCATTATAAGGCAATTTTAACTTCCAACTTTTCAGTTGAAAATTTGTCCAAATCCAACATTATAAGATAGAGTTGGTTGTGTTTCTTAGGTGTGCATTCATATGCGTAGGCTATTTATGATGGGTATAGGTCGATGAGAAATAACAGAGTAAATGTAGGAGAGTTGTCACTTTTGTTTTTGTAGTCGTACTGTCGTAGTCCATTCTTGTCAACCCATTAATGTAAATATAGTGATATTGTACTAGTTCTTAGAAATTTCAATCAATCGGGTTATTTATGAGTGTTTGATGGTTTTTTATGTTGGGACCACACTCCAATTCAGCTTTTGTTATGCAAGCTTCTTCTAGAAAAATACTTGAGCATGTTATTGTATGTGTTTAATTTTTGTACTAATCTAGTTTTTTTCTAATCTAAAGGGAAATAAAATATCCTAATAATCGAGTAAACATCCCTAACAGACTAACAGTGGATATTTGTCTAAGCATTGGATGTTATGGATTTTTATAATTGCTTAGGAATCAAACATTTCAAGCAAAGCTTGTTGCACTGCAGCACTGTAGGTTTTCTCTTTACTTTGTATATGGATCAAGTATTGGGATTGAGGTATGATGAAAATAAGGAGGCTAGGACATTAAGCAACATTTTTTTTTCCAGTGTTGGACATGCTTTGGTGCACAAGAAGTTCTCACACAGTTTTCAACTGATGTCTTTCGGGATTGAGTGACTTTAAATGCTTACATCTATGGGTGTTCTATTTTTATGGGCACTTCATTGATGCAGTAGGTTGGCAGATAGGACCTGCAAGATGGGTTTTTTTCTTATTATGTGCATCTTATTCAAGCATTAGAATGAGTATTTTACCTATAACTAATGAAGAAGTGGAAAACAATCACGTGTAAAGACTTTTACATTGTTTATTTTTATGTTCACCCCATCCTGCCCTCAAATCTCGATATGCCTAATATTTTATAAATGTTGGTTCACGTGTTGTGGGGTTTCATTTTGCTAATAATGTTTTACATTATCTTATGATAAGGTTTTGCAACTTGATCAATGTGGACGGTGCATGCCAGACTATATTGTTCTGGAAACATTAACAAGTAAAGGCTTACCAGTGCTGACAAATCTCTCCTTGAAGGGTGCTTGTCGTCTCTCAGACAATGGCTAAAAGGCAATTGTTTCTTCTGCAACGGCATTAAAATCGCTTAATCTCAGTCAGTGTTCTCTTATCACAGATGCCGGAATTAATGCTATAGCTGATTCATTAGGATCAGGTCTGCGTGAACTGTATCTTGATGATTGCCAGAGTTTAAATGTGATGCTTATTCTACCTGGGTTGGAAAAGTTTATAAATTTAGAATTACTTTCACTTGTGGGCATTCCTAGCGTATGTGATAAATTTCTGAAGCAACTTCTCGGATCAATCGGCCGAAATATTAAGGAGCTTGCTCTTGCCGACTGTGTGTATGTCTACTGTCTCAAACTATGTACATTTCTCAATCGCCTGTGTGATATTAGAGTATTGCCTTCGTCAATTAATTGTTTATATCTTATTCTGCTGCAGAAAATTATCTGATAGTTCTATGAAGGCCATTAGCAATAACTGTTCTCAGTTATGTGCCCTTGATCTCATGAACATCACTAAATTGACTGACTCTGGGATTGGATATCTTGCTAACTGTTGCCAAGCTATCCAAACACTTAAACTTTGTCGCAACACACTCAGGTTAGTAGTACATACAAGTCTTGGATTCTCTTGTAGTTGTCAATCACTAATTATTGGATTATTTAAAAGAAGTAATTGATAAACATCATCTTTTCTGGTTCACAGTGATGAAGCTATTGCTGCATTCCTTGAAACCTGCGGAGAATCCTTAAAGGAGCTCTCCCTTAACAATGTCAGAGAGGTATGTGTAGTATTTGTTCACTGAACTTTCTGCTTCTCATGCTCTAGTTCTAAAATTTGGAACTATGATATATAGGTGGGGACCTGAGACGTGTATCTCAATATCTCGGCGCTGCAAAAATCTTGTTAGTTTAGACATGTCCTGGTGTCGCAATGTGACAGACGATTGCTTGGGACTGATTGCTGATAGTTGTGCATCTTTACGAGTGCTTAAAATATTTGGATGCACACAGGTGGGTGGTATCCGATTTATGTTTTAAAGCTAAATATTTCTAGCTTGTCAATACCCATTGGAATAGAAAGCTAATTGTGTTGAATTAGCAGTAACCCTTGCTAGGCAAAAGAAAAGAAAGCTTTCTCTGCACTTGTGCAGCGAACCGTGTTTAGTTCAGTCAGGATCTCGTGTAATTGGTGAAATTTTGTTGTTTATTATTTTACTTTTGAAACACTAACAGTTTAAAAATAATTTATTTAACTTTAACCAATCACATGATAGTGATACATGTATAAGTCATACAGGGGATCTTGATTGGTGTTTAGGAGGAAGATGATGCAGGTCCTTTGATATTGTATTGAATCTTTGTGTGTTGCAATTGTGCAGATCACAAGGCGATTTTGGCTGGGCACTCGAATGAATATTTGGGAATAGTCGGGATAAAGATGACGCCGATCCTAGAAAACCTCAAGGAGCGGGATCTCCTTTCAGGGACCCTTGCGTTATTCAGCAGTTAATCCATGGTGATCACAGTATTACAATGCTAACTGTATAGTTGTCATTATCAACTGCTAAATTTTGTTTGGACCCTAGTATGCATTTGGATATTTGTATCCCTGTTTTTGGGTTAGGGGCAATAGGGAACTTAGATGCTTCATTACAAATTTGCAAAGCTATGGACATGCCATTTGATGCAATGGCATCACAAATTTCCTTTTTTGTAAGGAAGATGATCCATATGCATTTGGTGTAAGCTAAGAAAATTGTTTTATACAACCCATTTAGTGTAAGCTAAAGATATCGTTTCATACAACCCAATTGCTGCGAGAGGAAGACGATTTATGCTACGTCTACCGAAGAACACAACCACATAGCAACTATAGAGCATCACCTGTATTGAACATGTCACATTACATTTTTATTTTTTATCGTTTGTGGTTGATAAAAACATAATAGAATAAAGCACTAAAAAATAAATCAAAAATTATATTTCGTAGATAAATTGCGTTTTATTTGGGCCCGGTACAAAGAAACTTGTGAGGAAGTACCGATTCAGTGACATGCTCCTGGGCAGCCTCCAAGGGAAATCCACGCAGGACGGCTGCTTGCGGAGTATTGCGGGACAGTAGAAGCTCTGGATTTCATTACAAGAGATGTAGATACTACACACCTTTGTTTAGCCCCCGTGGTAGAGTTGTTCAAACTGTCTGGAGTGGACTTAGACCGTACTCACAGATCGGATCGTTTTACTGTTTGTATGAAACGGTTCATGGACCGGATCGGACCGTAATGGTTCAGTCCACCACGGTCCGGACCGTATTTGTTTTTAATTTTTTTGTATGGATTAAATCCGCCCGGTCCGGATTTGGACCATACCAGATCGTATGCAGTTCCTGTTCGAAAATATTTAAAAGTGTAAATTACGGTCCGGAGCATAACATTACAGCTCAGGTTCGGACCAAACCATAATATCATGGATTGGACCGCGACCGTATTTTCTGGTTCTGTCCAAACATGTGCAGCCCTACCCGGGGGTCCGCTTGGACTGAGTCGTAAGACTTGGTCATGTATTTCGGGAAGGTAATAGAGTAGCATATTCACTGTCAATTTTGCTTTCTTTTATACGTTGGTTTTCATTTATTAGATGTTCCCTTTGTTCTAGGAGGTTATTGTTAGATGACGTCAAGCGGTTAACTTAGCTTGTATGACTCGTCCTTAATTTCTCATTTTTCAAAAAAGTGCGGTTTGCGACGAGAGTTTCATTTAACCACCCAATTTTCATTTATTAAATGATCCGTTGTGTTTTTCACTAGAATTGAGTCGTAAAATTTGACCATATTTTTCCGCAAGGTATATCAATATACTTTGTCTTTAATTTTCCTTTTTTCAATAAAGTGTAGTTTGCCCCTAGAGATTTTTACCAAAGAAAAGATTATTTATAGAACATTTTCTTGTGATACAAGGTAAGCGAAAAAGGTGGGTCAACTTCTAGAACCGAACAACCTATAGCATCCTTACGGACGAGTACAACTACATCATCTGGGAGGGCGTCATTGTCTTCAGTGGTGGAGAAACCGTGTTTTGCGATCTCGTCCGTCACCTTGTTGATTTCCCTTAAGATGTGTGAAGTGCGAGCTTGGGCGAAACCTGAGATGGTGGTGACGATGCCTGAGATAATCATGTTCCGTCTCTCACGGTGGTTTCAAGTGTGGTTGATCGAATTGATTAGTGTTAGATTGTCCCCCTCAATCTCATATCCCTAACTGTTTGGCCTTTTGTAGGCCTTCCCTCAAAGCGAAAGCTTCTGCCTCAAGAACTAATTTTGCGTTGCATCTCCCTTTTCCATATGCCAGAGGATGGCCAAGTTCATCACGAATGATGAAACCGTATGCAAATTGGATAGCGTTGTTTGATGACGCATCGATGTTAAGTTTAACAAAGTTTGGTTTTAGCTTTTGCCACCTGATGTTCTTGGTCTTTCTTCTTGTTTTTTGTTTTGGGTTGGTTATTCTTCGTGTGCTTGGTGTTAGCTCATTCCCATTCTTCTATTTGATTAATGGTGGTTTGTTTCATATTTTGTGTTGTTCTTTTATTATTAAAAATTCTTTTTTTCTATCTAACCATATATTCCACCAAATCATAACCAGTTGCCTAAACCGTGAGTTGGTTATTTTTTCCTTTAATTTCTATCTAACCAGATATTACACAATCAATTATGATATCAAATATTTTAATACAATACAGAGGTTATGTGGGTAGAATGGCATTCGAAGAAAAGGTGCTTGATGCTTTCTGTATGATAATTGCAGTAGATGAAGTTGCCTAAACCGGGAATTTTTTTGTTTGTCAATGTTTTCAGCGAGAAATTTATAAAACAATTTAAAATTGAAATAGTCGAGAATTGTAATATTTAAATTTAATTTCTCGTTTTGTTAATGGCTCAAGAAATGTCGAATATGAGGGCAGAGGAGGTTGCACGTGCTTTTCAGGTAAGACAAACAAACCCTTCTCTTTTCCCGGCAATACCCCGTCGACGGCGTCCCACCTTCTCGTCGTTTCGTTTTTCAGGTTAAGGTAACTATCGGTGTCAAGCTGTTCTATATTAAGATTTGTCTTTGTAGTATGGACTATGGAGTATGATTCTGATTTCTGACCTGTTGTCAACAACTGAAGGCTGAAGCCGACTCAATGTTTTCGGTATGATCTGCTCAACTGATTATGTAATGCATAGAACTGTCAAAACAGGCAAAAGACCGAGATGAGTAGAGCAATAATTCTGAAGGAATTGTGTCCTTTACCCAAAGGTGCAATTACTGATTATGTTATAGGACGATACATAGAGATATATAATCTGATGATATTAGGTAGTCATAGCGTTTTGCTAGAAGCCAACTATGACTTATGTATTTTATGTGATAAAATATGTTGCTAGTATTATCGGGTCCTACGAGGTCACACCCATTGGGCTGATGGACTAGATCATTTAATAAAGGAGATATAATATATAAGAGTATATATTATAATATTATATTTGATATAATATGGGAGTGTGTATTTATTAGATAATAAGGTGTTATTTCTAATAAAGATTAATGTTAAAAGATAAGATTTCTAGGAGATATCTTATCCAAAAGGCATTATAAATAGACGGACTTTCTTAGAGAAAACCCTAGAATTCATTCTAACCCTTCATTCACACACAACTCTGGCCGCAGTATCGTACTCTGCCTTCTCCCATTCGATCTCTTGAGTTTTGCCTTGGAATCTTGCACTAGCATTCAAGACTAAGGCGATCTAGATCTATACCCGGGTGGACCAACTAGAGGAGTCACGTTTGAGGCTCTCAAATCTCTCCCTGAAGGTTGCGGTTCACGCATCAAAAGGTATTCCTTTTTCCTATACTTGTCTAATCAATTATGCATGTGATCCTCGTTTAGATGTTCAGGAAAGCTTGTTTCCTGCAATTCCGCTTTTACACATCTAAAATCCCAACAGTGGTATCAGTCGCCTCTTGCATAAATTGATTAGATCAAATTGAAAAGGCCATCTTTGATGCATGTTTTGATTGGTTTTAATTTTGATTATGAAAGAGATTGTTTTTATGGATTAATTTGCATGATTAAAACTACAAATTTGATTTGTATTTGCCCAAAATTTCATTGATTAGTTCATGCAATTGTTGCATATAAGATGAACATACATTAGAAATTTGATTTTTAATGCTTGAATCATGAAATAACAATGCTGATTTTTGTTTTCCCTCATTGAATAATGTAAATCGTTTACAAAATTTAAGTGGGAGAAGCCGAAAATTGTTTTCGGCAAATAATCAGGGTTGACGGCTAGGGTTTCATCCTACGACGGCTAGGGTTTCATTCTAGGGTTAAGTTAATTTACTAATATGATTAGTTAATTTATCTACGAGATAATATTTATTTTCTTAGATAATATATTTGATATCTTATCTAGATAAATTTGATTTATCTTAGGAAATAAGTTATGTGATAACTTATTTAATAAATAATGATTTAATTTGGATATTTGATATCTTATTAGGTAAAGATAAAGTTACCTTGATTAAATCTTATCTTGAATAATATTTATTTTCCTTAGATAATATATTAAATATCTTATCAAGATAAATTTGATTTATCTTAGGAAATAAGTTATTTGATAACTTATTTAATAAATAGATTTAATTTGGATATTTGATATCTTATTAGGTAAAGATAAAGTTACCTTAATTAGATCTTATCTTAGATATTATTTATTTTCTTAGATAATATATATTGATATATTATCTAGATAAATTTGATTTATCTCCTTATCTTAGAATAAGATTCACCATAATTTGATATTATGATATCTTATTATATTTTATAGGATATTTGATTTCCTATTGGGCATATTTTTTTTTTTTGCAAATTAATGATTAATATATGATATTAATACCATAAGCAATTTAATCATATTAAAACAATGGAAAGGAGTTTCTACTTTTTATTAATATTTATTTGATTAAATGTTTAATCAAAATTTTATTTTTAAAATGAATTTTGGATAAAATTTGTTTTATTCATTGTCTCGATTTTTTTTTATTTTGAATAAAAATCTTTTCGGGCCTTATCATCTTTAAGTCTAGTTCCATTACTTGATACTCTGAATCCCCTTCGGTCCTGTCAAAAAACCTGTAAAAATGGTTAAGGTCGGCTTAGTACTTTCCATTGTGAAGTGCTTCCCTTCCTGGGGTCCCCGAAGTGTTGGTGAGGGTACTATTTTGGTTCTAAGATTTTAGTAAGGGTACTAAAATTTTTATTATTATTTTCGAATGCAATTTATTTGAAATTTTATTCGAGAATAATTTTATATATATAATTGTGTTATGTATATATGCGTGCATGATTCGATATTTGATATGTCTTGCATGCGGTGACTAGTATGGCCCACGTAGATAAATACGATCTGCGTATCGTTATGGTTTTTATGTACACGATCTGCGTATCGTTATGTATTTTTTGTAAATTTAAATTTCTGCAAGAGTTATTTTTATTTCATTAATATGTAATACATGAAGACCACGATATAGAGCCCGAAGGATGGAGATCCATGAGGAGCCCGAAGGATGGAGATCCATGAAGGTTACAAGATTTGAAGATGAGATCTTGTTAGGGGTCATACTAGGAACCACATTTAATTATTGCATTGCTTGAATTTTAATTTCCCACTATGCATGAGTGTACGTCATTTTATGTTATGTGTTCACTTATAAAATGACAAACCAAGCATGCTAATTACGTCCCTTAAAAGAATATTGAGAAATGCCTTCCCATATCATAACCGATCCCTGCCTTGGATTTCGTTGGATAGGTTTCGCCTTCGCGAGGTGTCCTGCTTTGACCAAGGCATATTGAGGGTATGTTCAATAGGGGCATGCTGCCTTGATATGGTTATACTCAACAAAAGACCATAAGGGTTTTGGATTTTGAGGCATAAGGATGCGTTCACATTAGATGTGACCATCAAACCAAGAATTATAAGGAGTTATAATTAGTAAAAGAGTTTACTTACCTTGATTATATGAGATAAGAGGAAGTGCCCAAGTACGCTCGAGTTTCATATAAGATGGGATCTTGAAATCATTTTACTCTAAAGGGATTTGAAATAACTGAGTAGAATGTGCAAAACTTACTTTTAAAGATTGTCTTAAATTTTATAGTTTTGCTTAAAAATCAATCATATTTATCTGCAAAATGTTATCTTTCTATTTCGTAGTTAAAATGTTTGCTGAAAAATCTTACTTTCACCTCCAACTATTCTTGAGAAGAATAAGTTAACCCAAACCAATTTCCTAGAAAGGAAAGAATTTTGAGAATCGTTCTCAAGCCTGAGGCCAAGAAGATGTCGGAGAAACCCGTCCCGAGCTCACTGAAACCGCTTCTGAAGCGGATAAGTAGACCCATAAGACAATAGCTGATAGGTCACGTAGCATCACATGGTTGATGTTGGCTGCTACAGATCCTAGTCTTCACAAAGGTTTGAGGAACAAGATGCCTATACCATGATTTTAATCTTTGAACTTTGTTCAAAGAACAAGCTAGGCTTGAGAGGTATTCGACCTTAAAAACTATCATGAGCTGCAAAATCGAAAAAGGGAACTAGTAGTGCACATGTATATAACATGATATACTTGTTTGACAAGATGGCTAGACTTGGACAAGTTCACATTTGAGACGTTAACAGATATGATCCTCAACTCTCTCCATGATGATTTGCATATTTTCGTTCGACGAATCATATGAATGTCATGGACAAGTCCCTTAACGAGCTACATGTAATGCTTAAGACAATTGAGCAAAACATAATGGGTGACCCAATGAAAGAAGTTCTGATGGTCAAAGCAAAGTGATTCAAGAAAGGACATCAAAAGAAGCATCATAATCAGGGGAAGGCAAGCTAGTTGCTCAACCTAAGACCAACACTCTCAAAGTGAACGTCATTACTGAGCATGAGTACTTCTACTACAAGGGAAAGGGGCATTGGAAGATAAACTGCCCCAAGTACTTGGAAGATAAAAAGCATGGAGAAACATGACTCTGTTAGACATAGTATGCTCAATGATGAGTTTTTTCTTCCTACGTTCTTTTGGGGACATACCCTCAATATTGTTATGTTCACACTAAACATATTTCCGTCTGCTCAGTTGATAAGACACCGTATGAGCTATGGTATGGAAAAGTTCTAGTCTTGTCATTTTTGAGAGTCTGGGGTTGCAAAGCTTATGTAAAGCGTTTACTATCAGATAAGTTAGCACCCAAATCAGACAAGTGTTATTTTGTAGGTTATCCTAAAGCAACAAAGGGATACTATTTCTATCATCCCAATGAGAACAAGGTGTTTGTTGCTTGGGATAGTGTCTTGTTGGAAAAAGATTTATTTCCAAGAAGACAAGTGGTAGAAATGTTCAGCTTTAATGAGATTCAAGCTGAGCAACAAACTCAATAAGAAGAGGACATACATGATGTCACTGAGGAACTTGACTATATTGATGTTTCTGCCCAAAAGGTAGAACTTCAAAATCAAGATGTAATTCCTCAGGAAGATGATAACCTAGTTGGACCATATGAAGATGTGGAAATTTCCATTGTTAAAATCTCTTTTATTGTTGGACCGCAATGAGATCTAGTAGGGTTAGGCACAACCCTGCTCATTTAAAAGACTATGTGTTTGATTGCTAAGATTGACGTTCTAATTTTTAGAGAGCGACAAGCCCGAAACCTACAAACAAGCTATGACGGATACCAACTTCGAAAAATGGTTTACAACCATAAAATCCGAAATGGAATCAAGTATGAGACTTGAGAGATTTGCCTAGTGGAGTAAAAACTCATTGGTTGCAAAATAAGTCTTAAAGAGAAAGACGGACAAGGATGAAAATGTTTTCAGTCTATAGGGCAAAGCTTGTTGTCCAATGATTTAGACAAATTCATGGTATTGGACTATGATGAAACATTTCCCTGATTGTAATGATCATATCCATTAGGATTATCCTAGTGATTGTCGCATATTATGAATATGAGATATGACAATTAGATATCAAGATCGATTTTCTAAATGGATATTTAGAAGAGGATGTATGTATGATACATCTTGAGGGTTTTGTTGATCTGGAAAAAGCTAGGAAGATATGCAAACTTAAGAAGATCATTTATGGACTTAAGCAAGCATTCATGAGTTGGACTCTTTGCTATTATGAAGTGATCAAATAGTTTGACTTCATTAGATTAAAAAAAAAAAAAACCTTATGTTTACAAGAATTTTAGTGGGAGCAAAAATAACCTTTATAGTCCTATAGGTGGATGACATATTACTCAATGAATAACATTTCGATGTTGGAAACAATTATGGAATGACTTAAGAAGTATTTCTCATTGAAGGATCTTGGAGGAGTCAAGTACATTTAGACATCAAGATCTATAGAGATAGATTTAAAAATGTTGATTGGTCTTAGTCAAGGAACTTATGTTGATAAGGTCCTTGGTAGATTCAACATGATGAACTTGAAACAAGGGTACATACCTACACTTTACATATGCTTTGAGCATATGTAGTGGATATCAATCGAGTCTTGGTGAGACACGTTGGTTAGTGGAAAAGAGCATCCTTAAGTACTTGAGAAGAACTAAGGATGATCCATTGATTGAAGAGGTGATGACGAGTTGGTCGTCAAAGGCTATATTGATGTGAGTTTCCAAACATAGATGATTTTGAATCACAGTTTGGATACTTCTTCATTATGAATGGAGAAGCGGGTCAGTTGGACAAGCCAAATACAAGGAATAGTAGCAAATTTTATGACGTGATGATGTGCAAAGTACACATCGATGATAACATTGCAGACTCGTTAATGAAACTCATGCGTAGGCCCAAGCATGATAGTCATACTAGAGCCAAATGGGATCAAGCACATTAGTTATTCTTTTGAGAATTTTATGCTTGATGGATAAACTTATTTATCTTTTCGTAACATTATGTTTGATTTATATATGAGTTATTCATATTCTTATTGATTATTACTTGAATATCAAATAAAGTATCCAATCAATTTTGTAGTTAACAAATGGGCTCATCGAAACAGTTTTGATGAATGAAACACCATTAAGTGAACTGAAATTATAAAAATTGTTTAAAGTCCATAGTCTGAGTCATTAACTTGGATACAAATGACTGTATAAAAGACTATATTGTGAGATCGATTGATAAACACGAGTTTCATGTGTTATAGGGACATATAGATGTCTAATCGATTACAAAGATGTGTATGGCGATACATATCGGACAGACCGATCTTATGACTTCACATGATCCGATTGCGAGTCATAAATATATTCATGATTAGTGAATTCCTTAGACATGAGCGGGATATTGTGACCATTAAAGTGATGGCATATCTTTGACGCTGTTAAACGCTGACCGTAACGGGCAATTATAAAGGCAGTGATTGGGATTGCCAAAATTTGAGTGGGAGCGATAGTCTTGCACGATTGGATATGTCCTCCTATTCCATGCATGACATGTTGTATTTGGAAATGATTGGTGTCTCGGCCACTTGAAGGTGAAAACTGTGAAATGCGTGCGCACGCTCAGATGGATTAAGTTGTAATCATCATGACTAACAGTTTGATCTCAAGAGTTCAAGAAACACACTTGATGGCAAAGATGGTTTCCATCATATAGTCAAGTAAAGACATTAAGTGACAAAAGAGTTTTAACATTGCACACTTGTTGTAAAGTACAAGTGGGAGATTGAAGGAATTGTGTCCTTTACCCAAAGGTGCAATTACTGATTATGTTATAGGACGATACATAGAGATATATAATCTGATGATATTAGGTAGTCATAGCGTTTTGCTAGAAGCCAGCTATGACTTATGTATTTTATGTGATAAAATATGTTGCTAATATTACCGGGTCCTACGAGGTCACACCCATTGGGCTAATGGACTAGATCATTTAATAAAGAGATATAATATATAAGAGTATATATTATAATATTATATTTGATATAATATGGGAGTGTGCAATTATTAGATAATAAAATGTTATTTTCTAATAAAGATTAATGTTAAAAGATAAGATTTTTAGGAGATATCTTATCAAAAGGCATTATAAATAGACGGGCCATAGTTGCTACTATTCCTTGTATTTGGCTTGTCCAACTGACCCGCTTCTCCATTCATAATGAAGAAGTATCCAAACTGTGATTCAAAATCATCTATGTTTGGAAACTCACATCAATATAGCCTTTGACGACCAACTCGTCATCACCTCTTCAATCAATGGATCATCCTTAGTTCTTCTCAAGTACTTAAGGATGCTCTTTTCCACTAACCAACGTGTCTCACCAAGACTCGATTGATATCCACTACATATGCTCAAAGCATATGTAAAGTGTAGGTATGTACCCTTGTTTCAAGTTCATCATGTTGAATCTACCAAGGACCTTATCAACATAAGTTCCTTGACTAAGACCAATCAACATTTTAAATCTATCTCTATAGATCTTGATGTCTAAATGTACTTGACTCCTCCAAGATCCTTCAATGAGAAATACTTCTTAAGTCATTCCATAATTGTTTCCAACATCGAAATGTTATTCATTGAGTAATATGTCATCCACATCGAAATGTTATTTTGCTTCATTCACACACAACTCTGGCCGCAATATCGTACTCTGCCTTCTCCCATTCGATAGTTTTGCCTTGAAATCTTGCACTAGCATTCAAGACTAAGGCGATCTAATCTTGCACTAGTATTCAAGACTAAGGCGATCTAGATCTATACCCGGGTGGACCAACTAGAGGAATCACGTTTGAGGCTCTCAAATCTCCTTGAAGGTTGCGGTTCACGCATCAAAATGTATTCCTTTTTCCCTATACTTGTCTAATTGCACGTGATCATCGTTTAAATTCAGGAAAGCTTGTTTACTGCAATTCCGCTTTTACACATTTAAAATCCCAACAAATTATTCAGTAATGTTGCTCATGATTTCCTTCGTTCCCAACCTCCTCAGGAATACTAAACTTCTCAGCTCCTTTATTTCCCCGCGCTTCCCTATTAGAAGCTACAATTCGTTGAACTTTAATCAACTATTCAATCAATGTTCGTCTCTTAGAGACCTCAAACGAATCCATGCTTTGATCCTCGTGAATGGGTCTCGCAAAAACCTTCTCGTCTCAACCAAGCTCCTCAGTTTGTCCTGCACTTTGTCGCCCCAAATGGATTATGCTCACAAGCTGTTTGAACAAATGCCTCAACGAGATGTTGTCTTGTGGAACACCATAATCCGTGGTTATTCTGATGTGGGTCCTTGTCACAAAGCATTGATCATCTACCATAAGATGCACCAAGATGGTGTTTTGCCCGACTTCTATACATTCCCTTTTGTTCTACGTTCATGTGCTGTTCTTTCCGCTCTTGAGCTAGGAAAACAAGTGCACTGCAATGTGATTAAAAATGGGTTTGATACAGTTGGGTTTGTCCAGAGCTCTTTGGTTAGCATGTACTCTCAATGTGGGGAAATTCTAAACATGGAGTTAGTATTTGAAGAAATGTCGGAGAGGAATGTCATCTCCTGGTCCGCTATCATAGCTGGTTATGTGCAAAATGGGCTCTTTAAAGCGGGTTTGACTGTTTTCAGAGATATGCTCCTCTATGGAACTCCACCAAATTCGATTACCCTTGTAAGTATTCTTCCAGCATGTGCTGGTCTAAAGCTTATCCGTGCAGGAAAGTCGATTCATGCTTATGGGGTCAAAATGGGAATGTCACAGTTATCAATGGGAAATGCCTTGATTTCATTGTATGGTAAGTGTGGAAATGTTGATGCAGCTCGTTTGTTGTTTGATGAAATGCCAGTAAGAGACCTGGTTTCTTGGAATTCAATGATTGCATCGTATGAGCAGAACAATGCGTATAATGATGCTTTAAGTATGTTTTACAGGATGCAGGATGAGAGGGTGGGTTATAACTATATTACAATGGTTAGTGTAATCTCAGCTTGTACTAGTACAGGAGATCTTACTACCGGAAAGTGGTTACACGAAATGGTGAAAAACAAAGGATTAGAATCTAAAGCTTCAGTACAGAATGCACTGATTGACATGTATTCAAAATGTGGCGATATAGCTTCAGCAACAAGCGTATTCGAGAGGCTTCCACAGAGAAGCGTTGTTTCATGGACTTCACTAATCGGAGGATGTGCTTCTCACGGTGAAGCTAATTTAGCGGTTAACCTGTTTACGCGTATGAAAAACGAAGGCATTAGACCAAACAGTTTTACATTTGTTGCAATTTTATCAGCTTGCAGGCATGGTGGTTTAGTTGAAGAGGGGAAAAGGTATTTCGAAAGTATGGAGCGAGATTATTCAATTTCGCCTCATCTAGAGCATTGTGCTTGTATGGTTGATCTTATGGGTCGTGCTGGACGATTGCAAGAGGCTTATGAGTTTATTCAAAGGATGCCGGTTGAGGCAGATGTCGGAATCTGGGGAGCTTTGCTTTGTGCTTGCAGAGTACATGGCAATGTGGAACTTGCTGAACTTGTGGCGCAGCAATTGTTTCAGCTTGAGCCTCAAACAGTTACGTTTTATGTGGTGATGTCTCAGATTTATGGTGAATCTGGTAGATGGGAAGATGCAGAGAGATTAAGAAGTTTGATGAAAGAAAGGAATTTGGATAAGCTGCCTGGATATAGCTCGATTGACATTACGCCTCCGATGCAACCATGTCGTGTTCAGTAAACTAAAGAGAAACAACTGAAGACATGACCATTGACTGAAACAAAGAAAATATCACCATTACCTTTAGGCTTCGAAAGTAATTTGCAAGGGTGATTACTATGATCTACAATTCGTTGTCTTATCTATTTGAAATTCTTCCATGCGATGGCTTAATATTGCTGGCAGATATCATGCAATTTTGTTGGATCGGATAATTATGTGGATATCCGAATAAAACTTTTCTATTATAAATGATCCGAATATGAACACCATTCTAAAATCACGGTTAAAGTTTAGGTTCAGAAGCTTGAGCAAGTCAAAGTTTGTTTCGCTCTGTTAGAATAACACTATAAGGATGATATAGTAGCTGAGCTACTCGACCTAGACTTGAGACTTCACTTTGTCGGTACTTGGCTCGTATAACAGTCTTAGTTACTAGTTTATTGTCGAGGTAGAGCAACCAAATTATTGGACCGTGAACAGAACCTGAAAAATATGGATTAATCTACCAGGTGACAACTTTTGAACAACCATAAGCAGTAAGCACCATACGAGTTTTCTAAGAAGACCAATTTTCTTCTTGTTCAGGTGAAATTATGCGTCTGTGGCAAACGTTAGTTGTTAAAGACTCTTATTTCTTGGTCACCTGCACTAAGTACTAACACTGATATTTGGCAGCATTCTTTTATTAAAGTTATCTGAATGAATGCTATTCCTAGTTTGGTAATACAAAAGTATCAGGTCTACATGAGAGAATGGTACCAGCAACTCCGTTTAGTGAGTACATCTATCAACACGGTTAGTTTACCACAACTCTGTGACAATGGTGAACGAGAGAATGGTACCAACACAAGGACTAATTCTCTTGACATATTCCAATCATACCTTGATTTCCATACCAAACAGAAAATCATCAAACTGAGATTTTTGGGACAACCAATCACATTGCTTACTATCCCAGAATTCAAAATCTTTCCTACCACTTGTTTGATTACACTAGAAATCTAGGACTACAGGATGTACAACATTTTGATACAACTTGAGTTGTAATATGCACTCATGTATGCGTTATTTTCTATAGCTAAATCTTGCAACCAAGGAGGTACCTGTTATCTTCTACCAATAGGGGGCTTGCACTTTCAATTATCTGACATAAATTGTGACATCAAATCAATATTCCAAGTAAAGGATCGAAATGAAAATACTAGCAATTTTATCTTATGTTAGAGCTGCCTTACCTGGAAGCCTATTTTCTGATACAATTGCTGTGCAGCTGTGTTATCTCTGTCCACATGGACGTAAACCTCTTCTATGCCTGCTTCATGAAAATCACATTGAAAGAAAAGATGATGTACACAAGCCCACCAGTTTATTTATTGATAGAGACTGATACCTAAAATTCGGTAAGGTCTTACCTTCCGATTTTGCAGACTCAATGGCAAAAGCCAACATGTTGCTTGCAATGCCCTTACGCCTTGCTAGTTTTGTAACACACACGTTTGCTACATAAGCATATCTATTTGAGTCTGATTTCTTGATGCCACAGAAGAGAGGTGGTTTTACCAATTCCTAAATCATCAAACAGGATTGGTATCATATTACACATTATAAAAGGCAATTTCACACGGAACTGGTCAAGAAGAGAAGAACTTCACCCCGGGAAAAGATTCTCCTTGCAACAAGTATCGGATGCTTAGATCTAGTGTTGCAACAACACTCTTTATTACTGTACGCTTGATGTTCTTGACTTCCTTTTTTACCTGGGGGGGAAGATCATAAATCATATGCCAAACCAAAGAAGAAAAGATGTTTCTGCTACTTGAGATAATTACCGTCACAATGCACAAGCATTTCTGAAAATGGTGGTTACTAACTCGCCTTTTAATTGCATTGAATTCCTAAAACAGACAGAAAAATCATCAGCGTGATCAACTATCTAGGCAGCAAAAAACCTTAATAGAGGTAGTGTTATCCATTGGTGGCTGGATTACCATACCTGTTCAGCAAATTTCCTTTTGTAGTTATGGACAAATCTGTTTCATCAGTTAAAGGAGATATCAGACATTGCATCTATTAGCATTTAATCGTAATATCAAGGCAGGTTTGATAACGTGAGTCATTAGATATTTTGTTAGGCTGATCATAATTATGTCTGTTGAGCTATAAAAAGGTTTTAACTAGAAAGCAGTTTTGGCTCCAAAGAACATCCAACCAGCTGTAGAAAAATTAAGCTGAATCTTTGATATCCAGATAATTCTCTTTTAACTCAAGAAACTAGAAAGCAGCCTTGATGACGAGCTTTTCAAGAACAGAAGGCATTTTGTAGAAACTAGTTAATTACAAGAAACAGAAACAGATGCACAATGACAGCTTTCTTTTTCCACTTTTCTTTAAGCTGCAATTTTAATGAATTATAAGCTACATTCAGTATTATCTTCATGGTCCATACTGACCTGCCAGGTGGTTGATTCTCCCAGTGGCTTTCAGCTCGAAGCCAAGCTGCTGACTACCACAAGAAAAGAAAAAAAATAAAGCCCCGAATAGGGATCAAACTGGATTACAAAGAAACAAACCAGCAACTATAGAGTGACGTACCCAATATTCTTCATCAAGAAAAGCCGGTCGAGCGACAAAATTGCCGAATTCCCTCCTAGGCAGATCGATATCTTGCTCTGAAGGCTGGAGGCGGGTTAATCGAAGATCAGAGCGCCTTGAATCATTATTCTCGTTGGGACGAACAAATTGAACAGGCTCTAATACTCCGGGCTGCTCATCCTCTTCCTTGATTGTTTCATAGGGTTTCCGTTGAATACTCCTGGAATTCGCATATGGCAGAATCGCGAATCAAACAGACTAATCGTAACTGTATGAGATAAATTTAAATTGAAAAAAAACAACAGGAAAGCAGGGGGTTACTTTCTCCAACGAAGGTTGCAAGGTACGTGGAGACCGATGGAATCACGGACGCCATTGGAGGCGAGTGACGTGGTTAACAAGGCGGGTAGGGGAAAATAAACCCTCGATGACATTCCCCCCAAATAAAGCTTTCTCTATCGATTATAGTTAAACCAAGAAAATCAAGAAGGAGGAGGAGAAGAAGAAGAAAGTGGTTATAGGAAGTAGTAGGTTGCGGAAATTGAAGAAGGCTGGGAGCAGAAGGACGCCATGGAATGTAGATCAGTGCATCTCTGATGAGGGCTTCGATTGGGAGCAAGAGCGAATGAAGAAAGAGGGGCGGTGGTGTGAAGAACAAGTGAGATGTGTGCGGAGAACGATCACTACTTCTCTTTTCTTTTCTTTTGGTTTTGTTCTTTGCAAATATATATTGTGGCGGTGCCTGTGAGTCTGTGACTGGTGTGAGCGTTTAATTTACCATTCACTCCTTTCAGGGAGGTTATTTACTGTGTAGATGGGCTTGGATTTCATAGCCACGTCACTCCTCTTCGCATCTGACGTGGAATGTAATGTAAAATAAATCTCTTTAAATATTTAACCGTTAGGAATATTATTTATGAAAAAAGTTGATAGGATAACTGATTGGAGTAATGAAATTTAACTACTGATTATTTTAATTTTTAATTTTTAATTAAAAATTGATTTTGTTAAAAAATAATTACACATTTTTAATAACGACATTGTTAATGAATATTGTTAACATTCATTGATACCTCATTATCTTAGTTAACGGTCAAGACAATTCATTGTGTTGACGATATAAAAAAGATTAAAAAAATTTTTAAAAAAATAATTAAAAATGCCCGGCCTTTTATTTGTAATTCCAAAAACAAATATACGAGTTTGGCTCGCTTGTCTGAATAAAGATTGGGTCGAACTCAGTCACTTTTTAAATGAGTAGAATATGAAAATGCTTTAAAGCTAATTTAACGTGTAACTAAAGCTCGATTGGGAGATCCGTCTTGTTCATACCTTCCGGGAAGGCAACAGAGCGGCTGATGCGGTTGCCTTTGCTGCTTTTTCTCTTTGTTTTGGTTTACATGTTTTTGTTGAACCCCGGTTTGTGTTAGGGGTATTCTTTTAGATGATTTACGGTGAGTTAGCATTCCCCGGATGACTAGATTGTAAGTTTTATTTTTAATAATGTAGGGCTTGCCCTCTTTTTCCAACAAAAAAAAAAAATCATTGTGGAGTTTTAATGTCAATGGAGCTAATCGAATCCTTCACTTTATATACGGGAATATAAACACAATATAATCGTTATAAAATTTAAGTTTAACTTAAAATTTATCTCGTTTATAAACAAGTCGAGTTTAAACATAACTGCATCGGATCTTCATAAATTTCTTACCTAAAACCTTTTTTTTATATATTTTTTTTACCCTATTCTAAATTTCATAAAAGTTAACATGTTATCCATTGAGGATAATTCTATCCTCTTTCTACAGTTTATTTGAAATATATTATCTATTTTTGGAGGAGATCTGAATCATATAAAAAAACAAAGTATTTTCTTTGATTGTAAAGTTGGAAGGGTGTCAGTAACATGTTATAATGATGGATGGGCTGGAGGCTTCTGCTTAAAATGCTTTTATTATCCATTGGGGATAAAGTTTGGATTCTTTTTCCTTTATTTATCACAAAATGTCATACCTTGTATTTTTTGTTTTATGGAAAACTAATTAAAAAGAAATGGGCATGAGAAAGTTGTTGGTATGGGCAACCTTTGAGTGTCCCCGCCTTCATTCAAATTAGTTTATTGGAGTATTATTGATTGTAACTTGTAACTCATTTAAAGTAGTGGTATAGGCTTGGGGCGAGCAAAACCGATTCCATCCGAAAAATTCGTTGATTTGGTCTAAAAAATTTGAATTTTTTAATATCTGTTTTGATCCAATCTAGATGTTATCCGACTCGGGAGATTTTTCGATTATCAGATCGATACGAATAAGGGTTTTAGGCTCGGAATATCCGCGGATACTCAAATAAAAACGGATATCCGGATAATTCCGAATACTCACACATATTTGGATACTCGTTAATCACCAAATATCCGGATAGCTTCAATCATTATATATTTTCGATAGGTTATTAAAAAATTTATACAATATTGAATGCATTTGTTTTAGAAAAGAATTTTGTACTAAGATTTATATTTAACGATAAATTACATGGAAAAGATACTTGAATTAGGCAAAATAATAAATTGATAATGTATTTACGACTTAATAACTTATACATACTTACATAGTATATAACTATGCAATTTTGTAATAATATTTAGATTTGACAATATAGTAAATGGTAACAATATTTAATTTAGACAAAATAATGAATTGATAATGCTCATTAGTTTACAACTCATATGTATGCTTGTATAAATCTCATTTAATTTAATTAAACATACATAATAAATATATATATATATATATATATATATATATATATATATATATATATATATATATATATATATATATATATATATATATATATATATATATATATATATACAGGGTCAGGATCCGGTAGGAACAACCCTCAGAGTAGGGAATAGAAACTCCTAAGATCCGTTGGATTAAAATTTGTACGTTCATGATGGAAGGTGCATAATAAGCTTCATAAGGTGAAAATCACATGATTGTTCATTTTTCATTATTCATTCATTAAATAAAATACAAATTAGGAAAACAGATTTCTTATTTTTGGGTTATCCCAAAAATAAACGTTGAAGCAACTGATCGTTAATATATTTTATAAGAAATTTGATCGTTAATATATTTGGTCATTAGTATATTTGGTCGTTAATATATTTTATAGAGAAATTTGATCGTTAATAAATTTTATAAGAAATTTAATTGTAAAATTTTTTAGGATTGGTCGTTAAAATTTGTTTAGCTAGATAAAATATGAAAAAAAAATTTTAACCACCAAATTTTCTCTATAAAATTTTAACGACCCACAAAATATTTAATGTCCAAAATATAACAACCCACAAAATTTTAACGATGACTATATTAATTATATAAAAAATATTTTAACGACCAAATTTTCTCTATAAATAATAATGACTTATAAAATATTTAACGACCAAAATTTAACCAGCATTCTTTCTATATTACAAATTTTAACGACCAAATTTAACGAACAATTTTAAATATTTTATTTTCATATTGGGTTGTTATTATATTTATTTGGTCGTTAAAATATGAAAAATTGTTGATTTGAATCGTTATCTTTGAAATTGACTAGATTTGGATCGTTAAAATATATATTAGAGGAAATTGACTAGGTTTGTGTGGAAAGCTAAATCGTTAAACTATATATTATTTAATTTTAATTTATGTTTTTAGTAATTAATTAAAAAGTATATAAGTCTATTAGAGGAAAAAGAATATCTCATTTTATTTACTAAAATATGCTATTATATATATCTTCAAATAATGTACGTTCATGAACTTTAATCTAACGAATCATATTAGTTCATATTTCATGCCATAAGAAGTGTTCCTACCTTATCCTTTATATATATATATATATATATATATATATATATATATATATATATATATATATATATATATATATATATATATATATATATATATATATATATATATAATTATTTCATATCTTTTTTACAACTATACCCGTACAAGACACAAGTTAGTCTCATTTAGTTATCGAAATATATTATCCCCAAGTTGGTTTACTATGCATAATGCATGTTACTTGAAAAATACCATAACTATGTCCATTTAAAAAAAAAAGAGATTCATAACTTTCGAAATAAATAATATTTTTGAAATATGTTTTATAACTTCTAGTTTGGTTAAGGTTTTACATATTTGTACGCATTATACTATAGACTATTACGACGTTGCGTAGTTCCGAGTCTTCCAACTCTTTTTTTATATGTGTTAAGCTAGTACAAAAAATTTATTTTCTCATTAATAAATTTATAAAAGTAATGATGATGTGATAAGATATGTGCTATATTTATATTTGCACAAATATTACATGTAATAATCTCATGTTCAAGTGTGTAATATCCCGAATAATGAGAACTCGAGATGTCACTAGTTAGGACCTCATAGTGGGTCCCTGCCTTAGTTTGACAATAATATTGAACCTTACAACAAAACATAAATAATAAAACTAGGGGTGGGCACAAATCCCGCTAATCCCGGTCACATCTCGGGCCCATCTCGATCCCGGCGGGATTTCATTCAAAATTATTAATCCCGTCCCGTCAAAAACTATCCGGGACGGGACATAGGCCTTAACTTCTCCATCCTGCTAGGCCCGTCCCGTCCCGTCCCGTGTATAATAAATTTTTTAATTTAAAATAATAAATACAAGTAAAACCCCTAAGCATTAGTAAAATACTTATATAGTTATTATATAGTTACGTTTATATATTTAAAAAATAAACCATGTTGGTCAAACCGTTAAAATTGACAAATGTACCAATCTCGAAATGATCTTCGAGTTCTGGTTATTCAGATGTGTTTTATTATATATATTTGGAAACTTTAATTTAATTGTAATATGTTATTATGAACATTTGGAAACTTTAATGTTTTGCATTTTAAGTATGATATACACGAATATTTTGTGGATAAAGCGTACAATTTAAAAATATTAAATAAACTAATGTGCAAACGTGATTGGGCCCATGCGTCCCGCGGTCCCGGTCCCAACCGGGATAGGACCCCGGTGAGATTCAATCTAAAATACCCAAGGCCCGTCCCGATCCCGTCCCATTTAAATAGCCGGGACGGGACTGAGATGACCTCAATCCCATTTAAATACCCGGTCGTGCATAAATAATAAAAGAATCCATGCATAAGTAATGAAAGACTCTACTGAAAGAACCATAGTCTCCATACTGAAAATATAAGAAATCCCAACCCTAGATACTGATATGGAAACCCGGCTGACCACTCCACTCCAGATTACTCGGCAATCCTCTCACCTGCATGATCTATCAACACGACATAAACCGTTAGCTAACAATTCTAATACTAAGGTATACTAAAGGCACACACACACAAGTAAAACTGTAAACACATCAACATGATCAAACCATATCCCGATCCTTATCTTTTAATTAATTAGGTGATTCCAATCTAATTAGTTCAACTTAATCGTGTGGCATGAAGATCCTCCAACCTTCGCCCCCGCCCTTGTATACCAACATGACTGTTTCTATGCATCTCCCCGTATATTCTGTTGGACTGGTCACGGTTCAACGCTGGGCAGTGATGTCACGACCCGTTATCACACACTTAGGTCTTACCAATGAAAGACAGTGATCTAGTCAAGTTTTACTTTTAGTCAATCAATATACACACCACCTTAAGCATGCACTTAACATTATTAAAGGTAGCTAAGTGAGTCTGATGAACTCACCTTATCCGATCCGATATCTTAGTATGCTAATCTTCATCCGTCAGTTGATGATCTCACAATCCTGGGTAAGATGTAACAACATATAAGTACACTCGTTCAATTATTTCGTCACTTCTAGAGTAATATATCATGCATCACTACCCTTATCAATCTCTAGGTCATATAATTCCATAGACTTAGATGTTCATTCCGCAAATTCGCATAATCTTATCACTCCGCACATATATTCATTTTTCATTCCAGGCACATTCTAAAACTGTGAGACCCCTACTCTTCCGGACCGAGATAGGACCATGGCCGAGATTGGCTGTGGCCGAGTGTAGACTTTTCCGCACCCGCGGGCATTTTGGCCGCCCCTGCGGCTCATGGGACCGCCCTTGCGGTTTCCGGCGGCTGCAACCGGTTTTGTTGACTCTTTTGACCATGCTTTACCCTTTACCTTACCTCTTCGTTTTACCTTGCTGAACAAGGGTTCCATCTTCATTCCTTTCTTCAGCTTCCTACGTCCTTCTTGCTTCTCCTTCACCTTCCTTTGATCCTGTCTTGGTTCCTTTGGCTTGGAAGAGTTTTGTTATGGCTTTGTGGTTGATGATGATGCTAGTGTGTGTGTTGTTGTGCTTGGAAGCCAGCCTTGGTGTGTGTTAAGCTTTCCTGCAGCCTAGGATCTTCAGTAGTGGTGAGTCTTGCTTCTTCTCCTCTTCTTCTTTGATTCAATCCTTCTAGCTTAGGATTAGATGTATGCTAAGGGTATTGATGGCTGGTATGTGTTGTTGTGGCATGTGTGTGGTTGTGATGGAGAGAAGACGTGATTTGATCACGTGAAGAGCTAAAGAGAAGCCGCGAGGTTTCATTCTGCACTGTCGCCGCCCCCGCGGCCAGAAGTCACCGCCCCTGCGGAAGACGTGTCGCAGTGCATGCGCCAGCGCTAGCGCCTTGCCTGCGGTACCTCCATCCCGTGTCACCGCCCCCGCGGTTGAGTGCCACCGCGCCTGCGGTTGCTTGTGTTCCGTCCCTGCGTCCTTAGTTCACGCAGGTGCGTCTTGTCCCGGGACTACCTATAGTTAGGTAGTACCTTTCCTTTCTAGTATGAGAGAACTAGTACCATGCTAGGTACCGATTTATGACAAGTATGATATAGATATACCGGTTACGGCTTTGAGGTTTATGAGTTGGACTTGATCCTTATGAATCCCTTGGGTCTAGGTGTGACCCCTTTGTGTGATAGGATTGTGATAGGGCTGAGCATCGGTCTAAAACCGAACCGAACCGACCTAAACCGAACCATACCGAAAACCGAAAGTTCATAAAACCTGAACCTGAACCGCAACCGAAATTTTCGGTTTAGGTTCGGTTTTGAACCGCATAAATCGGTTCGGTTTAGATTTAAACCGATTTCGGTCTTAAACTGTTAAACCACAATTATCTTTCATCCTGCTCAGATTCATAGTCGTTAAGAAACTAAAAATTAAGATTTTAGAGATTCATAATGAAAATAAATATAGATCCAGAATGAAATAGCTACAAATTTAGAACGAAAATAGCTACAAATTACATAATGAATATACTTCAATGGAAAAACAATTGAAAAGAAAATTTGAATGACAAAGTAAAAGTGATAGGGATAAACAAAGACTGAGATAGTCATCCAAATGAACAATACATAGTACATATTCAAAATTGAAAAGGGAATTTGAGTAAGATAAAGTAATCGAAAGCAAGAGGAGAACTTTGAGAAGTAGAACTATAGAAGTAGCCCCGCTCTTCTCGGAGGAGTAGAAATCCGGTCGCCGCCATTAGTCGAGTAAGAGATGAAGAAGGTCAATCGCCATTCTCTAGTCACTGGCGCCGCTAGTTGGGGAAGAGAAGGCCAGTTGCCCTCCGTCGGAATCCGTCGCCTTTTGCCCATCCTTCCGCCGTCGCCTGTTGCACAGCCCTCCGCCGTCGCCTGTTGCGCAGCCCTCTGCCGTCGTCATTTTCCCTCTTCCAATCTCCAAAGGAGAAACGAGAATATGAGAAAATTTAGGATGGGAGGAGCGCCGCTAGTTGGGAAGATCGTAACTTTTTTTTTATACTACCTTCTAAACCCTAGGATGCATTGTGCCGCACTGCCGTTTAACATTTTTTTCGGTTTTTTTTAAAAAATCGGTTTTGAACCGTGAACCGCGGTTTTGAACCGAAACCGAACCGAAAACCGAAAAACTAAAATCTATCAACCGAAAGCCGAACCGTAAATATGCAGTTTAGGTTCGGTTTAGGGAAAAACCGATCGGTTCGGTTCGGTTTGGCCAAACCGACCGTACTTTGCTCAACCCTAGATTGTGATATATATGTATGTGTGCCTTGTATAGGCTGTGTTGTCCTCCAGTTGGAGTGGATGTTTCTGAGAGTGTTCGTAGCGAGATACTTATGAGATCGAGGTAAGTCCATAGGACTTACTTAGCTACTATCCTTATATTGGATGTATGCTTGAGTGGTGTGTGTTATGTGCTTTATAGCATGTCTTATTATGGTCACCGACCTATGTTATATTGACCGCCCATTATAGTGGTTGTGACAACTTACCTTTTATCTCGTAGTGGAGTCTGGGAAGTTCTCTGTAAGCTAGTTAGTTCTGGTATACGGGAAGGGCACCTACCACTCCATATGGTATACGGGAAAGTGCGCTGATACCACTCCAGCTAGCTATTGCACGCAGAGACGAGGGTTATGTATACATTCCTCGTGTCACGTATATTCATATACATTTATTATACGACCAAGTGTTGGACTTATTAAAGATAATAAACCGGGTAAATGTGTGATATCATGATGATGTGTTAATATTATTGACGTGTGTTTGTGCTCTAGCATCTTCTTATATATGTGTATAGTTAGCTAACGGTTTTATACCGTGTTGTAGATCCTTTGCAGGTTAGGAGAACTACAGAGTGATCCGGAGGGGTGATCTGCTGAGGGTTCCGTACACAGGGACGATATCGTGGTTGGGTTATTTATGTTGTACAGGTTTATGTTTTGACTTTTGTACTCAACAGTACGTGTATCACCTTTTGATATGTGTGTGTATATATATATATATATATCAGTTTTATGTTTTGTTTTAATCTATTGGTGCCTTGTTGTAAGATTCAGTGAAGTTGTTGTCAGGCTAGGGTCAGGATCCATTGTGAGATCCTAGCCCAATAGCACTCCGAGTCCTACGGATTTGGGGTGTTATAAAGTTGGTATCAGAGCCATGTTGACAACAATGGCACTAGTAATCTGCAATAAAGTTCGAATAGATAAATAAACAGAACCCGAAAAGGGTCTGACTTTTCAAAAGGTTTTGGTTTTAAAATGAGTACAAATGTTTTGGGATATCGTGTACGTGAGCCATCGCCCCTCTGAAGATCTTGACAGTATATATATATATATATATATATATATATATATATATATATATATATAGATATTATGTTGTGATTGATCTGTGATATATCTATACATATGGCATATATAGCCTTCTAAGATAGGTTTACGTCTTCTGCAGATGGTTCAGACTAGAGCCTTACCTGCAACAAGACGAGGTAGAGGTAGACCCCTCTAGGTAAAGGACGGAGTAGGACTCCTGTTGACGGTTCACATGCGGGAGAGCTACGTGAGGAGGTTGCTGAGAGCGCCGTTCCTCAGACTAGGAACGGGGCAGCTGAGAGACAGGGGGCATAGAGAGCCCAAACTGGTGATTCTGATCGCGTCTCTATGGGTAGATCAAAGTTTCATGCTTATATCAGACGTGTTGAGGAGGCTGCCAGAGCCGGGAGACGTACCCCAGATTTACAGGCACAGGAGGGACCATCTGAGATGTCCCACACCGTTACTCAGGTACCAGTTGTACAAGTACCTGCTGCTGAGATTGCTAGAGCACCAGAGGAGCATAGAGGGCCTAGACCAGATACCTGATTGAAGACATTCCATCAGATGGGTGTACCCCCTTTCACTGGGAAGGTGGGGTTGGAGGTTGAGCTCTGGATCGGGCATGTAGACTCAGCTCTAGAGTCTATTCGATGTCCAGCTGACAGACAGATCGAGCTGGTTCAGACTTTATTCTGGGACTTGGCACAACACTGGTGGAGATCAGTACGGGGTCAAGTTACCGGTTATGATCAGATGAAGACGATGATTAGAGAGCGTTTCTGCCTTGCTTCTCTGAGGAGAGAGAAACTGCGAGATTTTGTGGAGGCTGGGTTTGAGGATGTACCAGTCTCTGAGGCCATCAGGAGGTTTCAGGAGGAGCTGGCATTACTGGGACCAACTGCACCTGCTGCAGATCAGCACGTTTATCTCTTTTCCCGACGACTGAGGGATACTACCCGGACCTACATGGCGGGATTTCATTGTGAGACTCTCACAGATTATCAGGATAGAGCTTCCGATTATGAGAGAGAGCGAGCTGGACAAAGGAGAGCTTCTTAAACCGGAGGGTTTAAGAAGAGGCAGCGTACAGGGCAGACCAGTGGTACTGCTGGTTCTGCTAGTGGTTGGCGTGGTCAGAGACGCCATAGTCAGCCTTCATCGGCGCCGGTTGTAGAGAAGGGACGTCAGTGCTTTAACTGTGGAGATCCAGGGCATATGAGGCCAGAGTGCACGAGACCATTGGTGACTTGCTACACCTGTGGTAGGCAAGGTCACCGAGCTGTTTACTGCCGCCAGGGCGGAGCTTCATCTCAGCAGGGTTCTTCTCCTGCTAGTGCAGCGGGAGGTGGGCAGAGGCCACCTCAGCAGTAGCAGACTCAGGGACAGTAGAGAGTCCCAGATCGCCCTACGACTCAGGGATCTGCTCCTGGGCCGAGTAGAGGCAGAGGTCGTGGTGGGGGCACCACTAACACCAGAGGCCCACAGGGTCGTGTTTTTGAGCTGAGGAGTGCAGAGGAGCCAGCTGCACCTATTGCTACAGGTACCATTCTGATTCATGGTTTACCTGTTAGAGTTTTATTTGATACTGGTACTACGCACTCTTTTATTTCTGATGCATGTGTAGAGCGTCTTGGTTTAGATACAGTTGAGGGGATGCCCTTTATTATAGGGTTACCCAATGGTGATAGGGTCAGAGGTACCCGTGAGATTCACGGTTGTCCCATTTCTGTAGGGACCCGTGTGTTACTAGTTGACTTCTTTGTCATGCCATTAGAGCATGAAGAAGTCATTCTAGGTATGGACTGGATGGATAGACACTCTGCGGTTTTAGATGTAGGTAGGAGGATTGTTACCCTCTCTACCGAGTTAGGCCAGATAGAGGTTTTCCGAGGTTGGGACCTTGGAAAGATAGGCACAATTATCAGCGCAATACGGGCAGCTAGATTGATTGCACAAGGTTGCGAGGCCTTCTGGTGTTATGCCATGAAGGAGGGGGAGAGTCCAGCTGTAGAGGACATTTCAGTTGTTTGTGAGTTTACTGATGTTTTTGCTGAGCCGTCTAGTTTGCCGCCTCAGAGGAGTGTGGATTTCAGTATCGAGTTGGAGCTTGGTACGAGACCAATCTCGAAGGCCCCATACCGGATGACGCCTGTCGAGATGCTGGAGCTGAAGAAGCAACTCGAGGAGTTGGCTGAGAAGGGCTTCATTCGCCCTAGCCTGTCCCCATGGGAAGCACCTGCCCTCTTCATACGGAAGAAGGACGGATCACTGAGGTTATGCATAGATTACAGAGAGCTGAACAAGGTGACCATCAAGAACAAGTATCCACTGCCGCGCATTGATGATTTGTCAGATCAGCTACAAGGAGCGACCGTATTCTCCAGGATTGACCTGCATTCCGGGTATCACCAGCTGAGGGTGAGGGAGCATGATGTGCACAAGACAGCATTCCGGACCAGATATGGCCACTACGAGTTTGTAGTGATGCCATTCGGGCTTACGAATGCCCCAGCCGTCTTTATGGAGTTGATGAACAATATCTTCATCGACTTCCTGGATCAGTTTGTGGTGGTTTTCATTGATGACATTTTGGTATACTCTCGCAGTGGAGAGGAGCATGCAGGACATCTGAGGACTGTATTGCAGGTTTTGCGGGATAGAGAACTTTATGCTAAGTTTTCTAAGTGCGAGTTTTGGATGCCAGAGGTAGCATTCCTGGGTCATATAGTATCAGCTGAGGGGATCAAGGTGGATTCAGCGAAGATTGAGGCAGTAGCAGCATGGACGACACCGACGAACGTCAAGGAAGTACGTAGTTTCCTTGGCCTATGATGCGCCCTTGACAACCATGACCGTGGATGAGGAGGACGATGCTTTGCGGGTTCGCTCTGATGGACCGCTCACTCGCTCCCGAGCTAAAGCCATCGCCCAGCTTCCGGCTCAATCATCCGACGCACCATTGCATCACTTGGACCCGTTAGTGGCATGCCATGTCACCACTCCACCATGGCATAGACTTCCGGCGCCACGTCATCAAGCTAGCAAATATTATTATTATTTTAATGTATTTTTCATTTTAATAATAGACTTTAATTTTCGGAACCGTAACTCCGGAACTTAATTCCGGGAGTTACTTTCCGACATTGATAGTCTAGGCCTTTCAATTTGGGAGTTAGCCCCGGCTTTATTTCCCGCTTTTATTTCCCGCCTTTATTTCCGTCTTTAATTTCCGGCTAATGGTTTGGCCTTCATCCACTATATAAAGGATGCTTGGCCACACTTGTAAAGCATGTCTAATATTAATCAAGTTATTTGAAGGAAAATCCTCTCTCTTGATTTGGGCATCACTTCCTCTTCAATCCCCTCAAAGTTATTCCTTGGATCAAGTCTTAGATCCAAGAACTCACCTTCGAGGATTCTTCTAAAGAATCAAACTCTCAAATCCACTACAACGTTTGCTCGATCTCTCTAGATCGAATCAAACCTTCGCTTTCGCATCCATTTTCAAATCGCTTCCGCCTTATCAAACTTCTATCAAAGTTCTCATTTGCACATCAACACGAGTAGTTGAAGCTCTAGCTTGGTCTAGATCCAGCGTTTGTTCTTCAAAGATTCCAAGGACGCATCAACACGAGTAGTTGAAGCTCTAGCTTCGAGGTGGAGTGTGATGCATCTAATGTTGGCATTGGGGGGGTTCTCCTACAAGAGAATCGGCCCATTGCTTACTTTAGTGAAAAGCTTTCCGGTCCGCCACTCAACTATCCAACTTATGACAAGGAACTATATGCTTTAGTTCGTTGTCTAAAGACATGGCAACACTACTTGTGGCCGAAGGAGTTCGTGATTCATTTGGATCATGCGGCTCTTTCGTATCTCAAGAGCCAAACTAATCTTAGTCGGCGCCATGCAAGCTGGGTAGAATTTCTAGAAACCTTTCCTTATGTCATTCGGCATAAGAAGGGAAAAGAGAATGTGGTAGCCGATGCCCTTTCTCGGCGATATATCCTTTTGGTGCATATGGACGCCAAGATTCATGGCTTTGCTCTTATCAAAGAGTTATATGCCACGGATCTTGACTTCAAGGATATATTTGCCAAATGCCTTGACCTCCGAGAGCATGAGACCTTATTTATAAATGATGGCTACTTGTTCCGCGCGGGAAAACTTTGTATTCCGCGTTCGTCCATACGCCACTTATTGATAAAGGAGGCCCATGAGGGTCGTGGTCACTTTGGTGCTACCAAGACTCTCGCCGCTCTCCAAGAGCACTTCTTTTGGCCCAAAATGCGCAAGCATGTGACACGGTTTTGCACAAGTTGCATCACATGTCATCATGCAAAATCACGTCAAGGTCCGGACGGATTGTATTCTCCTTTACCTATACCAATAGGACCTTGGGAGGATCTTTCCATGGACTTTGTAGTTGGCCTACCAATGTCCAAGCGAGGCAACGACTCCATTTTTGTGGTAGTCGACCGTTTTTCAAAAATGGCTCATTTTATCGCGTGTAAGAGCACCCACAATGCTAGCGATGTCGCCACGTTATTCTTTAACAATGTGGTGCGCTTACACGGGATACCACGTTCCATCCTTAGTGATCGGGACGTGAAGTTTGTGAGTCACTTTTGGAGGACGTTACGGGGAAAACTTGGAACCAACTTGTTGTTTTCAAGTAGTTATCACCCCCAAACCAATGGTCAAATGGAGGTGACCAATTGGACTCTCGGTGATCTACTTAGAGCAACGCTGAGGAACAACCCACGAAAGTGGAGGACTTACTTTCGGTTGTGGAGTTTTCATATAACAGGTTTAGGCACTCGGTAACTAAACTCTCACCATTTGAAGTTGTCTACGGCCTCAATCCACACACGCCTTTGGACTTCACACCACGCCGCCCACTCAAGGACGGTGAACACATCACCGCCGCAAGTCGAGCCGCCTCAATCATTGAACTTCATGAGCGGACAAGAGCACAACTCCAACGTCGTGCCGCCCAACTTGCCGAACAATGCAACAAGGGCCGTCGCGACATATCTTTCGAGCCCGACGATCTTGTTTGGCTCCACTTAAGGAAGGAGCGTTTTCCATCTCGACGCAAGGGCAAGCTATCGGATCGAGGTTATGGCCCTTTCCGGATCCTATCCCACCATGGTCCGAATGCTTACAAGTTGGAGCTTCCGGATTCCTACGGCGTGCACCCAACGTTCAATGTCAAGGATCTAACCCCTTAGTTGAGCCCCTATTTGACGACGGTGAAACGGGGACGTTTCACATCCAAGATGGGGGGACTGATGCGCCCTTGACAACCAGGACCGTGGATGAGGAGGACGATGCTTTGCGGGTTCGCTCTAATGGACCGCTCACTCGCTCCCGAGCTAAAGCCATCGCCCAAGCTTCCGGCTCAATCATCCGACGCACCATTGCATCACTTGGACCCGTTAGTGGCATGCCATGTCACCACTCCACCATGGCATAGACTTCCGGCGCCACGTCATCAAGCTAGAAAATATTATTATTATTTTAATGTATTTTTCATTTTAATAATAGACTTTAATTTTCGGAACCGTAACTCTGGAACGTAATTCCGGGAAATACTTTTCGACATTGATAGTCTAGGCCTTTCAATTCGGGAGTTAGCCCCAACTTTATTTCCCGCTTTTATTTCCCGCCTTTATTTCCGTCTTTAATTTCCGGCTAATGGTTTGGCCTTCAACCACTATATAAAGGATGCTTGGCCACACTTGTAAAACATGTCTAATATTAATCAAGTTATTTGAAGGAAAATCCTCTCTCTTGATTTGGGCATCACTTCCTCTTCAATCCCCTCAAAGTTATTCCTTGGATCAAGTCTTAGATCCAAGAACTCACCTTCGAGGATTCTTCTAAAGAATCAAACTCTCAAATCCACTACAACGTTTGCTCGATCTCTCTAGATCGAATCAAACCTTCGCTTTCGCATCCATTTTCAAATCGCTTCCGCCTTATCAAACTTCTATCAAAGTTCTCATTTGCACATCAACACGAGTAGTTGAAGCTCTAGCTTGGTCTAGATCCGGCGTTCGTTCTTCAAATATTCCAAGGACGCATCAGCCTAGCCGGTTATTACAAACGCTTCGTGGAGGGATTTTCTGTGATTGCCCGTCCACTGACGAGTTTGCTGAGGAAGAATACCATATTTGTGTGGTCTGATCAGTGCATGCATAGTTTTGAGGAGTTGAAGAGGCGTTTGACTTCTGCTCCTATTTTGGCACAACCAGAGGGTACTGAGGATTTTGTGGTTTACAGTGATGCATCCAAGCTAGGCTTGGGATGTGTTTTGATGCAGCGAGGCAGAGTTATTGCTTATGCGTCTCGATAGTTGAAGACGTATGAGGAGAACTACCCGACTCATGATCTGGAGTTGGCAGCGGTTGTTCATGTACTGAAGATTTGGAGACATTACCTGTATGGTGCTACATGTCAGATCTTCACAGACCATAAGAGTCTGAAGTATATTTTTACGCAGCGGGAATTGAATAACCACCAGCGTAGGTGGCTCGAGCTGATCAAGGATTTTGATCTGGATATTCTGTACCATCCAGGGAAGGCGAACGTTGTCGTTAATGCCCTGAGCAGGAAGAGGCCTCGAGAGCAGGCGATTGCGAGGCTGACAGTTCAGCATCAGTTGCAGAGAGATCTGATCTGGTTAGAGTTGGACATCCAGTTTCCTGATGAGGATGCCCAGCTACGTACTTTAGAGGTTCTTCCTGATCTATTGGATGAGATCCGACAGAAACAGGAGACCTGCCCGACTTTACAAAGGATTAGAGATAGGATGTCTCGAGATGAGGCACCCCGGTTTCTGCTTGGAGCAGATGGAATTTTGAGGCGTCGCGGTCGCGTCTGTGTACCCGCTAATACAGAGCTGAGGCAGAGGATTTTACAGGAGGCTCACTGTACACCTTACTCTGTACATCCAGGTACGAGTAAGATGTATCAGGACTTGAGACGTATATATTGGTGGGGAGGGTTGAAGCCCGATGTAGCAAGATTTGTAGCTCAGTGTGCGACCTGCCAGCAGGTCAAGATCGAGCATTTCTAACCTGGAGGTGAGCTCCATCCCCTTCCTGTTCCACAGAGGAAGTGGGAGGACGTCACCATGGATTTGGTGACTGGCTTGAGGCTGAGCCGGAGTTTTGATGCCATCTAGGTCATAGTAGACAGATTGACGAAGACGGCACGTTTCATTCCTATCAGGGAGACGTGGCCGGTGAGCAGATTAGCTGAGGAGTACACAAGGCAGATAGTGAGACTCCATGGTGTACCGAGGACGATCGTCTCAGACAAAGATGGGCGATTTACCTCGAGATTCTGGCAGCAGATTCAGACTGCCCTGGGGACGAGTTTACACTTCACGACTGCGTTCCATCCTCAGACAGATGGTCAGTCAGAGAGGACCATTCAGACTCTAGAGGATATGTTGCGAGCTTGTGTGTTGGATTGGGGACAGGTGTGGACGGATCATCTCCCACTTGTTGAGTTCTCCTACAACAACAGCTGGCATGCATCTATTGGGATGGCCCCATATGAGGCACTGTATGGACAGAGATGTCGTACCCCGTTATGTTGGGATGAGCATAGCAGTGTCAGTGGTTTAGCACCTGATCAGATTCAGGATGATATGGCTCGGGTAGCATTGATCAGAGAGCGTATGCTGACTACACAGAGCCGTCAGAAGTCTTATCTTGACAGGAGGCGTAGACCTCTAGAGTTCAGGGTTGGAGCCCATGTGTGGCTGAGAGTGTCCCCGACACGAGGTGTTAGGCGTTTTGGCATTAAGGGGAAGTTGAGCCCCCGATATGTCGGACCGTTCGAGATTCTGGATCGGGTTGGGAGCGCAGCTTACAGATTAGCTTTGCCTTCGAGATCAGAGGGTGTTCACCCTGTATTTCATGTTTCTCAGCTGAGGGAGTACATACCAGATCCGAGACACATTGTGAGTTATGAGGATTTGGTGGTTGAGCCGGACCACACGTTTGTAAAACATCCTATTGCAGTCCTAGAGCGAGGTATGAGACGCATGCGTTCGAAGGACATCCCTATGTTGAGGATACAGTGGTCGAGACGAGGACCCGAGGAGGCTACATGGGAGACTGAGGATAGTATCCAGAGGAACTATCCAGAGTTCTATGCCGAGATAGGTGCACCAGTAGGATCACCGAGTATATCTTAGTACTAGCTTGGTGAGTCTTATATGCTTACATGCTTATATGCTATGATGTGTATATTTTCATACTAGCTTTGATGTGATTATGATCTTATTAGATCTTGTTATGCTAGTATGATTTCTTGTTTATAGTTGGAGATGGTTCTTTCCTCCATGCTATTGTGATACATTTAGGATTTAGCTGGAGATGGTTCTTTCCTTCATGCTATTTTGATGGACATAGTAGTGCTGGAGATGTACTTCCTCCATGCCTTTCTGTTATGGTTATGATACGGCTAGAGATGTGCTTCCTCTATGCCTTGTCATATGTTTATGGTTTGGTTAGAGATGATTTTCCTCTAGGCCCTGGATAGTATAGTTACTGCTGGAGTTGATGATTTCCTCCATGCTTATGTTTGAGGTTATAGAGAGTGTTACCTCGGCTTTTGAGTCCGAGTGTTTTCAGGATCTTTGCAAGTTTCGGGACGAAACTTGTTTTTAGGGGGGGGGGGGGGGGTGAGATGTGAGACCCCTACTCTTCCGGACCGAGATTGGACCATGGCCGAGATTGGCTTTGACCGAGTGTAGACTTTTCCGCACCCGCGGGCATTTTGGCCGCCCCTGCGGGTTCCCGCCCCTGCGGCTCATGGGACCACCCCTGCGGTTTCCGGCGGCTGCAGCCGGTTTTGTTGACTCTTTTGACCATGCTTTACCCTTTACCTTACCTCTTCGTTTTACCTTGTTGAGCAAGGGTTCCATCTTCATTCCTTTCTTCAGCTTTCTACGTCCTTCTTGCTTCTCCTTCACCTTCCTTTGATCTAATCTTGGTTTCCTTTGGCTTGGAAGAGTTTTGTTATGGCTTTGTGGTTGATGATGATGCTAGTGTGTGTGTTGTTGTGCTTGGAAGCCAGCCTTGGTGTGTGTTAAGCTTTCCTACAGCCTAGGATCTTCAGTAGTGGTGAGTCTTGCTTCTTCTCCTTCTCTTCTTCTTTGATTCAATCCTTCTAGCTTAGGATTAGATGTATGCTAAGGGTATTGATGGCTGGTATGTGTTGTTGTGGCATGTGTGTGGTTGTGATGGAGAGCAGACGTGATTTGATCACGTGAAGAGCTAAAGAGAAGCCGCGAGGTTTCATTCTGCACTGTCGTCGCCCCCGCGGCCAGAAGTCACCGCCCCTGCGGAAGATGTGTCGCAGCGCCAACACCTTGCCTGCGGTACCTGCATCCCGTGTCACCGCCCCCGCGGTTGAGTTCCACCGCGCCTGCGGTTGCCTGTGTTCCGCCACATGCGTCCTTAGTTCACGCAGGTGCGTCTTGTCCCGGGACTACCTATAGTTAGGTAGTACCTTTCCTTTCTAGTATGAGGGAACTAGTACCATGCTAGGTATCGGTTTATGACGAGTATGATATAGATATGCCGGTTACGGCTTTGAGGTTTATGAGTTGGACTTGATCCTTATGGATCCCTTGAGTCTATAGGTGTGACCCATTTGTGTGATAGGATTGTGATATATATGTATGTGTGCCTTGTATAGGTTGTGTTGTCCTCCAGTTGGATTGGACGTTTTTGAGAGTGTTCGTAGCGAGATACTTCTGAGATCGAGGTAAGTCCATAGGACTTACTTAGCTACTATCCTTATATTGGATGTATGCTTGAGTGGTGTGTGTTATGTGCTTTATAGCATGTGTTATTATGGTCACCGACCTATGTTATATTGACCCCCCATTGTAGTGGCTGTGACAACTTACCTTTCATCCCGTAGTGGAGTCTGGGAAGTTCTTTGTAAGCTAGTTAGTTCTGGTATACGGGAAGAGCACCTACCACTCCATATGGTATACGGGAAAGTGCGCTGATACCACTCCATCTAGCTATTGCACGCAGAGGCGAGGGTTATGTATACATTCCTCGTGTCACGTATATTCATATACATTTATTATACGATCGAGTGTTGGACTTATTAAAGATAATAAACCGGGTAAATGTGTGATATCATGATGATGTGTTAATATTATTGACGTGTGTTTGTGCTCTAGCATCTTCTTATATATGTGTATAGTTAGCTAACGGTTTTATACCATGTTGTAGATCCTTTGCAGGTTAGGAGAACTGCAGAGTGATCCGGAGGGGTGATCTGCTGAGGGTTCCGTACACAGGGACGATATCGTGGTTGGGTTATTTATGTTGTACGGTTTTATGTTTTGACTTTTGTACTCAGCAGTACCGTGTATCACCTTTTGATATGTATATATATATATATATATATATATATATATATATATATATATATATATATATATATATATATATTAGTTTTATGTTTTGTTTTAATCTATTGGTGCCTTGTTGTAAGATTCAGTGAAGTTGTTGTCAGGCTAAGGTCAGGATCCATTGTGAGATCCTAGCCCAGTAGCACTCCGAGTCCTACGGATTTAGGGTGTTACAAAAACCTCAATTCTATCATGCCTTAACCTAACGGCCTCATGGCATTTTACGCTATCCTTAGTTTCGACCCAACAGTCCTAATACAATTCCACCAATATTCATTAATCAAAAAAATACAACTATTCTATTGATGCGGGTCTAGGATTAAAGTGCTTTAAGCACGTTTCCGAACTCGACTAATTGACTATGACGATTCCGAAAATAATAAAGATGGCATGATGTCGAGGGTTCGAACCTTCCGGTAGTTAAGGTGTTGGCTATGAGAACTTGAAGATCTCGGTTCGATTCTCTCAAGGTGCAACAAAGCTGGCACAACTGCACAAGGGAGGGACAATGGTCGCCGGTTCGATCCATGTCAAACACAAAAATAAGGATTAAGCGTCAAAATACAAGGACCGACACGTCATGGCTTCGAATCTCGTTAACCACAAGGGTGTTGTTGGCAATAAAGAAGTAACAAGACGTCGGGGGTTCGAGACCCACTAGAAGCACCAGACACCAAGCATCGAAGTACGTAAAGACGAGGGTTTGACTCCCTCTGGAAACAAAAGTGTGGCGTTAAGTTGGGATGTGGAGGTCTTGGTTTCGATTCTCCCTACAAGCAAATGAGATACGCTTACAAAGACCGGAGTCCCGAGTTCGACTCTCTTAGGAAGCATATTGTTGGAATGAGGTAGTGATGTGAAGGTCCTGTGTTCGAGCCCCGCCATGGCCCAAAAAGAAGAACAACAAGGTGAGCATATGTTATCTCTTATCCATGCACGTACGAGCTAGGGAATCGGAGGCAATGCGGAAGTCGCTTCCCTTGGTGATGGTGCTAGTGGCAACGTGAGTTCCGGTTGGCTTACCGACGAGGTCCTCGGCCTTGCGGTGTTCACTAGGGGAAGGCACTAAGCAGTACGTTCTCAAGAAAATGAAGGACGGAAAGGAAGGGAAATAAAAGGGAAGAGTAAGGGAGAAGGAGGCTCACCGATCTCAGTCGACGAAAAAGGCGAGGAGAGGAGAGTTTTGACCTGCCAAGGTGGTGATCGGGAGGAAAAGTGTGGGGTTCGTAGCTGGCGTCGGGTTTCACGGGGAATGACGAAGGAAGCGGTGTATGAGTAACTAGTCTAAATGCCGGTCAATTGAGGGAAACTCATGCCGTCATCAAGGTTGTTTTCAATGCTCTGGCCTTCAATGTGGTAGCAACAACGGTTGGCTTTATTGTTTTGTAACGATTGTTGACCGGGCGGAGCGAGGAAGGGAGACGAAAGGAAAGGTGGGCCGTCGTCGTTCGCCTGATCATCAAAGGTTGGAAATGAGGCGACCATGTATTTCGGCCCAAGTACGAGGTAATGTGGGTCGGCCTGGGAAGGAAGGTGCGAAATGGCCCAAGGTGTAAGGAGCTCACGTTACTGGGCTGGTGTAGGGAGCTCACATCTTTGGGCCGGTTTGGCTAGATAAACAACATAGTAGGCATAGGAGAAGGTTGGTCCGGTTGCTATGTAACTTCGTTACGGTTTGGTCCGGTACCCGGTCACTCGAGTCGGTCTTTTTTTGAAATTAAAATTTCACATAAATTTTCCGGTTATTACAATGTGCTCGTGTTGGAGTAATTTCAGGATGGATGACCTCTTAGAAAGTTACACAATGTTGATGGTGGTCGCAAAAAATAGCAATATATAGTGTCCACAACACTAGCAAGTAGGGTCGGCCATGAGGCTGTGCGAGGTGAGCCACAACTCAAGGCCTCAAATTTGTAAAGGGGTCTCATTTGATTTTCTTGCCCCTATATAATATATATTTAAGTTTGGTTAAATGTAGAACAATAAATAAATAAATAAATAAATAAATATATATATATATATATATATATATATATATATATATATATATATATATATATATATATATATATATAATATTTACGTACGGTAACTTCAATTTTACCAACAATTAAGTGGGATCCTATCTATCCTCAACTCTTTTTGGGTTATTTTTAATTTTAGAGTTAGTGTTGAGCTTAAGCGACTTTCTTTGCTAGTTAAACAACAATAATATTAGATAAATAATAATTTTAGACATAAATATATAATAAAATGTTAGTGTATTTATATATAATTAAGGTGAGTTTTTATCATAAAAAAGTTCACAAATTCGTGATTTGGTTTATAGAAAAAAAAAGATGTCAATTTTATGCGGATATAATTATTTATATATTAGATGTTAAATTATATATAGAAAAAGGCATTTTTATAAATGTGGTTATAATATATTATTTTTTTTATTTAAATATTTGTGTCGTGTAAGGGATTTTATAATATTTATTAATCGTATAAACATTGAATATTTTTTCTATTAATTCGAACAAATGTATAAGTTATAGATAATATAAAATTTTAAACTTGATAATAGATATTTTAAAATTTTAACAATTTAAAATAAGTCTTCTAAAAAAATCTTCTAAAAATTCCATAACATTTTTTTTAATCTTTAGCACCTCATTTATATATTTTGAAATAAAGATTGCATGGAAGGTTTAAAGTATTTCTGAATCGATTAAACACCAAGTGAAATCAACGTGAAGGCAACATGTCAAAGTTACGTCTTCTAGTTTAGCTAATATAATATTCATTAATATGATTAACTTAGTAGCTTGAAATAATCGATAAATGATAAAAGTTAAGGTTTTAATTTAAAATTTTTAAAATTAATTTAAAATTTAAAATATTTATTATTTACACAAGGCCTTCGCAATTCATTGGTCGACTCTACAAGCATGGGCCGAAAACTCACCGATGTGTGACATGAGGCCGAATTATATAAGGCTTGCACGGCGAACACTGTTGAGTAGAAGGTGTCTGGTGAATGTTGCGTTGAGGTTAAGGCTGTCCCTAATGATTGTGTCTTCTTCTTGATTGGACGTCCATTCCTTAAAAATGCCCAGACCCAAATCATGCAAAAGCTCATTGATTGCGGTTTCAACAAATCACCACAATATTAATTTTCCAAGGATTGAACGTCTAGTAAAAAAGAAGACACAACCATTAGGGACAACCTTAACCTCAACATTCAGGATACACCATCTCCTCAGCAACATTCGCCGTGCAAGCCATGAATAATTATGGCCTTATCTCACACATCGGCGGGTTTTCGTCCTTACTAGTGTCGTGCAAGCCATGAATATTTTTTCTATTATAAATATTATTTACTTGCCTCCACCCTCCATTTATGGCTCCCTATGCATCATCTTTTCTAAACATGCTTCCCAACAACCAATCCCATTAGGCCCGAAATCACCACCGCTACCTATACCCCATCCGTCACCTCCAACAAAACTATCAATTAGAAAAATATCCATCAACAATCTAAAGGTTGAAGCGTGTTAAGATAAGATACTATAATGACGTCATTTTAAAAAACTATATTCATAACTTTCGAAATACATAAGATTTTTAAATATGATTTATAACTTCTTGTTCAGTTAAGATATTACATATGTATATGCATTATACTATAGACTATAACGACGAATTTTAGTTCTAACTAGTTTTTTTTTATCCGTGTTAAGATAATATATGTGTTAAATTAGTAAACATAAAATTTTCATTAATACATTTATAAAGGTAATGATGATCTTGATAAGATATGTGCTATATTTATATCTGACATAAATGGTACATGGTGATAATCTCATATTGACAAATCAGTGAACAAATCGTGTTCAGTTGATCATTTTGTTTACAAGATACGTACAACTGTTTTTTTTTTTTGAAATATGATCATAGTTTTATAATTACGATCATGCCTTTATTTATGTCAATAATAGTTACTATTATTAGTTGATCTCGTTTAAATAAACAAATGTTATATAATCTTCAATTTATAATAAATTGATATCATTTTAAGATATAAATTTTTTAAATATAACTGTTTCTTTGTTTATAACTTATACATGTACAAGTTGGACTCATTTAATTAAACAAATATATTATCCACAACTTGGCCTACTATGCATGCTACTTCATACATATTACAACAACGTGTTTTTAAAAAACGATATTCATAACTTTCGAAACAAATAAGATTTTGAAAGTTCTATATCGATAACTTTCGATCCAAATTCGACTTTTACTTTAATTCTACAAAATCATTTTTAACTTCTGCTTTACTATCCAATATGCATATACGTTATATACCAATATGGTATTATACTATAAGTCTATAACGAATGATTTTTTATTCCGATAAAATTTCTCATTAAAATTAGTAATGAAACTAGTAATTTCTATCTTTTAAATCTTATTATTTGCCACTTTTTAATTTAAAAGTTACTAATAAAACCATTTTGTACAAGTTTCTTTGTATTGAATTTGTAGGGTGAAAGACTTGGAAGATTCCATTTCACATTTTCACTACTTTTGATTTATGATCTTAGTAAGTTGTAGTTTTTAACTATGTTTATTGGGAAGATTTGATGTAATTTTTAAGTATTTTTGGAGTTTATATCATGTATTAGTTATGTAATCTTGCAATTTGATATGAATTTTTGGATTAAATAGGCGGGCCAATGAGAGTTTTTGGATCATTCAGATAAGTCCAATCCGGCTATGTCATTTTTTAAGCAAAACGGATCATTCGGATCAGGATAATGTCATTAGAATCGAACGGATAATGATCCAACCCAACCCGATTAAATCAGATTTGGATACTAGTATTTATGTTTCGGATAAAACGGGTCGGCCGGATATCCACATATAATTATCCATTCGGAAAAGTGTTAGATATCCGCCGGATCGGATCTAGATTGAACTTTACCTTAAAAATGTTTTACCTGGATATCCAGGTATCTGTATCGGATAGATCTGTTTCCCACACCTAGAATAGGGACATTTTTCGGGCATTTATTTTTGGTGGACTTCGGCCATGATAAACTCCAGATGATACTTTGACTATGATTGTTGTTATGAGCAATTTGGAGAGTTATGATTCATCTTTCATACTTTGACTATGATTGTTGTTACGATGACATAGCTTAAGAAGTTGTTTTCCTTTCAGTTGAGGTATGCCTTTTGTTTTGCACTTATCATACTATATGTCATGATCTTACTTGAGGACGAACAAGGTTTAAGTATGGGGTATTTTGATGTCATCCATTTTTTCCATCTTAGTTGTTAGAATCATGCATTTTCATACCCATATAAATTGTTTATACTTCATTTTAGTATAGAAAACCTTCCTTTTCATCTGTCGTTGTCTACCTTGGTTTATTTCATGTTTCGGGCTTTCAAGGCCATTTCTAGCACGGTTTGATTGGAATACGAGTATTCGATCTTTCCTGAACTCAAGAGCTACTTAAGATCATCGTTAGTGAATGAGGATCAAAGAATCATGTAGCATATCACCCCCTTGGAAGTCTTGAAGAAAGACCTGAAGTCAAGATTCAAGTCCGCAATGAAGAAAGAAGTGAGACATGACGCCAGACCATCACCAAACGGACTTTTAAGCTGTCCCGTAGTAGTATTTAAGCCATCTCCCTTCCCATGCCACCTCATCACTGGTCCAACCCACATTCCGGCTCAAACGGACACCAGACCAAAAGCCAGATGGGAAACCATACCGTCTCTTGGCCGTTTGCTAGCCGGATGGCCCTCGTTGTTTTCCGTGATAAATTTTCCGATCTTATCTTCAATTAGGATAAAATATAGTTTTTTGTGATTTTCAGCCCTATATAAACACATGCATCAATTGTAGGTTTGGTATCTTATTATCTCGTTAGTGATTCAAGTTAGCCCTAGAAAGTAGATTTCATATTTAATAGCTGTCGTTTGAAGGTTCACCTCGTTGTACTTGAACCGAACATTGTGAGTATTATTTATAAATTTTTTGCATATTTCTTAATATGTTTGGCTAAGTTTCTTATGATCTAAGTATTGGTTGAACCCTATGATGGATTGATTTGTAATTGTGTACATGAATTGTTGAATTGAGATTATATGAATTTGTTTCTTCTTAATGTTCTTCATTCCGATCCCTTTATTTACCTTCAAATTGGTTATATGAGAGCGTGCTGATTTTGTTGGAAAGAATTGAGAAGAACTTGGTTTAAAGGATGATACATATTTTTTACTTCGAAGATTCCTAACTATCATAGAAACTCCGGACTTTGTACATTTTCTAGCTTTTCTGAGCGTGACTTTTTTGGGTATTTTATGGGTTTTTAACTACTCAATGGGTTTTTCTTATGTTTGTTGCAACTACCAGGCAATCTTCAAGATGATTTAAACATGGTCTTTGATTGTTTATGACAAGGGTTATATCTGATAGTTACTTGTAATATTCTTTGATCAACATTCATAATATTCGTATACATGGTTTTATCTTAATTCATTATAATGGTGATTCATGTTTTCTTAGATCGATTTCCTCTTATATTTCTTACATTATCATTGATTTGTATTTTGACTAGGATTGTTCATAGGTCCGGACCTGGACCGGACCTGAACACCACATATCTAAACAAGACCAAATTTTCCGATCCAAGTCCACAATCCGACATTTATGGCTTTGAGCTTGGCCGCATTACGACCGCGTGCCAGAGTTCAACGCTGCACAGTCTCATTGCGCATCAGTTATCGTTGTGTATTTAGCAATTCGAAAAACTACTTATATTATCTTATGAATTAACTAAAACGATAATATTTGGTAAAATTCAATATTTATTTCATTCTCAAAATTGATGTAATAATGGTTTATTCTATTATATATATATAATCACATTCCGATATCAAAGCAACTTCCACAAGACAACATTCGAATAAATAAGAGTTAAAAGTGAAGTTTTACCGCCTTGACATTGACTAAATTATTAAAAACAGCTAATTTAATGTATGTGCTTTCTGTGTATTGTTTATGATTTTAGTTTTAAAATAATTAATATTATAGTTTTTACTATTATAATTTTTTTTTTATCTTTACAAATTTTGTAACCTACCCTATTTTCATTTATAAATTCGTAAAATATGTTTTACTATCAGTTAAATCACTTCGATTTTAATTTTAAATAATTTTTTAATACATAGATTAAATATCATAATAGACAAACAAAAAGAAACTCATACAAGTTAATAACCAAACTTTTCGTCCCTGACATTCTCGAATACTCCGTCCTCCGGTCGCCGTCGGTCCTCAGCTCCGATCGTTGCTTCCGACCGATCTCAAACACACCTAATACCTTATTTTGACGGTTCGTGTTCATCGTCTCTCCTGGTTTGAGATTTTTGATCGGGTTATGTTTCTCTATTGTTTTCCTATTTGGAATGAACCTCGAATTTTCTTTGGATTATAATTAAATGTTGAATCACGTTGTTCTTCCAACCATTCCTTCACGAAATTTTTCTCTCAGCGGAAAAAAAAAAAGTTTATAGTGTTAGATTTCCGTTTGGTAGCAGAATCAGTATAGTTCCATGCCTTACATCTAGTCTCTATTTTGAAATTGAGCTAATCTGCCATGAAACTGCTTAGGGTTTTGTTTGATCGAATTATACAAATTGATTCTATGGAAGTGCTAGCTGAGCTGATAACCTTTGGCCTAGCTGATTCAACATTCCTTAAGTACTAAGAACTTTCTGCTTGACTTGAAACTTATAGTTTTTTATTTTTCTGGCCTTGTTTACTCTTGTAAGTTGTAACTGTTGCTAGTACTGATCTTGTGGTTGATAACGATTTGCTGACTGGATCCTACACAAATCGACTCCAAGTATTGTTACTCAAGCTTGATTTTAATTTCTGACTGATATCTTGAGATCAGATTTTTTTATTTTAACAAGGATTTGTTTCTCATTGCACGGGAAAGAAAAGTGGGGTGCTAGTTGTGATTGATCAAGTTACTTACGCAACTAAAGGTAGATGTTTATACTACAATCATACATGAGCTGAGATCATCTGCATGAGAGTTCCACAAAGTCGTATGATAAGAGTTTAAACAGTAGAGAATGAAATATCTGTAGAACTGAAGTTGCCTTTGGATATGGCCTTTTCAGTTTCTGTTCGGACATATTTCATGTTTAGTGTCTTCTTTTGCTCTAGGGCCATCAAGTAGGGTCAGGATGAAGGTCCATAAACTTTTTGGCTGTTTTTGCACCATTTCTTCACTTTGTGAGGTTCATTTACGCACAATCTTCTAGGCTACTTGTAGAATATGTTCTTTCTTATGGAAATTATTTTTTAGAGGGTGTGAAAGATGTTGATAATCCTCGTCTCTTTCAATTTTCGCGGTTATAAATCGAAACTGATGTTGCTGTCACCTCTGAGCTTTGACATTCAAGTGATCTGGCAAATTTGGAATTAATCTGTAGCAATTAGGCTAACTATGGATACAATTTGTCCCACTCATACTTGAAGGTCTCCTACTATCTTATCTCAACAGAACAATCATATTAGAAGATGTACAAGAAATGAAGGATAAAACTTAGAAACCTCAACAGATATAAGTTTCACAACAACAGAAATTTTAGCGAGCCTGGCTTTAACATGCACATCCTATCTTTGAGATAATTAGTTATATGTTGCAATCTTCATTTATGCATTTCCCAACTAACCTTTTGTTATCTATAATGAAATTGGAATACAATTAGGTAAACGTGGTCCCAATCTGAACAGTCTTGTGTGTGCATTGTATTCTTTAAATTCAAATTAGTTACACACTTTATATTTTGAACTTAATCCTTATCCCCTATCTTTGGAATCATCCTTTATCCAATTCATTTCTGTTCACTCAGGTATCTTCTTATACAATGATGTTTAAGTCTGTCCTCTCAAGCCGAGAAGCTTTCAACTTGTTCTATGGAAAATCAAATTATTTTTTGTTCATTGATATTGAAGTTCTTCTCACACAGGTAAAAGCAATGGGCAGTGCTCCTTCAATGCTAACTCAATATGATATTGAGGAGGTTCAAGAACATTGCAACAATTTATGTGGGTTCATCTTGTTTTCTTTTTACCAATGTTGTTACTATGTAGCTACAATATTCTCTTGGGCTTTTGTATGTTCATGTTTGCATCTAATTGAAGTCGTTGTGGGAATTGTAGTTACACAACAAGAAATAGTCTCTTTGTATCAAAGGTTCTGTCAGCTTGACAGAAGTGCGAAAGGATTCATTTCAGCTGATGAATTTTTGTCTGTGCCAGAATTTGCCTTGAATCCACTTTCTCAGGTATAGTAAATTGGTAATGATAATATAGATTGCTGAACCTTTCTTGACATTTAATTTTTTGACTTACCATCAAATCTGGTTGTGTTGTCAACAGAGGCTCCTAAAGATGGTGGATGGCTTGAATTTTAAGGACTTTGTGTTATTCTTGTCTTCTTTTAGTGCACAAGCCAGTATGCTGCAGAAAGTTAAACGTAGGTACCTCCAGTTTATAATTTATGCTTGCAAAGTTATAACTGTTGTTGCTGTTCTGCTGACTATAATGCCCCTCACCTTCTTCCAGTCATATTCAAGGTTTATGATTCAGACGGTAACGGGAAGGTGACTTTCAATGACATATTAGAAGTGCTGCAAGATTTGACTGGTTCTTTCATGTCGGACAAACAAAGAGAGGTATGTATTTGTTACTGGTTTCTTACTCTCCTAAGACCGAGCGAGTTGAAGTGGGAAACTCCCTTGCAAAGTTATAACTGTTCTTGCTTTTTCGTGATTTCAATTGGTAAATGCTGCTCAGGCCTGACTTCAATAGTTATGTTGGCGTACGAAATTCTCTAGTACGTTGAGGTGCATATACCTGCATGTGCCATTCAATTATTGTAGGGAGAAACTTGCAGTAACCCTTGTCATATTCAATGCATGTTTTGCACGTGCTTATGGTAATGGGTCGGTTTTTTAGTATGTATTTGATGGCTGATATCAAATAGTCTTTATGATGCAGGAGGTGCTAACCAAGGTGCTGGAAGAAGCAGGTTACGAAAAAGACTCGCAATTGTTTTTAGACGATTTCATCAAGGTGAACTTGTCATGTGCTTGTGCTATGAACAAGAAGAGTTGTAGGCTACCATCAATTCATATAAATTGTTTGCGACTTTTTATTTCAGGTTTTAACAAATTCAGATCTAAGAATGGACGTGGAAGTACCTGTTGATTAAATTCAGATCTAAAATCATTCAAGGCAAGCAAAACCGAAAAGAGTTAGCATCTGCAAGAAGAAAGAAAGCCCTCGTGTATATTTGTTTCCTAAATTATACCCCTCTGTTTACACTACTTCTAGTAATAGCGTTTATACATGTTAAATTCCGGTTCGGCTGAGCCATACAAGTTATAATTTTGCAAATATGTACATTTTAAATCGTAGCTTTCTGATGACGCTTTCAAATCATCTCATAATGAACCTTTAACCAAAAATCAAGCTGTAGCTTTCTGATGACGCTTTCAAATCATCTCATAATGAACCTTTAACCAAAAATCAAGCTGTATCGAGTCTTCCTGACAGAAAATTACAAGATCAACCCGATACTATCATGCTAATCGATATGCACGAACACATTTCATTGACAACATATCATAATATTCAGAACACTAACATAATATTCATCTTTGTCACATGACCATGCCGATTCAGTAAGCTCGTAACTACTTCTTGCTCGCCTTCAAACAAACACAAGACTGCGCGTAATTTACTGTTTTGATTTACCTGTGGTCTACATGCTGAATATGGAAGCTGCCTAGAAATCAAGAAATAAACCCCAAATTTTGCACAAGCTGTACCTGGATTCATCATCAAGGATTTCGTAAGTTGAACTGAATTGGTTTATTTGACAGGATGGAATGCATACAATCTACAGCAGGATCAAGGCATTAATCTTTAGTTCACCACAGTAATTTTCTTTATGTTGAGGAACCAAGTCCATTTTGTCTACACAAATAAATAAATATTTTTCAGCAAACGTAAGTACCTTACCAAAGCAATCAGCAGATAGTGCCAAGCAAACACTTATTGTGTAAAGATAGCCTCCACCCTGTCAAGAGAAGCCTTCAAGCTTCCAGAACTCATATTGAACAATGATTCTCCAGTTCCCAAACCCCTATCCAAAGAGATAAAAATCAACAAATGTAAGGAGCAAAAAATGGCTATTTAGACACAAGAAATGTTGGAAGTTAGCAGTCCAGCACATGCGAACAAGCACAAGCGCAAAATTATCACGTACAAGGCAAGCAACCCTTCTGTAACACTATTCACTTTACCAATAGACTAGATTCACCAAATGCAAAAGCCTGATACGGTCAAATGAACAAATGCAGAAGCCTTTTTCCGGTCTAAACCAACAAACTTGGTACAACTATTAGTGAAAGTTGATATTCGTTTCAGCTAATAATTGAGTTTTCTTATTTATGTAAGACGCTTTAGGGTAAATATAACCCATATCTCTGTCGTCTCTCTTCCTATATGTTGTACTGAGTTCCTGAGATGGAAGAAGAAATCCAGATTGATTCTTTCATCTCAAAAACTCTGCATTTTTTCTTATTCCAATTCAACTGGATGTTCAGATATGGGTGTACGTCCTTTACTTATTTAAACAACAAAACTACTCAAATGAGTAAAAACTGCCTAGCTTTTTGTACCAATATTCTAGCCAACAGAACCACCTAGCCAAATGTTTAGCTTGTTCAGAAACAAAGAACCTCAAATGTGATTCTAAGGCATATGTTAAGTATCTCCTCTATACACCCAGCTGTCTCAGGGTGATACCCTCTAAGTTGTCCCTTGCTTAGAGTTCTTTGTTAAGCAAGGGACAAGTAGACCTATTTATTTTAGGGTGAATTAGCTAACCAGCACTCTCCGATATTAAGTTATACTAATTGTCCCCCTCACAAAAATCATTGAGAATTTATCACTTTCACCACTAACTTTCATTGTCTCAATTTCTCTCCCCTCTAACTACGAAGGGATAAATCTTATATATATTATAGGAGTAACACTCCTTGCCACGTGTCACGCATAAAAATGATCACTGCCACATGTCATTTTAGCATTTAACCGCAGCCCACCAAAATATTAATTAAGTTTATTTATAAAAAAATTATTTAACAAAATATTAAAATCAAATCTTAATTAAATTGGGCCAACCAATCTGGCCAATTATACAACAAACATGATTAATCTTAAACATAATTAGTTTTGATTATAGATTGTGTTATTTCTTAAATTAATTTATATATAACAATTAATTTAACACCATATACTACCAATGTACTATTTCTATTAATATATGAATCAGTATAATAAGGGGAAGAAAAATCAAAATATGAATTATTATATGGTTAGATATTTTATTAATGTATTATATAATATTATATATAAAGTGTACAGATATTTATTGCTTATTATTTACCTATCTAATGACAGAAAAATAGTTTATGTATAATCTCTTAAAGAAATATAATAACAAATAATATTTTTATCAAAAAATCCCGTGCAAGGCACGGGTAATACACTAGTACTTAATTAAATTACTAGAGAGGACAACCACTTACTTTAATTTATTTAAAGGTGGATACCTCATCCAATTCTTTCTTTATTTTATATATCCTCTCCTAATTTCCCACTTTCCTGATCTGAAGCCCACTAAGTCCTATTAATCCATTTTCCTTAGTTGATTGGTTTTAAGGGTAGGTTATTTTATGTTCTATTATAAAAGGAGGTGTATCGGTAATGTATCGGATTGAGACCTGCAAATTGAATTGAATACAGAGAGGACTTCAGAAAGACCTTGGCTGACTGAGATTTTTCATTTTTGCACTCAGATTTCAATTCTTTTTTCTTCCATTCCTGTGTTTCTATCAAACTCCTTCTAGACACGGATCATAAAGAGGGGTCTACGACTTTGGATTCTGGATATCCCATAAAGTACTTTTGAGGGGAAAGAAAGATATATGTAAGTGATTGTTAGAGTAAGAAGAACTAAAGGATGGATATAAGTATACATTAGAAGTTATCAGGTTGTGTTGCTAAGCTGAGTAAAGATTATACAGCTATAGTCTGAACGTATTATAGACACTTTCCATCTAAGGAAATAATGAATAATGTGCCTTAGTTTGATCTCCATAAAACTTTCTCCATATCTTTTCAGATCTCCTTTTTCTGTTCATTATTTCCGTTCATGAGCTATCTCCAGAGCAATATACCTTTACCCAATATATGCACAAACCTTACAGTAGAGTCTCTAACTTCATTCAAACAACTTTGTAAGAGACCGGTATTGATGCATGCTCATAATGTGATTAAAGCAAGGAAAAGTAAAAGAAGCCCATCATCCATGTCACAAAAGATATACTTCAACTTGGGAGCTGGGACAACTAATTGGAGATCTCCATGTAAATCGGAATATTAATATCATTCGATCTTTAGTTGTATAATCCCCACTCCATTGTAAGAGCTCCAAAGATCAGTCATATCAAATATTCCAATTCAAATGGAGAGCTTCGTTTACTTTCTTCCTTGCTTTATTAACTTTATGTGCATGCTTTGGTAACGTTCTCTTACGAAGTTGTATGAAGGAGATTCTACCAACAATTAGATAGTCTTTGGTTTGTGTGTATACAGGTAAAGCCATAAGGGTATATTGCTTTGTAGAGAACTCATGGACGGAACGTGTGAACTATAAAAGGAGAGAATTAAAAATGGAGAGTGTCTCGGTGATCAAACTATTATGAAGTATACATTCATTTCTTAAATGGATATTTTACTGACAACTTCAAATACAAACTGAACTTACTTTCCACGTTTCCTTGCTTTAATCAAATAGACATAATACTCTCTTACACATTTCTTGCTAAGTTATTCGGCTACAGCCAGTAACTCTACCTATCCTTCTGCCACTTCCTAAAAATGATAAGTGACTAGTATGGGTCCACACCCCTAGACCTTTTCCTGGTCTAAACCAACAAGGCTTTGGCTGCCTAACAAAGAGTAAGGTTATTTACACAAACTATAAACTCTAAATAAGAAGTGATTATTAAAAAAAAAGCGAAAGGTAATGTTGAAAAAGGGAATATGAATGCATTTGGTGAGACAACCTTTTGATGATAGGTGAATATGTTGACAAGCTATCAAACCTTAATAAAAAGAAAATGTTCACAAGTTAACTCATTTAGTGGGCCTCATGGTAAGTGTTGTGAACATTATTTAGTAAGGTTGCGGTATTCACTTGTCACCAACACAGGTTGTGTCACTGAATGCACCACTCCTTAAACGTGATATATTCAAACTGAATTTCCCATATATTGATCGAGTTCAGGTTCACACTGGTAACTTTTGATGAGACTGATTAATTTTGAAGCAATATGTAATTATTACCCTGTGACCTCAGGGAGAACATAGTCTGCCTTCCAGCCAAAGCGCAAATCGACACCCGGGCACAACCCAAGAGATGTCTTATTCCGAATCCGAGAAAAACCATCACCTCCCAAGCATGTTGTAAGCTTCCACTTCCAGCCGGTTGCATGTAAGGAAAAGCTATGACCCAAACCTACCTGCAAACATCGAAGGATTTAGAGTACTACTTGATCAAAACTGGGTTATATGGATACAAGGAAAAATCTAGTTAGTGTAAATAAAAAAGGTGTTCCAAATACTGGCTCTTTTTTGAAGATGAATGTAAGTCTATATTCACGCATTTGGACAACAGACAAACAAATCATTCAAGGAATTCTGCAAAAAAAATCAAATATATATCTTAAAACGGAATATTACGTATAATGCTGAAACAATTAAAGAGGGAGATATATATGCTAGACCTGTAGATTCAGGAACTTTGTGAGTGGGATTTTCTTAGACATAACTTGAACATCTTGACTTAATGGCTCATACATAAACTTCCATTTGCGCTCTGGTGACATAGGCTTCAGTACAAGCTTAGCTTGAAAATCATTCACGGGTGCATTGTAGAACTGCAACAATAAGGCACATCAGTTATGAGCTTAACATTTTCAACATAAACTTGAAAGTATGCACTATAATGACCAAATTCATAGTTAATATGATTCCTAGATGTAAATTGGCTCAGTAAATCATGTGCAATTCTAAATTGGTACAGTTTGGTAAACCAGAAGGGAAAAGACAAAGGAAAAGGGATTCACGTGTTTCAGGAATAACATAACAAATGGCCCAAGCAGTTGCCCTTCTACCAAATGCCCCCTAATGAATCAAACAACTATGCCAATCAACAGAAAACACACAAACTGAACAATATCAATTACACAAAAGCCCTGTTATCTTCCTGTCTGACAATCAATGCAAGAGCAAGGAACGTTCACTCATAGTCTCAGCGTACCAACATAAATTACTTGGAGCTGTTTGGCAAACAATCAGAATCTAAATGAACAAGTTTAAACCAAATATCAAAATCAGCAAACCAAAAGAAAGCATACATACAAAGGCCACATTAGAAAATACTTGCTAAAAATTTAATACAACCAGCCACATAAAAGGCATGATCTTCAATGGTTGAGTGGTTTAGATTCCACTAAACACAAATCATCATTGAGGAGTTATGTAAAAACGCTAACGGCGTAGGATATTCAATGATCCTCATAACCCACATTCATAATTCATAACAAATCACTGGAAAAGGAAAACAACAACACAGCACAACAATCCAAGCACTCCAAAATGAATTAGGGCAGGAGCTTAGTGACCCATAAAAACCCCAATGTAACGACCTACAACAGAAGGGTAACTAGTTGCCAAAAGAAAGATAGTTCAATTTGATTCTGAGGGCATCAAATCGCTTATATATGCAATTAAACGAAAGAGGGGAGAACGGAAACACCGAATTGAAGGTCTATAAGATGAGAGAGAGCATACTTCCAAGTTGACACCAACTCGGATTCCTTCAACATGTTTCCTGAACTTGAGAAAGAGTTCAGAAGGGACCAAGTTTACGTTGTAAAGGTCCTCCCAAGAAGCGGGTTCTTCGAACTTCGGACCCGAACCCGAATCCATTTCAAAAGCTCTTCGAGGAAACGGCAAGAAGGCTCCTTCTCCTCTGGGATTTCAAGTTCTCTCAACCCAACTGTGCAATTTAAAGTCGATAATAGATATATTTACGTTCTTCTCTATGTATTAAGTTTTTTTTAGAAATACAATCGAAAATAATATAAGTATATAACCTATCAACTATAAATTAAAATAACATCACTTCCAACAGAAATATAATTTTACAGCTAAACATGCTATAGTTAATTTCTATTCAATTTTAATTTTAATGTCATATAGCATGAAAATGTTATATTTAAATTTAATAATATATAATGTGAAAACGTTATATTTTAGTTAGTTATACATAACGTATATTTTAATTTAGTTATACATACCGCCAAATTTAAAATTCATTTAAAAATTTTATATGACTCTGTCTGCGAGTACCGACCAAAGCATAAATCGGATCCCATCGATAAAAAGCAAGGCATTTGAAACCCTATTTATAGGACGATTGATTAGTAATGTCCATTTGAAATCTTTCACAGACATTATCATATTATACTTTACGGCGTCGTCAAAATTGATCTATCCTTAGTTCCAAACTTTGCCATTTTCCCCCCTACTTAGTTGGACTACAATATTCTTCGAATGCATAGTACATGTAGGAAGGAGTGGATAGAATAAATTAGAGATTTATAAGTAATTTTTAAATCAACTAGTTTAGGACTCGTGTCGTGCACGGATATTTTTAATACATATGAAGAGGAGGTGAACAAATCCCGATCTTATTTGGCATATATCCCATCTCAATCCCGACAGAATTTTATAAAAATAGCAATCCCGTCCCCTCAATAAATATATATGACGAGATACGGGCCTTAACTTCTTGACCCGTTTATATAATATCAAAACACTTCCAAAATAATTTTGATCATTATAAACTTAATGACATTAGGTGCAAAATGACAACTATAAAAAAAAATCATACCCTTAAAAATAAATAATTTTAAAAGTGAAATGAAACAGAAAATCACCAAATCTAAAATTAAATAGCTTATAAAAATCAAAATTTTACAATTGAAATGTTAAAAGGGTTAAGTTTTTAAAAATCGTATCGGATAAAAATCAAAATTGTTAGTGTATGTAATAACCGAAAATTTTAATAATTTTTTCTGGATATTTCGAAAATATTATTTTAATTATTTTAATGATTCCGGAAACAAGTAGGTGAATTCAAACCGATCGATTATTAAACCGAACCAAACCGAGAGAAAAGAAAACTAAGTATGCAACTAGTGTGAACCGGACGGGCCAGTTGGGCCAGTTCTTTCCTTGAACCTGTTATCCCCTTCCCTTGTGAGACCGGCCCAGGCCCAATCTTTTCTCTTCTCGACCCAAGGAGTTACCCAGGCTTCCTTGAAGACGGACATTGATGGCGCCATTCAAGACGGGCATTGAAGGCGGGAGAAACGTCGTCACCTGGACCATTGCATTTGGACTAGCCCCTCGACCCGTCGCACGCTCCACACAGTAGACCCTCTGGCAGAGCCTTCCCAACCTTCGAGCACACTTCTCTCCCTCTCCCCACATTCGCACGGCCACCTTATCCCCTGCAACCCGTCATCACCCTCCACCTCTAACCCCTGTTCCTCCCTTTCTCATTCTCCCTTCCCTATCATCTCCGACCCTTGCACCAATGGACCGAAACCTCTCTACCGCACATCTGCAACCGACACTCGGTAAGCCCGACACCTCGTTCTTCTCTCACTCCCTCTCACCCGACAACCAGAGAACCGTCTCTTCACCCCGACGCCGGAAATTGGGATCTGCAGTGCCTCAGAAGACGATACTCCGTCGCATATGGGTCACCGGCGTATGTAAGTACGTCACTTCCGGCCTGTTCTTCGAGATCGCGGAGAATGAAAATTAAATGTTGAGTGTAAGCGGGATTGTGTGTGCAGGTGTGAGAACCGAAAGCAAGACGGCCATATTTTCCGCTTTGCCAAATCCTGCGTCTGGCGGGGATCGAAGCCTGGACGTAAGGTCTTCACTTCCCTTGTGTTGTAATGGCTGCTCTAGAGGATCGAACCTGAGACGTATTGAACCAACCAGTCGTGTTTAATTGTGTGTACTCCGTGTTGCCACCCGGTGCCATGTCATCTTGCAACGGAATCCTTTACGGTTAGACTCGAACTCATGTTCAATTCCGTTAAATTAAAATTCCGTTAATTTTAAAATCCAATAAATTAATTACGAGTATAATATATTTAAGTAATTCTTTTAGGTAAATATAGTTATATATATATATATATATATATATATATATATATATATATATATATATATATATATATATATATATATATATATTAGTGAGATTAAGGAGTTGTTAAGCGAGGAGAATTACATGTTGGACAAGAATTTGATTAGCTAGAATGTTAGAATTATATCAAATTATGAACTAATATGTTATAAGAAACGGGACGAGAACTGTTCGCCGGTTTTACACCCCTATAAATCCCTATCAATAGTGATAAAAACTCACATGATAGCAAAACTAGAAAGGGATAGTTTTAAATTTATAACTTGTAATAAATCCCCTAATAGCAACGAACCCACAGTGTATAAGAAAGGGGGGAACACAAAGACTGAGAGGATTAATCTACAGTAATGATTATAGATAGGATAGATCTAGAATAAGAAAGGGGGTTGACAAAAGATAAGGGAATGATTATAGATAGGATAAGTATTCCAAGGTCGAACACAAAGACTGAGAGGATTAATCTGCAACAATGATTATAGATATGATAGATCTAGAATAAAAAAGGGGTTGACAAAAGATAAGGGAAAAAAAGTCAAAAAGATTTTGGGTTGCTTTCAATTGAATGTCACATTCAATCAAGAGCAGTATTCTAAAAGAAAACTAAAACAAAAGAAAATCAAATTAAAGGGAAGAAAATTGGATTCCTAGGATTTAAGATTATTGTTTATACACATGGACTCTAGACAATCTCACAAAGCATATATGTTTGAAAAGCATACAGGGATAAATGTTTCTTAAATCTATGTTCTTTTACAATGACGTCTCAAGAACACAAGGTCCGCAGCCTAATACCTACTGCTTTCAAGGTAAAGAGGGAGAAATAAATAAATAAACCTTATTCTTTCAATCAAGAAAACACAATAACCCTTTATAGTTACGTCTCAAGAATTATTGCCTCAAAGAAAGGAATAATGACACATTCTATCCAATAAAGGTTAAAGTTTTATCATCTAGGAACAAGTTCTCTTATGTATCTATATAGGAATATCTCAGTTACGACTCAATTTCTACTTAGGTTGAAGTGGTTTAGATCAATCCTAAACCTGCTAAAAACCAAACTATTCCATAAGATTTAAAGCGATTCAAATAATTATAGGGAACAATTTCTCATTGTCCAAGGTATAAACAAATCTCTGTCAACCTTGAGAATCACAAAGATCTAGCCAATAACAATCATATCAAGAAACAAACAAAGAAATAAAAAAAAGAGAAAAAAAAACTACTCATCTTCAATAAATGAAAACGTACAATCTTCTCAAATCTTTAATCAACAATCTCTTCCAAACAAATCTGAATATGAAAGTCTTGAACTTTAATCTAAACTAACTAAACTATGAAGAACAATGTTGATGAAGAAGAAGGACAGGGTAGGAGACGGCTCCTCCCTTCTAGGGTAAACTCTGGTCTAGGCGACTCCCAACACACCTTGGAATTGAATCCAAGACTTCCTTTTATACACAAAACCTAGCTAAAAGACATTGGGCCAAAAAGAAAAAAGCCCGCAAACGAAATAAAACGCTCAGGGAAGAATCTCAGGCTGGATCTCGGCCGAGATCAGGCACTGTTGGGGCCGAGATTTCGTCTTTGATCTTCAGCGTCATGGATCTCGGTCAAGTCACCCGAGATGCCATCCGAGATGCCGACCGAGATATTGCAACAGAAGCTTCCATCTCGGACCGAGATAGGTAGATCTCGGCCGAGATGCTCCTTGGTCGTTTCTTCATGCCTTTAGCTTGATTCCTAGCCCTTCCCCGTGCACTTATGCTTGCTCCAATGCATCCACTTCGAGGCTTGATCCTCAAATACGTTGTTTTAGCTCCATAATGTGTTAAATCACCTACAAAGCCACAAATAGTGTGTAAACATCTATTCTTGCAAAGTAGAACTAAATAAGCATAAATGACACAAACTAAGTACTTTGATTTTGTTAAAAATCAGTAAATCACTGATTAGTTCGAATTTGTTTAAATTTATTACGTGATATTTTTTTCCTTTTCTAATCGTGCCGAATCAATTGTTCTATTTATAATAAAATAATTTTATCAATATATATTATTTGTTGCAATTTCTTTATGATAATAATTTTATAATAATCATACTTTAATTATTTTAGTAGAAGATATATATGATAATAATTTATGTATTTTTTTGAAAAATACGACTAAGATGATATCTCCATTTTCATTTTTTTTAAAATGTAAATTAACACATGGTAATTTTGTAAACATCAGCCATTCAGCCTACCAATGACACAAACTAAGTATTTTTTTCCTTTTCGTTTTCATTTTTTTAAAATGTAAATTAACACATGGTAATTTTGTAAACATCAGCCATTCAGCCTACCAATTTTTTAAATTTTGTAATTTAACTCATTGTTGATTAACATTAATTATAAGTTGTTAAAAAACAAAAAAAATATAAAAGCATAAAAAAAAGTAAAACACCCGTAACTTAATCATAATAAAATTGATTAACAATAATTAAGTTTCAAACAATAGAAATTAGAAAAAAAAACTTTAATTTCAAACAACATAAATTGTAAAACCTGAAAGGTATAAAAAAAATAAAGATTAGCACATTGGTTAACAAACTAATAGATATTATAGGATTTTTTTTTAATCTAAATCTCATCTTCTAATTATTAAAATACGGAAAATTTAAAGTTCAAAATATTCGGTTAATATTTACAAAGATATGCTAGAGAGAAAAGTAACAAAATTAGTTAGATCATGTGTATATAAGTACAAATTGACTTGCAAGTTTACCATCATTCAGCCTCCCTTATTCACGTTTCTTTCGTTTGAAAGCAACATCTAAATACACCAATTCCGAGCACGAAGAAGGTCGACTTTTGAGTAAGAATACTCTTCACTCTTCAATTTCATTTGTGTATGAATATATGATTGATTATTTATGTTGTACTTCTGTCATTGAAGGAAAATGTGGTTCAAGTTCTACTATGGCCAAGGAAAATGTGATTCAAGTTCTATTTTGGCCTGAAATGATGTGGAAATTAGAGGAATGTGTTTGATAATTTGTGGTTGGTCAGTAAAGATGTCATGCTTATTAAGTAATTTGTGCAGTAGTATGCAACAAGATATTGTTAGCTTATTGTCAGCTTATTTGATGCTAATATTATCTAGGTTGCTCCTATTTGCATCTCAAAGTTGACTGTGAAACCGGGGATCAATGCTTCAGACGTGGCTAAAAGGATCAGGATTAGACCCACCAACAATAATATTTACAATTTAATCGTAAATGACATAAAACTCCTAGCGCATTACTTCCCTTCAGTTGGGGCGTATTTGCCTATGTATGTCCACTATTTTCTGGTTTCTGTTTGAATGGTATTGTTTCCCTTTGATCGTCCCGGTCCACGGGTTGTCTTATCGGTCTCATCCTTGCTATTTCCCCGGTGATATTGTGTATCGGGTCGTTTGTATTCCTGACTATCACTTCCATAACGGTAGTGGCTATCGCACGCCAACGCTACTCTTTGGACGTCTTTATTCTTTAACCGTTCATTTTCCATTATTTGGTATTCTCCTCTCTTGTCCACTTGATCCCAAAGAATCCATCTAAGGTGGATGTGTAGGCGTGACCATGCCACTTCACACTCTTAGCGAGTTCTATACTAAGAAATTATTATCTTTTTCTCCCTCATCTCGGGTCTTCTTATATCCAACTGTATTCTTCAATCATTATTCTCTGTCTAATTAGTTGTCGCTTAGTCATGGTGGCATCTGTAACATCACACATTCCTACTAGTTCCTTTACAGTAGATGGTGGTGATATTCTACCGTTCATCGGGATACGTCACTGTTCTTACTTCCCTTTTTCTTAACTCAACGTGTCGGTCCAAGTACCCCTTTCTTCGGTTTCTTAAATTTTGTTGCTTGCTTTCTTCTTCGTACCCTAACCGGGGTTGTTCTCTTACTAGTGCATGTTTCACTTCTCCTCGCCGTCCATCCGACATGATTGCACTTCATGACACCGTGTGATGACTTATTCTCGTGTTCCTTTAAGCACTATGATACCCTATTTTCCTGTTTCCGGTTTCTTGGGAATCTCCCTTGACGTTGACCTCTTCAGTCCTTCTCAAGAGGACTCCTTTGTTGGGTCTCGTGCTTTTCCGTCTCGTTTTCAGCCGTTCTTCATTCTTATGGTACAACTGTATGTGACTGCAGTTCTGCCCGTTATTCTTGTATTCTTGGAAGTCAACACCATTTTGATTTCTGGAGTCCGTGATCATTCCTTGAGTCATGGCTCTCTTTGAGGCGCGACTTTCTTGGTTTGTCGTATCTTCGAATTTCTAGTACCGTTGGATCATACTTTCAGCAGTCTTGCACTCCGTTCTCTCGTCTTTGGAAAGCTTTTATTTCTCCACTCGCATGCTTGATCTATAGTGCCTCATTAATTCTACTCCGTTGGGGAAGGGTAGAGAGGTAATTACCTTTACCCTAACCCGACACGGTTACTATCCAGGTGTGCGCCGTCTATACGAGACAAACGACTATAACTATTATTATTATTATTTCTAAGTACAATTCACACTAACTTACTACTACCGAGATCTGCAGAGTGGAGCGGTGATTTCCGTACTACTACCCAAACCCGACTCCACAATAAACAAACTTGGAAATTCATTTTGGAAGACCAGATCCCTTTTCGGGTTCTGTTTATATTTGGCCTTTCTAGAAGATTGCGAGTGTTATTGTTGCTAACCTAGAGCTCTGATACCATATTGTAACACCCCAAATTTTGGGAACTTGGAGCGTTACTGGCTAGGACCTCACTCCCGACCTTAGGTTGACGTCAATAACGTTGGATCTTGCAACAAGGCACAAATATTTTAAATACAAATTCTTTCAAGAACGTAAATAACTCAACATATTCTAGACCCGTACATATATCAGCCAACAGTTAATAAACCACTCTACTATAATAAAATAAATAAACTGGAATTATATAACCCAATACCCAAACTCCTAGTACGGAAACCCGGCTGGTCACTCCACTCCTGATCTCTCGGTAGAGATCTAACCTGCAATATCTAACAACGCGGTATAAACCGTTAGCTACAATTCTAATACTAAAATGTCACTAGAGCACAAACACACACATGAATATACGGTAAATCACTCAACATGCAGAATCAAGGTCCCGGGTTATTATCTTTCATTACGTGAATTTCTCCATTCTATTTTCCATCTTATCTTGTAACACAAGAGTCTCCCGACTCTTGCCCCCGTCCCCGTAAACCAGTAGGGCTGGTGTATGTACCTCTTCCCGTATACCTACTGGACTGGTCGCGGGGCAATCCTCCGGCACCATCGGCCCGGACCGACGGTTACGGCACGTTATCATACACTTGTGCCTTACTTAACAATAAAATACCGTGATCTAATCCGTTCATTTTATTTCTCATAATATAGCACACACCACTCAAATGCACACTCAGTATAAAACGGTAACTAAGTGAGTCCTACGAACTCACCTTATCGATGCTGGTCTCAAAGTCTTGTGATCTTGCCAGCTAAAGATCCGATTATCTTGTTCCATAAATTATCCATTCTTAGAACCGTTTCACTCTTACATTTCCTTCAACTTATCATTCTCACAATCAGGATATGACGTCTAGTGTCAGTACCCTGACCTTCCTTAACTTTTCGGTTCGGGACCTACACGTCCATTCACGTTCTCTTATTCATATCAATCCGTTAAAACTATCTACTCGGAAAACATCAAAACTGAATAATACTGATTGCTCGCCTATTCTCTTTTCTCGTTATGATATTAGATATAAAGTACGTTTTTTCTCGAACAATTATCTTTAGATTTCATTTTTTACTTAGATAGGTATCATTTATTATTCCACTGTTTCTCTTAGTATAAATGATTCAAATAACATGTTTTTAACCTTTAAATACATAATAAGTTCTTATAAAAATATTAGCGGCATTAAATCATCGGCGTAACTCTGCTTCGGAAATACCTATATATAAATACTTAATCTAACACTTCCGCTAATAAACTATATATGACTACACTAATACGTACTAAACATAATTAATTATATCACATTTCTTATTAAATTCCACAGGATTAAAATAACCGAAAGGACTCGAATTCGAAACTAACCGGAATTGGATCGGGTATACGTTAACGGGTTTGGTAAAAGTTGGAAGCACGGTTCACACGGTTCGGGTCGGTTCTTGTTTCAACCAACATTTAAATATTAGCGTTTCGGTCAAGAAGGTTTGAGAAGAGAGAGGCGTTGAAGATCTCAGTTTTTGTGTTATTGATAAAGAAGAGAAAGTTACAATATATAGAATAACAAAGGAGCGTAGAATATGGAAAGCCAAGAAATAAATATGGAAAATAAAGGAGCGTAAAATATGGAAAGCCAAGAAATAAATATGAAAAATAGAAAGTCGCCCGTTAATACTCTCCCTCAAGTTGGAGCATGTAGATCACGAATGCCCAACTTGCAAAGGAGATAAGAAAATTGTTGTCGACCCAACGCTTTAGTCATGATGTCCGCAAGTTGCTCATTGGTCCGAACATGAGAAGTTGTAATGACGCCAGAAGTGAGCAAATCCCTAATGAAATGACAATCAATCTCGATGTGTTTGGTCCGTTCGTGAAAAACGGGATTGGCGGAGATATGAAGCGCAGATTGACTGTCACAGTACAAGAGCATAGGAGATGCGTGCAAAACCCCAAGAGAACGAAGAAAGGCTTTAATCCACAAAAGCTCACAACAAGCAACAACCATGGCCCGGTACTCGGCCTCAACGGAAGAACGTGAAACTGTAGGCTGCTTCTTGGTCTTCCAAGATACGGGTGACTCACCCAAGAAGACATAATAACCAGTAACAGATCGACGAGTGAGAGGACAAGATGCCCAATTAGAATCACAGAAGGCCGATAACCGAAGAGAGCTCCCCCTAGACAGAAACAAACCCTGGCCCGGGTGTCCCTTGATATAACGAAGGACACGAAGTGCAGCCTGCCAGTGAGCGTCGGTCGGAGACTGCATAAATTGTGACAAGATATGAACTGCATAACTGAGCTCCGGTCTAGTTATTGTCAGATAAATCAAACGACCAACTAGACGACGATACTGATCAGGAGCAGCAAGAGGAGGGCTCGAAATGATGGCCAAATCATGATTTTGAGATATTGGGAAATCGGCGGGCTTCGCACCCAAAAGACCAGTCTCGGATAATATTTCAAGAGCGTACTTGCGTTGGCAAAGAAACAACCCATCTGGCCCGTGGGAAATTTCGATACCAAGAAAAAACTTGAGCACACCCAAGTCCTTCATGTGAAAACCAGAATGCAAATAACGCTTGAATCGATTTATCTCATGTGAGTCATTACCTGCAATGACAAGGTCGTCGACATAAACCAGCACATGTAGCTCATTCCCATTGCGGAGAAAAGAGAAAAGGGAGTAATCAACATAAGATTGAGAGAAGCCATAGCTAAGTAATGCGGAAGCCAGCTTAGCGAACCAATTCCGTGGGTCCTGACGGAGTGCATACAAAGACTTCCGAAGGCGACAAACACGACCAGAGGAGTCCGAAAAACCCGGAGGAAGCCGCATGTAAACCTCCTCAACAAGATCCCCATGAAGAAAGGCGTTGTGAACGTCCATTTGATGGAGAAACCAACCTTTTACAGCCGCCACAGAAAAAAGAATACGAACCGAAGACATTTTCGCCACTGGTGCAAATGTCTCAGTATAATCTATGCCCTCCACCTGCCGATTACCAAGAACAACAAGACGAACCTTGTACCTCTCAGTCGAGCCATCTGACTTATATTTGATTCGGTAGACCCATTTGCAACCAATGGGTTTTTTTATTAGAAGGAAGTTGTGCAAGGTCCCATGTCTTATTGCGAGTCAAAGCATCAAGTTCCGACCGCATGGCAAGACGCCATACTTCATGCTTAACCGCCTCTGAAAACGAAGAGGGCTCTGTATTAGCGGATATCGCAACAACAAATCTAGCATGGTTCTCACCAAAATAAGAAGAACTAACATAGTTAGCTATAGGGTAAGGTGTGGTACTTGAGAACGGTGAAGAAGCAGACGGAGAAGGAGAGCTGGGGGGAGGTGCTTGGAGTGTAGAGTGACACACGAAGTCATGAAGAAGAACATTCGGCAATCTCTCCCTAGAAGAGCGTCGCAGCGCATGTTGTGCGGGCTCAACACCAGCAGGCGTAGATCCATCATGTACAGAGTCTGAAGGGGGTGCATCAGAAGAAGACAAAACATTTTGTTCTAGAAAAATATCATCGAAACATGCGGCATGAGGGGCTGGATGCAACAAAGGGTCCGTCACAACATCGGTTGATTGACGGAAAGGAAAACAATCCTCCTTAAAGACCACATCGCGAGATACAAAATTTTTATTTGTGGCTATTTCCATAACCCGCCAACCTTTCTTAGCGTAGGGATAACCCAAAAACACACAACAAGTGCCACGAGCAGCAAACTTATCACCACTTTGAGGAAGAATAGAAGCAAAGCACAAGCATCCGAATACCCGAATATGAGAATAATCAGCTATATTATTGAATAATATAGCATAAGGAGAAGCATCTTGCAAAAGAGGAGTAGGAGTCCGGTTAATCAAGTATGCCGCAGTGAGGACACATTCCCCCCAATAGCGAGTAGACATGGAGCTTTGAAACATTAAAGCTCGAGCAACATTAAGCAAATGGCGGTGTTTCCGCTCAACTCTCCCATTCTGCTGAGGAGTGTACACACACGAAGTCTCAAAAATAATCCCCGAAGTAGAGAAGAAGTCTCGCAAGGGAAGAAATTCAGTACCGTTATCCGCCCGAACTCGCTTAACATGAGAGCAAAATTGTGTTTGAACCAAAGCACAAAAATTTCGCAACAACCGCACCACTTCTGTTTTTGAGACCATCAAATAAACCAAAACAGAACGAGAAAAATCATCGACAATAGTCAAGAAAAAATGAGCACCAACAGATGAGGGAACCCGGTACGGACCCCAAACGTCAACATGAATTAATTCAAATAGTGAAACGGCTTTATTAATACTTCGCGGAAAAGTAGTACGAGTTTGTTTAGCCTCATAGCAAACTGAACAAGTTTCTTTTAACATAGACTTATCAACTGAAATACCAGGTAAACTAGAAATAGACGAAAACGACGGATGACCTATCTGCCGATGCCAAAGAAAAGAGTCTGCTGCAGTTCCAGCAACCCCTACGAAACCATCAGATTTGGCGCAAGTTCCGATCAGCCACAAAACTCCACCCCCAGCCTCACCTGCTCCAATCACCGTCCTCGTAATGCGGTCCTGAATTGCACACAAAGTATCCGTTAATGTAACTAGATACCGCTGCTCAGCAATTAAATTAAGGAACGAGATTAAATTGCAATGGAACGAAGGAACCAATAACACATTATCAATGTGCAAGGAAGTTCCAACTGAAATAGATCCGGCCTGCACAACGACAGAAATTGACTTGTCCGGCAACAAAACATTAACCGGAGAGATCGTATGAATATTAGATAACAAGCTTCGTCGCCCAATCATGTGGAACGAAGCCCCTGTATCCAAGATCCAACGATCTGAAACCTTACCCATCAAGTGATCCTGAGAAGGATTGGATGGCTGAAACGACCGTAACATTTCCATCATAGAAGACCGCTGAGCATCCGAGAGGGCAGGATGGAAAGCATCTCTATCCTAAGTAGTATTCGTTCGAGGAGGAGGCCCTGGCGAAGAAGTTACTGCAGCGTTGGCCACCACCTGAGAGCGGACTGTGTTGTTATTAGGAGACGATGAGGAAGAACCACGACCACGAGAGCGGGACGAATTTTGGCGAAGATCTCCCCACCATTCAGGAAATCCAATAAGTTTGAAGCAACTCGTAGCCTCATGTCCTGACTTGTCGCAGTGACTACATTTTAGTTTTGAGCGATCAATCGACTTATCCACATCGGATCTAAGACGGCCTCCGCTGCTAGCACCGTGCGACCCACGTCCCGCGGAAAATGCAACAGCCTCAACCCGGGTCTGCTTCTCTATATTTGACGCCTTTGATTGTTCCTCTTGCACCGCCAGAGAATACACTCTATCGATGCCCAAAAGAGTTTCCATCGCAAATAGACTAGAACGCAGTGTTCCATAGACCGAAGAGTCCAAGCCCATCAAGAAGTGATGAATAAACTCCTCATCCCGCTGCATCTGGAGCTTTGCTGTCAAGGTACACAAGCACTGACCACAAAGACAAGTTAAGAGAGGAACATACGTGTTTAATTCTGCATAGAGATGTTGAAGGCGAGCAAAATAGGCGTCAATCGACAACCCATTCAACTCAGATCGGGCAATTTTTGTACGAAGATGATGAATACGCGGGGCATTACCAACCGAAAAACAACGACGAAGGGAGTCCCATAGATCCTTGACCGTGTCGTTGTAAGTAATAGAAGAGCGAAGAGAGGGATCGATGGATTGCAAAACCCACCCAACCAATATGGAATTTACACTCCACCAATCTTCAATATCATCAGAATCTTCGTCGGGCTTCGTCAGTGAACCATCGAGAAATTTCACCTTGCGCTTCGCCCGGAAAGCATTCCGCACCCCTTTCTCCCACTCTTGAAATTTAGGGCCCTTCAAGATCATAGGTGCAATGTTCATCCCCGGATTATCCGAAGGATGAAGATAATAATACGACGTTGGATCTAACGTCAAAGGCTTGCGCGGAGTCACCAGATTGTCATCCTCTACGGTAGACGACATGATCAGTTAAAAAAAATTGTGTTTGTAGGCTCTGATACCATGAGAAGAGAGAGGCGTTAAAAATCTCAGTTTTTGTGTTATTATAAAGAAGAGAAAGTTACAATATATAGAATAACAAAGGAGCGTAGAATATGGAAAGCCAAGAAATAAATATGGAAAATAAAGTAGCGTAGAATATGGAAAGCCAAGAAATAAATATGGAAAATAGAAAGTCGCCCGTTAATAAGGTTTTTATTTCTCGGTTCGAACTCATCCTTATCAACAGCCCCAGATCACCATAATACGGGATCGAGAAGACCACTTACCGCGCGGAACTTAAGCAGGGTGGCGTCTTGGCCCTGAACTCACGCCTGGATCCGGTGGCCAGTGGTGGTGAGACGGCTCTTCCTCGGGTAGTTCCTGGCCCCCTGTGGTGTAACACCCCAAATGCGCGGGACTCGGGGCGCTACTGGGTGAGACCTCACAATGGGTCCCGACCCTTAGCCTGACAACAATTTCACCGGACCTTCCAACATGGCACAAATAAAGGCGAAAACTTAAATATGTTTTTAATGTATGCGGAAACGAAAAGTACGAAACTACAACTTGGAAACTCAGCCGAGTCCTCAAAACAACGTAAATAGATCAAAATTCTAAACATACGACAATATCCAAAACGAGAACATGAAATATGACTCAAAACATCCCCGTCCTATAATGTACGGAGACCCCGGCTGTCCACTCCTCCACCTCACTCGGCGGCATCCCTAACCTGCAAGTCAACTACATAGCGGTTTTAAACCGTTAGCTCATATTCTAAATATTAGGAAAGCGGTGAAGGCACAAACACACCCATAACACACAACATAAACACACAAGTCCGTTTTATTATCTTTATATCATTAAGTCGTATCATGTTCTAATTCAAGTTCGGTTGTGACACGAGACTCCAATGGTCTCGCCTCGGGACAGTCAACTTACCGACAAGGAATGGTACGGATGCACCCGACCATCTGATCCGCCGGACTAGTCACCGAGAATCCCCTAGACCTCCCCAGGGCTAGGCAGTATTGTCACCGCCCGTTATCATACACTTGGACCAGAATATACATAAAAGGTTGGTGGTCCTATTTACCGGTTTAATTGTTATAACATAAAGTAACACACGCCACCAACACACAACAATACTAATACATAAAATACGAGCTAAGTAAGTCCGGAGACTTACCTCGTCACCAAACTCAAGTCAACCACACTCTTGCTTCCTTAAGGAGGAAGCCCACAACCTGCTCACAAGAGATATGCATATCAATACATACTCACACTCAAGAAGTCTTAGAGTTCACTCTAGTGATCTACGCAAGATCACCTAACCCTCAAACTAGGAATGCATCCTAGGTACCAAGTACTCATCACACTCTCAACACATGCAACAACCTACAGTCTATATTTCCACAAGAGTAATCCTCAACCAAAGAGGCACAAGCTAGCCTAGAAGGTCCATCATGCTCACATGCTCATATCCATCACTTACATCGAGCCTTAAGGGCTCCTAGGTTCACAACCACTAAGTGGAATTCCAAGCTACTCTAGATCCATCCTAGGCATGATACTAACATGATTCAACATCAATACTAAGGAAGGAACGAAGAGGAAAGGAGAGGAGGAACCTACTGTCGAAGAAACGCAATCGCGGAGTCAAGCTGGTGCCCCGGCGGAGCAGGAGCCGTCCCTGCGGAACCAGAGGCCGCCCCCTGCGGCGCTGCCGACCGCACCCGCGGCGGAAGGGAGCCGCCCCGCGGCCGTCTTGTCCTGGATCCCCGGAGCCTGCCGCCGCCCCCGCGGCCATGCCAAGCCGCACCCGCGGCGGTGCTGGTCCGTGAGTCTGCTGCCACCCGGCGGCCATGCCGAGCCGCATCCGCGGCGGTGCTTGGCCGCACCCGCGGCTGGGCTGAGCCGCCCCCGCGGCCTGCCGCGCCCGCGCCGTGATGGTCCGCCCCCGCGGTCGTGTTGCAGAATGTTGTCTTCTTCGTCTTCGATCATGGCTTCTTGGCTCCAAAGTCTTTCTTCTCTTGCTGGATCTTCTCCAAACACCCACCACAAGTCTTAGGCACCTCTCCTCAACCTAATCGAGCTAAGAACGCAGCCATGCAAGGAGTTGAGTAAAAACCACTCAAAAGCTTCATCCATGGCTATGGATGAAGGAGGGTAGAAGGAAGGGAGAAAGACAGCAAAGAAGAGAGGGGAAGAGAGGGAAGAGCTTACCAACATCCTGAGATCCTCTTCTGTAGTCCCCAGCTGGATCCTCAAGCAACAATGGAAGAAGAAGTGAAGAGGAGAGAAGAGAAGAGAAGTGTGGAAGAAAACTAACGTGAAAGTGAAGGAAGGAGAGAGAGAGGGAAGGGGACAAGGCTGCAAAGATGGGACAGCAGCCATCTTGTCCTCTTTTGCCCGGAACGAGGGGTCGGAAATGACCCCTTGTCACTTCGACTCGGAACGGAAGGTCGGAACACGGGAAAAAGGGAAAAACGACGAGTCGGCTCGGGATTTTCTTAGGAATAAATTCCGGCACTCGGCATCTCGGACCTACGGGATAACCTATAAGGCGCTCTAAGTCCGGAATAAAATTAATAAAATTCCGGGCGTTACATGTGGTTACAGCGACTGCACTCCGTTAGCAGATCGGACCAGCCAGTGAACCGAGAAGAAACGATAAAAAGGAGACAAAGGGACGAGAGTTCACCTCCCTTGCTCGTAGTCGGCGGCCAGCGATGTACTCTTGCGCACGCAGAGAGGGAGAGTGTCTTAAGAAGCTCGGTGAGAGACGGTTTCGTTCGCAAGGTCGGAGACTGGCTGGTAGAAGCAGCTCGTGGGGCGTGAAAGCGTGAATCGGGAGGGATTGTAGGGTGGTGCAGTGGAGTGGAGGTAAGCAGGATATCGTTCTCTGTCGAGGCAACGAGAGCGGCGTGCTCGAGTACAGTGCGACGAAGAAGGCGAGGGCTCAGACTGCAGTTGCAGAGGTGGCAGTCGGTCGAACAAGAGGAAAAGGTCGCAGAAGAGGGAGTGATCTGGGAGAGCACGGAAGGAGGTAGCGGCGTGTGGACGTGATGCGATACTAACTCCCGGTCTTCAACGTGGTTGGAAATCAATGGAGCGTTTATACTGCCTTCAATGGCGTTTGACTCATTTCATAACCAGTAACGAAGGAGGCGAAACAGCCTGACAGCTATCGCTTGTTTAATCTACGGTTGAAATTGTACTGGGCTATGAAGGTTTTGGCTTGCGTAGCCTATTACTGGGACAATGGCTGCCGTAATTGGCCTCAAAATGGGCCATGAAAAAGAGCAGGACAAGGCCCATTATGTTGTTTGGTTCCTTAACCAAATAAAGATGGGTTTGTTTTCTTAATAAGCTCGGTTTGGTTTAAAACCCGATAAGTCCGGTTCAACGGAATTACGTTAGTTTGCTTAATATAATTCGGTTCAGATCTCGGATAATTTACCAACTTATAAATAAAATAAAATAATTAATTTTATTTTCAAAATTTTCCGGTTATTACATAGGTCCCACAATTTTAAAACAAATTATATTAAATATTTAATCTATGAATTTTACTAATTATTTTTTTATTGGTACCACGTATCATTAATTGACCTTTAATTATTTTTGATATAAAAATCAAAACAGTTAAAATGCAATCTAATTTTAAAGATCATAATATTTTGTCAACTTGTATTTTTTAATTTTCAATTAAACTTTATACTTTCTAAAATTTATAAACTTATTTTAAATATATCTCATTTTAATTACTTATATTTTTCAAGTGAACTGAACTTTATTGGTACCACATATCATTAATTGACCTTTAATTACTTATATTTTAAAAAATCTTTATATATTTTTTTATTTTTTTATTTTTCAATTGAACTTTATTTTTTTCTAAAACTATAAGCTAACTATTTTTTTCCTAAAATTAGTTTTTTAAACGATTAACAAAATATTTATTTATTTTTTTAGAATAAAGAATTTTCGAATTAAAAAATCAATTTTTTGAATAAGTGTTTTTCTTATAAATAAAATTGATTTTAATATTTTTGGAAAAATATTCATATATTTTAAAATGATGTTTTATAAAAACTCATAAATTTCATATTAAAGATATATTGAAAGAATCGAAAACAAATTCCCAAAACAATTAATTTCGATTTTAAAAAAAAAATATCGACAAATTTAAAAAAAACTAAATATTTTTAATAAATTTACACAAAAGTATTTAAAAATAGAGGGGAAAAAACTACGGGAAAAAATCAAGATTGTTCGATTTTTTTATAAAGTTTAAAATATTTTACCTAATTTGTGACTTTTAACATTAATTTATTTAAAAAAAATTCACATTACACTCGTAATCCTAATTTTTAATGACATGTAAAAAATCAGATGTCAAATCATTATCGGAGTTATAATTATTTTTCTGAAAAAATAAGTTTTATAATTTTTTTATAAATATGTTGATAATATGTATCATTTTCAATAATTTTTAAAGTTGATATTGATTTTAATTGATAGTTATCATTATTTTGATTATTTTATAAAAATCTTTGTAGTAATATATATTATTTTAATATCTTGACATATGCTATTAGTCTTACTAATTGTTAGGTAATTTACTATTTACATTTAACTATTTGATATTGTAATTTTTGACTTAGACATGCTACTTATGTTATATAAATCTCTTTCAATTATATTTTAATATATTATTTAATATTGTTAATTTGAATTTTATGATTTGTTCGTATAATATAATAAAACAATCGTTTAACTGATACTTGACGTAATTTCGTGCGGTCACCTCATTAATTTTATAATGTTGCCTATTCGTTAACCCAAATCACATACTCTAACATTAAATTTAACGTAATTATTTCTAGGATTGATATTAATTTTGGCAATCGAGTATCTCAAAGGATATTGTCTCGGAATCCTCTTTCCCGATTGTTATTGCAGGATTTGAATTCTTGCTTGATTTCATTTATAAAGTGAAAAATATATCCTTACAACAAGTATCACATAACAATTAGGACAATTCTCAACATAATGAACTTTCAAATATTTTTTTGACACACAATTATCGCATAACCCGTGCATTGCACGAGTATTAAAACTAGTATATATTAAAGCGAACGCACTTTTTGTCACGTGTCGCCGCCTGAAATTTCTGTCCGCTAAAATTTTTTTAAACCAGCATTTTTTTAGAAAATCAATTAGATTTAAATATATTTTTGAAACAAAATATTTAAAAGGGCTTTCATATAAAAAAATAGTAAAGTTCGGTCAAATCTTCCCAACAATTTCATGCCAAAATCTCCTTTACACAAATCTCCTTCGATTTTAAAAAAATGGTAAAATTTAAAAAATATGTTAAATAACAACTTAAAAATATTCTATAACCAACATAGGAAATCAAATCTTTCGTTATACGTTTTCCCCTTTAAATAATATGTGTTTCTCTCTCGCTTCTTCATTCTTCGTCCCGCGTCCCGTGTTTGGTTGGATACGTCGAAGGAAATTAATGGGTACTCTCTTCACATGCCTCTCTATATTCCAGGTATTGCTTATTTGTTTATTTCATGATTTACTTTTTTCATTTTTTGGTCATTTCGATTCAATGTTGATGTAATTCACTAATCAATCTTTTGCATTGATATGACAATTTGACGGTACTCTCTTCACATATCTCTTTGGAGGGTTTTGAACTATTATATGCTGTTCGCTCTCAACAACATAGAATAGTGATCCCTTTTTTGCACTCAACACATTCCCTACACAGTTTTTGACGGGTTTACAAACTTGAAGAGTATGTGTGGTTGTGGGGGCCATGGGACAATCAACAAAGAAAATTTAAAACCATAGAATTTGTTAGCCATTAACTCAAAACAAACCCTAAACTTATTATTTTTTTAAAAAATAAAAGTTAATAAACCAAACAAATTCATTAACGTTAATTCTAATTAGGAAAAAATTTGATCATATCCTAATCTTTTAAATTCTAAACGAGGAAAAATATATATTGTCTAATTAGAAAAATCTCCGTTTGAAAAGATTTGTTTCAACTGAATGATCGCTTGTAAATTAGTTTCTACATCAATTTTTAAATCCTAACATTCTACACTAATTTTGAACGAGTTTCATGCTCACGTACCACATACATTTTGTCCTATTTTTGGTTGCATATTTGTTTGGAGTGAATTTGTACTCAACTTGATTTCTTTTATTTTCTTTTCAATCGTAACTACGTCTTTGAATCTGCTATATGTTAATTTGCAGAAACATTGTGTTCTAGGTACACACTACCATGGCTTCATTGAACATCAGACACTATAAACGGGCCTTCAAGTGACCGGAACAAGTGAACATTTTCCTAGTTCATCAACAAAGAGAGGTATGTATGAGCCATCTGACCTAATATTGTAACACCCCGAAGTAGGACTCGAGGTGCTACAGGGCTAGGATCTCACAGTGGATCCTAACCCTAGCCTGACAACAAGTTCACTGAATTTTACAACAATGCACAGATAGATTAAAACAAAACATAAAACTAATGTATATATATATATACATATCAAAAGGTAATACAGAGTACTGTTGAGTACAAGTCAAAACAGAAATCCGTACAACATAAATAACCCATATCCCACGATATCGACCCAGTGTACGAAACCCTCAGCAAATCACCCCTCTGGATCACTCTGCAGCTCACCTAACCTGCAAAGGATCTACAACACGGTATAAAACCGTTAGCTAACCATACACATATATAAGAAGATGCTAGATCACAAACGCACATCAGGAATCTTAACACATCATCATGGTTTCACACATTTACCCGGTTATTATCTTTATAACGTTAATCATTCAAATAATATATCTGCATATGAATGTATGTGACACGAGGAATGTATATAACCCTCGCCTCTGCGTGCAATAGCTAGCTGGAGTGGTATCAACGCACTTTCCCGTATACCATATGGAGTGGTAGGTGCTCTTCCCGTATACCAGATCTAACTAGCTTACAGAGAACTTCCCACACTCCACTACGGGATGAAAGGTAAGTTGTCACAGCCACTACAATGGGAGGTCAATATAACATAGGTCGGTAATGAACCATATCGCATGCTATAAAGCATATAACAAACACCACTCATGCATACATCCAATATAAGGATGGTAGCTAAGTAAGTCCTATGGACTTACCTCAACCTCAGGAGTAAACTCAACCACGATCAACTCTCAGATACGTCCACTCCAAACTGGACACTGTCTAATATCAAGGCATATAACATATATCATACTCATATCCATCAAAGGGTCACACCTAGACCCAAAGGATTCATAAGGATCGTATCCTAACTCATAAACCTCAAAGCCATAACCGGCATGAACGATAACGTACTCATCATCGTTCTAACCTCATACACGTACCTAGCATGCTACTAACCCGCTCATACTAGGAAAGGAAAGGATCTACCTAACTCTAGGTAGACCCGGGACAAGACGCACATGTGTGACACAAGAGACGCATGGGCGGAACAGGCAACCCGCAGGCGCGGAAGGGCTCAGCCGCAGGCGAAGTGACAAAGGCCGTAGGCACGGCGCTGGCGCTGTGGCACGGCTTCCGCAGGGGCGGCGGCTTCCAGGCGCGGGGGCGGCGACGGTGCAGAACGTGATCCCGCGACTCTTCTTCAGCTCTTCACGTGATCAAATCACGTCTTCTCTCATCCAAAACCACACACATACATATACATACACATTCCAACATCAACCTATATCCAATTCATCTAATCCTAAGCTAAGGAAGGAAGAACAAGAAAGAAAGAAAGAAAGGAGAAGCAAGAAGCTCACCTCTACTGCTGTGATCACCCAAGGGAAGAACAAACACACTCTCAGCCGGCATCACAAGCTCAGCAATCATACACAAAAGCAAACTCAGCAAAGCCACACCACAACTCTCTTGCAAACTTCAAGAGAACTCACACACAAGATCAAGGAGATGAAAGAGGAAGCAAGAAGGACGTAAGGCTGGGAAAAGGAATGGAAACCCTTGCTCACGAGCCACATAAGAGGCTTAAGAAGAAAGGAAAGGAGAAGGTAAAGCACGGTCAAAGAGTCAACAAAACCGGCTGAAGCCGTCGGAAACCGCAGGGGCGGAAACCCGTTGGGGTGGCACACAAGCCAGCGGGGCCGCATAAGGTAAAAACTAGGTCCAAAAGACTAAGGCTCTTACACCTCACCTCACCCCCCTAAAAACAAGTTTTGTCCCGAAACTTGTAAAATCCTCAAACCACTTGGACTCACAAGACGAGGTACAACTCTCTCTATAACTCAAACATAAGCATGGAGGAAACCATCAACTCCAACAACAAAACACTATCCAAGGCATATAGGAAAACCATCTCTAGCCAAACCATAAACATATCACAAGGCATAGAGAAATCACATCTCTAGCCGTATCGTACTCATAACAGAAAGGCATGGAGGAAAAACATCTCCAGTAACACTATGTCCATTAAAATAGCATGGAGGAATAACATCTCCAGCTGAATCCTAAACGTATCACAATAGCATGGAGGAAAGAGCCATCTCCAGCTATAAACAATAACCATACTAGCACAATAAGATCTAATAAGATCATAAATCACATCAAATCTAGTATGACAATAAACACATCATAGCATATAAGCACATAAGCATAACACTCACCAAAATATATAGTACTAAGATCTACTCGGTGATCCTACTGGTGCATCTATCTCGGCATAGAACTCTGGATAGTTCCTCTGGATACTATCCTCAGTCTCCCATGTAGCCTCATCAGGTCCTCGTCTCGACCACTGTATCCTCAACATAGGAATGTCCTTCGAACGCAAGCGTCTCATACCTCGTTCTATGACTACAATCGGGTGCTCAACAAAAGTGTGGTCCGGCTCAACCACCAAATCATCATAACTCACAATGTGTCTTGGATCTGGTATGTACTCCCTCAGCTGAGACACGTGAAATACAGGGTGAACACCCTCTAATCTAGGAGGCAAGGCTAATCTGTATGCTGCGCTCCCAACCCGATCCAGAATCTCGAACGGTCCGACATATCGGGGGCTCAACTTCCCCTTAATGCCAAAACGCCTAACATCTCGTGTCGGGGACACTCTCAGCCACACATGGGCTCTAACTCTGAACTCTAGAGGTCTACGCCTCCTATCAGCATAAGACTTTTGACGGCTCTGCGCAGTCAGCATCCACTCTCTAATCAATGCTACTCGAGCCACATCATCTTGAATTTGATCAGGTGTCAAACCACTAACACTGCTCTGCTCATCCCAACATAACGGAGTACGGCATCTCTGCCCATACAGTGCCTCATATGGGGCCATCCCAATAGATGCATGCCAGCTGTTGTTGTATGAGAACTCAACAAGTGGGAGATGATCCGTCCACACTTGTCCCCAATCCAACACACAAGCTCGCAGCATATCCTCCAACGTCTGTATGGTCCTCTTTGACTGACCATCTGTCTGAGGATGGAACGCAGTCGTGAAGTGTAAACTCGTCCCCACGGCAGTCTGAATCTGCTGCCAGAATCTCGAGGTAAATCGCCCATCTTTGTCAGAGACGATCGTCCACGGTACACCATGGAGTCTCACTATCTGCCTAGTGTACTCCTCAACTAATCTGCTCACCGGCCACGTCTCCCTAACAGGAATGAAACGTGCCGTCTTCGTCAATCTGTCTACTATAACCCAAATAGCATTAAAACTCCGGCTCAGTCTCAGCCCAGTCACAAAATCCATGGTGACGTCCTCCCACTTCCTCTATGGAACAGGAAGTGGATGAAGCTCACCTCCAGGTCTGTAATGCTCTATCTTGACCTGCTGACAGGTCGCACACTGTGCCACAAATCTGGCCACATCGGGGTTCAGCCCTCCCCACCAATATGAATGTCTCAAATCCTGATACATCTTACTCGTACCTGGATGTACAGAGTAAGGTGTACAGTGAGCCTCCTGTAAAATCCTCTGACGTAGATCCACATCAGCGGGTACACAGACGTGACCGCGGCGCCTCAATACTCCATCTGCTCCTAGCAGGAACTGTGGTGCCTCATCCCGAGACATCCTATCTCGTATCCTCATCAGTGTCGGGCAAGTCTCCTGCTTCTGTTGGATTTCGCCCAACAGATCAGGAAGAACCTCTAAAGTACGCAGCTGGGCATCCTCATCAGGAAACTAGATATCCAACTCTAACCAGATCAGGTCTCTCTGTAACTGAGACTGTACTGTCAATCTCGCAATCGCCTGCTCTCGAGGCGTCTTCCTGCTCAGGGCGTCGGCGACAACGTTCGCCTTCCCCGGATGGTACAAAATCTCTAAATCAAAGTCCTTGATCAGCTCGAGCCACCTACGCTGGCGGTTATTCAATTCCCGTTGCGTAAAAATGTACTTCAAACTCTTATGGTCTGTGAAGATCTGACATGTGCACCATACAGGTAATGTCTCCAGATCTTCAGTGCATGAACTACCGCTGCCAACTCCAGATCATGAGTCGGGTAGTTCTCCTCATACGTCTTCAGCTGTCGAGACACATAAGCAATAACTCTGCCTCCCTGCATCAAAACACATCCCAAGCCTAGCTTGGATGCATCACTGTAAATCACAAAATCCTCGATACCCTCTGGCTGTGCCAAAACAGGAGCAGAAGTCAAACGTCTCTTCAGCTCCTCAAAACTCTGCATACACTGATCAGACCACGCAAATCTGGTAGTCTTCCTCAGCAAACTCGTCAATGGACGGGCAATCACAGAAAATCCCTCCACAAAGCGTCTGTAATAACCGGCTAGGCCAAAGAAGCTACGTACTTCCTTGACATTCGTCGGGGTCGTCCAAGCTGCTACAACCTCTATCTTCGCTGGATCCACCTTGATCCCTTCAGCTGAAACCACATGACCCAGGAATGCTACCTCTGGCATCCATAACTCGCACTTAGAGAACTTAGCATAAAGTTCTCTATCCCGCAAAACCTGCAATACTGTCCTAGATTGTCCTGCATGCTCCTCTCCACTACGAGAGTATACCAAAATGTCATCTATAAAGATCACCACAAACTGATCCATGAATTCGATGAAGATACTGTTCATCAACTCCATAAAGACGGCTAGGGCATTCGTAAGCCCAAATGGCATCACTACAAACTCGTAGTGGCCATATCTAGTCTGGAATGCTGTCCTGTGCACATCCTGCTCTCTCACCCTCAGCTGGTGATACCTTGAACGCAGATCAATCCTAGAGAACACAATCGCTCCCTGTAGCTGATCTAACAAATCATCAATACGAGGCAATGGATACTTGTTCTTGATGGTCACCTTGTTCAACTCTATGTAATCTATACACAACCTCAACGATCCCTCCTTCTTCCGTACGAAGAGGACAGGTCCTCCCCATGGGGACACGCTAGGGCGAATAAAGCCCTTCTCAGCCAGCTCCTCAAGTTGCTTCTTCAGCTCTAACATCTCGACAGACGCCATCCGGTATGGGGCCTTCGAGATCGGTCTCGTACTAGGCTCTAACTCAATACTAAAATCCACACTCCTCTGAGGCGGAAAACTGGACGGCTCAGCAAATACATCTGCAAAATCACAGACAACTGGGATATCCTCTAATGCTGGACTCTCCCCCTCCTTCATGGCATAACACCAGAAGGCATCACAACCTTGTGCAATCAGTCTAGCTGCCCGTATCGCACTGATAATCGTGCCTGTCTTTCCAAGGTCCCAACCTCGGAAAACCTCTATATGACCTAACTCGGTAGAGAGGGTAACAGTCCTCCTACCTACATCTAAAACTGCAGAGTGTCTATCCATCCAATCCATACCTAGAATGACTTCTTCATGCACTAATGGCATGACAAAGAAGTCCAAAAGCAAAACACGGGTCCCTACAGTAACGAGACAGTCACGAATCTCACAGGTACCTCTGACCCTACTACCATCAGGTAACCCTATACTAAAGGGTATCCCCTCAGTCGTATCTAGACTCAAACGATCCACACAGGCATCAGAAATAAAAGAATGCGTAGCACCAGTATCAAATAAGACTCTAACAAGTAAACCACGAATCAGAATGGTACCTGTAGCAGTCGGTGCAGCTGGCTCCTCTACACTCCTAAGCTCAAAGACTCGACCCTGTGGGCCTCTGGTATCAGTGGTGCTCCCACCACGACCTCTGCCTCTACTCGGCCCAGGAGCAGATCCCTGAGTCGTAGGGCGATCTGGGACCCTATGTTGTCCCTGTATCTGCTGTTGCTGAGATGGCCTCTGCCCAACTCCCGCTACACTGGCAGGGGAAGAACCCTGCTGAGATGAAGCTCCGCCCTGGCGGCAGTAAACAGCTTTGTGACCCTGCCTACCACAGGTGTAGCAAGTCACTAGTGGCCTCGTGCACTCGGGCCTCATATGTCCTGGATCACCACAGTTAAAACACTGACGTCCCTTATCTGCAACCCGTGCAGATGAGGGGTGACTTTGGCGTCTCTGACCGCGCCAACCACTAGTAGTACCACCAGTACCACTGGTCTGCCCCGTACGCTGTCTCTTCTCAGACCCTCCGGTCTGAGATGCTCTCCTCTGACCAGCATGCTCCCTCTCATAGTCGGAAGCTCTGTCCTGATAGTCAATCAAGGTCTCACAGTGAAACCCTATCATGTAAGTCCGAGTAGTATCCCTTAATCGTCGGGAAAACAAATATACATGCTGATCTGCAGGAGGTGCATCTGGACCCATCAATGTCAGCTCCTTTTGGAACCTCCTGATAGCCTCGGAGACCGGTACATCCTCAAACCCAGCCTCCACAAAATCCCGCAGTTTCTCCTTCCTTAGTGAGGCAGGGAAAAAACGCTCTATAATCAGGGTCCTCATCTGATCATAACTACTACCTGACCCCGTACAGACCTCCACCAGTGTTGTGCTAAATCTCTGAACAGAGTCTGCACCAACTCTATCTGCCTGTCAGCAGGACACCTAATGGACCCTAGAGCTGAGTCAACATGCCCAATCCAGAGCTCAACCTCTAACCCCACCTTCCCAGTGAAAGGGGGTACACCCATCTGGTGGAATGCCTTCAACCAGGTATCTGGTCTAGGCCCTCGATGCTCCTCTCGAACCTGAGGAATCTCAGCAGCATGTGCCTGTACAACTGGCACCTGAGTCACTCCGTGGGATCTCTCAGATGGTCCCTCCTGTGCCTGTAAATCTGGGGCACGTCTACCGGCTCTGGCAGCCTACTCTACTCGTCTGATATAAGCTCGGAACTCTGATCCCCCATGGAGACACGATCAGACTCACCAGACTGGGCTCCTTGTGACCCCTATCTCTCAGCTACACCGTTCCCAATCTCAGGAACGACGCTCTCAACAACCTCCTCATGTATCTCTCCCGCTGCCTGTGAACCACCAGTAGAAGTCCTACCTCGTCCTCTACCTAGAGGGGGTCTACCTCTACCTCGTTTAGCTACAGGTACGGCTCTAGTCTGAACCATCTGCAGAAGACGTAAACCTAACTTAGAAGGCTATATATATGCCGTATGTATAGATATATATCAAATCAATCACAACAGAATATCTATAAATATCTATACTGTCGAGGTCTTCAGAGGGGCGATGGCTCACGCACACGGTATCCCAAAACTTTTGTACTCATTTCAAAACCAAAACCTTTTGAAAAGTCAAACCCCTTTCGGGTTCTGTTTATTTATCTATTCGACCTTTATCGCAGATTACAAGTGCCATTGTTGTCAACCTGGGCTCTGATACCAACTTTGTAACACCCCGAATCCGTAGAACTCGAGGTGCTACTGGGCTAGGATCTCACAATGGATCCTGACCCTAGCCTGACAACAAGTTCACTAAATCTTACAACAAGGCACAAATAGATTAAAACAAAACATAAAACTGATGTATATATATATACATATCAAAAGGTAATACAGAGTACTGCTGAGTACAAAGTCAAAACAGAAATCCGTACAACATAAATAACCCATATCCCACGATATCGCCCCAGTGTACGGAACCCTCAACAGATCACCCCTCTGGATCACTCTGCAGCTCTCCTAACCTGCAAAGGATCTAGAACACGGTATAAAACCGTTAGCTAACCATACACATATATAAGAAGATGCTAGAGCACAAACGCACATCAGGAATCTTAACACATCATCATGATTTCACACATTTACCCGGTTATTATCTTTATAACGTTAATCATTCAAATAATATATCTGCATATGAATGTATGTGACACGAGGAATGTATATAACCCTCGCCTCTGCGTGCAATAGCTAGCTGGAGTGGTATCAGCGCACTTTCCCGTATACCATATGGAGTGGTAGGTGCTCTTCCCGTATACCAGATCTAACTAGCTTACAGAGAACTTCCCAAACTCCACTACGGGATGAAAGGTAAGTTGTCACAGCCACTACAATGGGAGGTCAATATAACATAGGTCGGTAATGAACCATATCGCATGCTATAAAGCATATAACAAACACCACTCATGCATACATCCAATATAAGGATGGTAGCTAAGTAAGTCCTATGGACTTACCTCAACCTCAGGAGTAAACTCAACCACGATCAACTCTCAGATACGTCCACTCCAAACTAGAGGACAACACTGCCTAATATCAAGGAATATAACATATATCATACTCATATCCATCAAAGGGTCACACCTAGACCCAAGGGATTCATAAGGATCGTATCCTAACTCATAAACCTCAAAGCCATAACCGGCATGAACGATAACGTACTCATCATCGTTCTAACCTCATACACGTACCTAGCATGCTACTAACCCGCTCATACTAGGAAAGGAAAGGATCTACCTATCTCTAGGTAGACCCGGGACAAGATGCACCTGCGTGACACAAGAGACGCAGGGGCGGAACAGGCAACCCGCAGGCGCGGAAGGGCTCAGCCGTAGGCGCGGTGACAAAGGCCGCAGGCAACGCAGGCACGGCGCGGACGCTGTGGCACGGCTTCCGAGGGGCGGCGGCTTCCAGGCGCGGGGGCGGCGACGGTGCAAAACGTGATCCCGCGACTCTTCTTCAGCTCTTCACGTGATCAAATCACGTTTTCGCTCATCCAAAACCACACACATACATATACATACACATTCCAACATCAATCTATATCCAATTCATCTAATCCTAAGCTAAGGAAGGAAGAACAAGAAAGAAAGAAAGGAAGGAGAAGCAAGAATTTCACCTCTAATGCTGTGATCACCCAAGGGAAGAACAAACACACTCTCAGCTGGCATCACAAGCTCAGCAATCATACACAAAAGCAAACTCAGCAAAGCCACACCACAACTCTCTTGCAAACTTCAAGAGAACTCACACACAAGATCAAGGAGATGAAAGAGGAAGCAAGAAGGACGTAAGGCTGGGAAAAGGAATGTAAACCCTTGCTCACGAGCCACAGAAGAGGCTTAAGAAGAAAGGAAAGGAGAAGGTAAAGCACGGTCAAAGAGTCAACAAAACCGGCTGCAGCCGTCGGAAACCGCAGGGGAGGTTTACCTGAGCTGTAGGGGCGGAAACCCGCTGGGGCGGCACACAAGCCCGCGGGGGCAGCTAAGGTAATAACTAGGTCCAAAAGACTAAGGCTCTTACAAATATATTATTTTTCAAGTTCATCAATCAATGTAGTCTTTTGAGGATTAAGTATTGGTAAAAAGAAAATGATTGGTTAGCTATTGATTCATGTTCATTTGTGAGGTTCATGTTTTGTTCCGACAAGTACCTAATCTTATTGATTAATTTCTTAAATTGTATGTAAGTGTGTCGATCTAATATGTAGATTCTCCATAGGTGTTGTTCCAACTCTACTCAAGCATGGGAAACATACTGATTTATTGGAATTAACTACAGGTCATTAACTTCTTGTGGGCTTGCTATTCTTGCTACTTCTTGAAAAGCTCGGTCCTCAACTCTACATTCTGAATCTTCTGCTTGACGACTATTTGTTTTGTGAAGAGCAATGTAGTTGAAAGTTGAAAATAAAAGAAAGTCTCTCCAAGAAATTGAAAAATTAATATTACTCATTGATACAATCGGAAGTCCTCAGAGAACAAGAAGAAAGCTAGATATTAGAAAACTTTTATTTAAAATTTTAATGAATGATAATATGTTTTTTTATTAGTATAAGGGATCTCCTTTTATATAGTGTTTATTATCTTCCCTCTTTCACATTTATAATCTATTAATCTTTCCTTTTATATAATCATCTTAGCACTCTTTACAGAAAAAAAAATTACTAAAAATAATATAAACTATAAACTATGAATAAAAATATAATATTAACTTTAAAATTACTAATACATAAACAAATGGGTGAAATTGGTAAGTGTGTAGATTTTTTATTAAGGAAACAAAGTGTGTAGGCAAAATTTTATAGAAACACTAACTATGCACTTTCTATTTGTGAAGTGACCCAACGTTATACTCTGTTACCCAACTCTGTTACCCAACCTTGTTACTCAACCTTGTTACCCAACCTTGTTACTCAACGGTATACTCTGTTACCCAACTTTGTTACCCAAATTCACTTATGTTACCCAACTTCGTTGTTACCCGATTTTAATACCCAACGTTCTACATCCAAATTCACTTATGTTACCCAACTTCGTTGTTACCCGGTTATAATACCCAACGTTCTACATCCAAATTCACTTATGTTACCCAACTTCGTTGTTACCCGATTTTAATACCCAACGTTCTATATCCAACTTCACTTATGTTACCCAACTTCATTGTTACCCGATTTTAATACCCAATGTTACATATCCAACTTCACTTTGGTTTCCCCCAACTTCGTTGTTACCCGATTTTATTACCCAACGTTCTATATCCAACTTCATTTCGGTTTCCCCCAACTTCGTTATTATCCGATTTTAATACCCAACGTTCTATATCCAACTTCACTTCGGTAACCCAACTTCGTTATTACCCGATTTTAATACCCAACGTTCTATATCCAAATTTACTTCGGTTACCCAACTTCGTTGTTACCCGATTTTAATACCCAACATTCTATATCCAAATTCACTTCGGTTACCCAACTTCGTAGTTACCCGATTTTAATATCCAACCTTACATTTCCAACTTTACTTCGGTTACCCAACTTCGTTGTTAGCCAATATTAATTACCCGATTTCAATAACCAACGTTACAGTACGGACGAAAAAGGATCATGTTAGAAAAGAGATTTCCTTCAACTTCACAAGTTAAACGAAGAAATACACATCACCGAACGTTTTTCTATTAATTGTCATGTACATATTTCCAATAAGCATTAAGTATATTAGAAAAATGGTCTTTCCAACCTAAACAACATAGGTTAGGAGTCTTTTTTTCAATAAGTATATTACCCTACCACTAAAATGGTAAACCCAGGATATTAAAAATGAATATTTAAAGGGAACATGTTAGATTAGTCGTTGGGTACAAAACTACAAACAGAGACCAAAGATGAAGAAAAAGTTGCACAGATTAATATTTCGCAGAACTTAAATGTATTTGCACGCCTAGAGGCTAATGGCATGATGTGGCACCTCCAAAGTAATTGATTCAAAAGTTTGGGATATTTGTCCGAGTTCATGATCAATCTTATCGCCATTTTTCGTTCCAGAGTAGCAAGAGGTTTTGGTAAATAAATGAGTAATGCATACAAAGTTGTCCCTATAAATACAAGAAGATTGGGCATAACAAACACATGCATTTTCCATCCGTCTCAAATGAAATGTTTAGAGGCAGATAACTCTCTGTTTCCAATTTCATCAAACTAATTCCAATCAAATCTAGAATAACCCACAACAGAAATAATCTCTTGTCAGAATTAGCCCGGCTTGCCTTATAGAATATGTTCTTGCTGCAATCTTTTCAACTTGCCTATTCCTTCTTGCTTTTGCTGCAACACATTTTTCATCTGAAAGTTTCCTTGCCCATGCAATCTTCTTCATTATCTTTGCTTGTCCATTTGTTCTCATCTCTTCAACCTTAGCCTGTTTTATAGTAAAATATTACATCAGAACCAACAACAATAATCAACTAACTAACTACCCCAACATAATCAATCCTAAAGAATCATCTCAAATTTTCTTATCTCCTCTTCATGTTTATGTTTTTGTTGGCTTTCCCGTCCGAGAATCTTGATTTCCTCTCGCTTATATATGTAAATGTATAAAAAAAACCATTGCATAAGGGCAAGCAATTAAGTACATTAACATTTTTTTTTCATTTAAAGAACCTCTCAACAAACCGTAGTGAAACTTGGATAAAAGAGAAAAAAATCTTAACAGACGAGTTTATTAATTGGTAAAATTACAAAGATATAAACTTGATTAAGAAATTCCCCGAGTACCAGATGATAGATCCAAGACTCTTCATCCTAGCAGGGAGAGAGAATTCACAAAAATGATTGGAGAGGCTTGGAAAAGCATGAATGCATGATATGAGGTTGGATCAGAAACTATAAAACTTTGCAATTTCTCTTGTTTTGCTCTCTAAGTATAGATAGTAGAAGCATATAGACCATAGGTGGAGGGAGAACTAGACACTCAGAACTTCATGAAATTTGATGAGGTATACTGAAGAATAATTTTGACATATAAAAATGTTCTTTTCCTGTTTATTATAACCTGATCCCGCTGCATTATTTCCCCCAGAAGAACCTAAGGCTATGGAATAACATCCAACTTTCTCTGACTAACGGAAAGGTCTTAACAAGTTAGTATATATTGCATATATGTGACGATGTTAGTTGCCTACTACTACAAGAAGAGCAATGGATGAATAAGCATATTACAACAGTCTATCCAAAAGAATGTAAAAGACTTCAACAATGAAGGCCTTTGAGTGAATAGAGATTCAAGGCAAATTCTAGACATCACACAAATACAAATAGAATTAACTACTGTAAAGGAATATAAATATTTTTCCATATTTTAGTATTATTTTTATACCATAAATTTAAATAAGTATATAATTATATATTCATATAATTATCGTAAATTATTTTACGGGAAGTTCAGAAAATTTTCCGAGCCGGAACATTCGTTCCGTATATATTTTTGGTTTTATTTTCCAATCCTCCTATTTCTTTTTCTTTTTCTTCTTTTACCTCAGTCGGCCCCATGCCACGCTGCGCCTTGTCACCCTGGGCCCCACCTCCACGTTTGGTGCCTTGTCTGATCAAGCACGCTAGCCTGCAGCTGCGTTCTTCCTAGCCTCTACACCACCTCATTCCCCTCCACTCGTCTCCTTCTAGCCTGCACATAGCCCTGCACCGCTCGACCCACCTACAGCCTCTCCTCCCCTCGCTCTCCATACAGCCTCATCTCCTCACCCCTATCTCCCTCTTCACCTTCTAGCCTCCACGCCATCTTCTCTTTCGGGAACTCTCCCCCTGCTGCACCACCAACATCACTCCGTCTCCCTCTTCTCCCCATCTTCATCTCCGGCCACCTCCACTACCTCCTCCTCCGGCCGCCAATTCTACGGCCTCACCATCTCTCTTCCACTGTTTTCTATCGTTCCCCCTCCTGGAACCGGAAACTACCACTGGGAAGCGGGCCTCGCTGCCCACGCTCGCCGGAGGACCCTCTGTCACCTATCACCGGTAAGAAGCCTCTCCACCAGCCCCAGCTCGCCGGAGAACCACCAACACCACCTCCCCCTCACGTCTCCTTCTCTCTGCAGCCTATTCCACCTCCTTCCTTCTGTGTGTGAGATCGAGTCTCGACGGAGATGTAGATGCCACCGGAGCCACCACCGAAGGGAAGCCCTCGCCTTGGGCCGTCGAGGGAGGCCATCGCAGTCCCCGCCGCCGCCGTCAGCTTGGACAGCTTTTGGCTTATTCCCGGTCGGGCCCCCTCTTATTTGGTATATTCACTTTTAAGCCCCCTCAGTTTGTGTTAATTACAAAATATACCCATATGTTGTGGAAAATGTATAATTGTCCCGGAAAATGCGTTAGCGGTTTTTAACCTCGGAATTTATAAACGAGTTTTATATTAGGTTTTGATATACTATATTTTATGATCAATTTAGCGTATGGGCTGAATTGTGTAGTTTTGATGCTAGGTTCCGAAGCCCGATAAAGGCCACGAATCCATATCGATATTCATAGATCGTATTCCATCCTTTGACGTCCCGTGAGTACCCTCTCCCTCGAGCTAATAATCTTATATCGATCTAGTTATGTTTAGTAGTATCATGATAGGTTGGAACTAGCATAACTTAGAAGGAATGCCAAGTAGTGGCTTTTGGGACCTTAGGAGAATGTGATGCGCGTGTTAGACCTCGTTGGCTTTTACGTCATTATTGACTGTGATTATGATAGACTATAGGATGCGGTCCTAGAATGTGAGTCAAATGATCCTGCGTAGATCATTTGTGTAGAAGTCCTAGACTTCTTGAGTTGAGCGGGTTTTTATAGCAGGTTGTGTGCTTCTTCCCAAGGGAAGCGAGAGCGTTGTGTGAGTTATCATTTGGGACGAGGTAAGTCTCCGGACTTACTTAGCTCGTATTTTATGTATTGGCATTGCTGTGTGTTTGGTGGTGTGTGTTTATGTTATGTTATAACAATTAACCCGGTAGTTAGGACCACCGACCCTATATGTATATGTTGTCCCAAGTGTATGAGAACGGGCGGTGACATCACTGCCTACGACCAAGGGAGTCTAGGAGGTTCTCGGCGACTAGCCCGGCAGGTTATATGGTCGGGTGCATCCGTACCATTCCTTGCCGGTAAGTAGGGACCGAGGCGAGACCATTGGGGTCTCGTGTCACAACAGAAGTTGAACTAGAATGGAATACGACTTAATAATGAAAGATAATAAACCGGACTTATGTGATTTATGTTTTGTGTTATGGATGTGTTTGTGCCTTCACCGCTTTATGTTTTGTGTTATGGATGTGTTTGTGCCTTCTCCGTACATTATAGGATGGGGATGTTTTGAGTAATGTTTCATGTTCTTGTTTATGGATGTTGTCGTACGTTTAGACTTCGTATCAGATTATGTTGTTTTGAGGACTCGGCTGAGTTTCCAAGTTGTAGTTTCTTATTTTTCGGTTTCCGCATACATTAAAAACGTATTGAGTTTCCAAGTTGTTGGAAGGTCCGGTGAAATTGTTGTCAAGCTAAGGGTCCGGACCCATTGTGAGGTCTTGCCCGTAGCACCTCCAGTCCCGCGGATTCGGGGTGTTACAAAAGTGGTATCAGAGCCCTAGGTTGACAACAATGGCACTCGCAATCTTTTAAAGGCCAAATGAGGTATAAAACAGAACCCACATGGAAACTAACTTTTCGTTTTCAAAATCATATGCATGAGTCGGGTTTGGGTTAGAATGTACGGGACCACCACTCCTTCCGCAAACCTCGGCGACATAGATCTCTGGATTAGAAATAGGTATATATAGTTATATGTTTATGACCTTAGGATGTTTGTGTATATTGTATGTACCTAGCTATGTATGTGACCTTAGGATGTTTGGGCTTGCATGCTTAGGATGTATATTTTGATCATGCTTACCTTTATGCCTTTAAAAGTTTTATCATACCGAGATCGTAAGTATTACCTATGTATTTATACATAAGTAAACGCCATACACTATTAGATGGCACGTACGAGAGCTACCGCTTACGTAGGACCCGCCAGGGGTAGACCCCCTCTTTCTCCTACCGTCCCGAGACGGGGACGAGTAGGAAGACCTCCAGGCGCGAGAGGTCGAGGACGTATCCCCATTGCGGACCCGCCAATTGTGGATCCACCAGCAGTTGAGGTTCCCGTAGAGGACTTCGCGGAGAGCATCGTTTCTGAGGCTGGAGATACGGACCTAATAGAAAGAGGATAATATGATATCATCACCTTTGAGACGACGTCGTTGGCGTGGGATAACGTTCATACGTGGAGGAGTACGCTCAAGTATCGAGTTAATCTTTTCGTGCTAACGAACACCATGACGTTTCGTGGATTCCTTTAAAAGGATGTCGAAGAGGAGGAGTAGAGATGATGTAAGCGAAGGGCAACCAAGTAAAAGAAAACTCGATACAACTTAAGAGCAATCAAAATGGAAGCAATACAAGAGAAGGGAGCAACATTAAAGTGTAGAAGCGGTTCTAAAGAAGCCATGATCGAACGACGACGAGAACAATGGAGATAACGAACTTAAGTTCTTCAAAAAGACGTATAGACAACTAAAGATGCGAATCGAGGAGGAGATGGGTGCATTCTAACAAAGTTAAAGGCGGTGTTCCATCACGAGAAGTGAAGCTTTCCTTAGACTCTCCTAAGCTTTGGAGTCAAGATGAGAACGTGATCAAACCAAGTGTGAAAGATGTAAGATACCGTAAGTTAAGCTTACTGTAACACCCCAAATCCGCGGGACTCGGGATGCTACGGGCGAGACCTCACAATGGGTCCCGACCCTTAGCCTGACAACAATTTCACCAGACCTTCCAACAAGGCACAAATAAAAGCAAACTCGAAAACGTTTATAATGTATGTGGAAACCGAAAGTAAAGGGTACAAAGTGGAAACTCAGCCGAGTCCTCAAAACAACACAACTCTAATACGAAACTTAAACCGTACAACATAAACCACAATACGAAAACATAATCCAAAAACATCCCCGTCCTATAATGTACGGAGACCCCGGCTGTCCACTCTTCCACCGCACTCAGCGGCATCCCTAACCTGCAAGTCAACTACATAACGGTTTTAAACCGTTAGCTCATATTCTAGGCATTAGAAAAGCGGTGAAGGCACAAACACATATATAGCACAACACATAAATCACACAAGTCCGGTTTATTATCTTTTTTTATTATTAAGTCGTATTCCGTTCTAATTCAACTTCCGTTGTGACACAAGACCACAGTGGTCTCGCCTCGGTCCCTTACCGGCAAGGAATGGTGCGGATGCATCCGCCCGTATACCCGCCGGACTCGTCGCCGAGAACCTCCTAGACCCCGCCAGGGCTAGGCAGATGATGTCACCGCCCGTTATCATACACTTGGGCCAACACATATATAAGGTCGGTGGTCCTAATTACCGGGTTCAATGTTATAACAAAAGAACAAACACACACCACCAAACACACATCAATGCTAATACATAGAATACGAGCTAAGTAAGTCCGGAGACTTACCTCGTCACCAAACCCAAGTCACTAAACTCTTTCTTCCCTTAAGGAGGAAGCCCACAACCTGCTCACAAGAGATATGCATATCAATACATACTCACTCTCAAGAAGTCTTAGACTTCACTCTTAGTGATATATGCAAGATCACCTAACCCTCAAACTAGGAATGCATCCCAGGTCCCAAGTACTCACCACACACTCTCCACTCATGAAACAGCCCACAACATATCATAAATCCACAAGATATAAATCCTCAACCAAAGAGGCACAAGCTAGCCTAGAAGATCCATCAAGCTCACATGCTCATATCTATCACTTACATCGAGCCTTAAGGGCTCCTAAGTTCACAACCACTAAGTGGCATTCTAAGATACTCTAGATCAATCCTAGGCATGCTACTAACAAGATCCAACATCAATACTAAGGAAGGAACGAAGAGGAAAGGAGAGGAGGGACCTACTATTGCCGAAACCGCAGCCACGGAGTCAAGCCGGCGCCCCCTGCGGACACAGGAGCCGCACCCGCGGAGGACTGCGTCGCCTGCCAGGAGCCGCACCCGCGCCCGAGTCACGCCGCACCTGTGGCCGTCTAATGCCGCCACCGCCCCCGAGTCACGCCGCACCCGCGGCCGTCCGCTGCCGCCCGAGCCAAGTGCCTGCCGCCACCCCTGCGGCCGTGCCGAGCCGCGCCCGCGGCGTGCTGAGCCGCACCCGCGGCCTGCTGGTCTGCCCCTGCGGCTGGCCGCTCCCGCGGTCCTGTTGAACCGCCCCGCGGGTTCTGCGCAGAACGTCGTCTTCTTCGTCTTCGACTTTGGATCCTTGGCTCAAAAGTCCTTCTTCTCTTGCTGGATCTTCTCCAAACACTCTCCACGGGTCTTAGGCACCTCTCCTTGATCTAAACGAGCTAAGAACCTAGACATGCACAAGGGTTGAGTGAAAACCTCTCCAAGCTTCATCCATGACCATGGATGAAGGAGGAAGGAAGAAGAAGGGAAAGAGCAGCAATGGAAAGGAAGGAAGGAAGGAAGAAAAGGGACTTACCACTCCAGATCTGTAGTTCCCTTGCTGCAGTCCACACATGCAAGCTTCAAGCAACAATGGGGAAGAAACGAGGAGAAGAGAGGGAGTGTGGAAGTGATGTCTAACGTGAAATGTGAGCAAAGGAAGGAGAGAGAGAGAGGGGTCAAGGCTGCCAAGATGGGACAGCAGCCATCTTGTCCCATTTTCCCAGAACGAGGGGTCGGAAATGACCCCTTGTCAATTCGATTCGGAACTAAAGGTCGGAAAGCGGAAAAAAAAAGGAAAAACGACGAGTCGGCTCGGGATTTTGGAAATAAAATCCCAGCACTCGGCACCTCGTGCCTGCGGAAAGATCTATAAAACGCTCTAAGTCCGGAATAAAATTCCGGGCGTTACACTTACGAGGTACCATTAATTGAAGAGTCAACATTACAAGAGTTATGAGAAGAATGGCAAGGTGGGGATTTACGCGGAGTTGACCGGTTTCTGCTATGACGATAAGGCAAAGAAACGCCAAAAAGGATGGAGTGGGTATAAATGATGATCCTAAGAAGATGAGAGCAACACGTGATGCTAACTAACGTTAGAGATTTTGAGAAGACACACTTACAAGATATCATGAAGCGCAGTTAAGCCTATAAGGGCGAGTCATGTGACTCAACAATGCCGAGAAGGGTATATTTATCTCGCTGAAAGAAAAGGAAGCGTGGAATGAAGAATGAGTTAACGGAGTTTAAGGTACCCCGAGAGGGTAGCCTTCATGAGAATGGTGACTTGGAAGCATAGAAGAATGGTAAGTCATTGACATAAGAGAATGTCAATTATCAACTAATTGGTGACAACCGAGAACGCGCATGTGCAGGTGGTCTATGGTTGGGTGTGGGGAGAGTAACCAGGCTGTGGAATCATAAAGGAACGGTAACAAGAGCTTAGATTATATCTTAAACTCTTGATTTGAAGTTGTTATGGAGAACACCAGTTTGCAAAAAGAGAGACGGTTATCTCCATTTGTACATCGACTACAATGAACCGAACAAGATTACAATGAAGAACAAGTACCCCCTTAAGATGATCTACTCGACCGGTTGCAAGAGTCGGTGGTCTCTTCTAAAATCGAGTTAAGGTTTGTCTGTCACCAATTGAGAAGTCGAGACTGGGGTAGTGCAAACATCGCATTCTATACAAACCATGGTCACTCCGAGTTGTAGTGTTTCCATATGGGCTTACCAATGCCCGAATAGGACATTCTGGCCTACTCTCGAAGAAGAGGGAAGTTGTATGACCCGTTGTCTCGGGATGGCAACCCCTGAAGGACGTGAAAGAAGTTACAAGTTTCTTGGATGTGCCGATCATTACCGGATTTGTGGAGAGATTCCCCAAGTAACACCATCGATGGCTAACCTACTCCGGATGACGATGAAGTATTGAGTGGGAAAAGAATGGACAATGGAGTTGTTGAGAGCTAAGAGGAGATTCACGTGGCAGGCAAGTTCGAGGACGTTTTCGGGGAGCCACCCGGGCTACCGCCGCAGAGGAGCGTTGTTTTGCTGTTGTGTTGGGGCTCGGCACGAGGCTGACCTCCAAGGCTCTATACCGTATGGCGCCAATCGAGATGCTGAAGCTGAAGAAGCAGCTCGAGGAGTTAGCCTAAAAGGGTTTCAAACGCCCGAGGGTTCCCCTTGAGGTGCACCAACCCTCTTCGTCAGGAAGAAGGATGGATCTTGGAGGCTAGGCGTGAATTGCCGGAAGTTGAACAAGGTAACGGTGAAGAACAAGTATCATTTATCCAAGAAGTATGACCTACTCGACCAGTTGCAAGGTACGGTAGTCTTTTACAAGATTGATTAGAGGTCCGGTTACCACCAGTTGTGGATTTGAGATGAGGATTTTGCAAAGACGGTATTCCGAACAAGGTAGGGACATTATGAGTATTAAGTGATGCCTTTTGAGCTCGCTATTGCGCCTTCTGTTTTTAAGAAAATGATGAATCGAGTAGTCCAGGAATACATAGGCCGTTTGTTGTGGTGGTTAGGGATGACATCATGTAATACTCTCAAAGTCGAGATGAGCATACATATCATCTTCAAGTTGTCATTGAAGCTTTGGGAAAAGAGGAGTTATATGTTAAGTTATCTAGGTGTGGATGTTAACTACCATAAGTAGCACTCCGTAATCACATGATTATAGCGGAAGATGTGATGGTTGATCCGTAGAATGTTGCAGCAGTCTCAGAATTGCATCCGCCTAAGTTTGTGAAAGTTGGACTTACCGGTTATTATCGGAGATGTGTGGAAAGATTATCTAAATTAGAGCGACCGTTGACTAATCTTACATGTAAGGCAAAAAGGTTAGAGTAGAATTGAGGAGTACCAAGGGAGTTTTGAGGAGCTCAAAAGGAGACAGAGTGTGCTAGTTCTGACTTTACCTCAAGGTACCGATGGGTTTACAAGTTTAAAATAATGATTCGGGAACAAGGACTTGATTGTGTTTGATACTAACTGGAAAGGTGTTAGCGTATGCATCTCGCCAGTTGAAGGCATATGAGAAAGAGTTAAAGATGAGGCGGAAAAGATGGATAGAATGGTTAAAGGATTACGATATTGAGGCTTTATATCGTCATGAGGAGGCTAAGGTTACTACATATGCTCTTAGTAGGAAGTCAACGCAAGTGATGATGATTGCGTGTTTGACAACACAACTTAAATTGCAACGAGATTTGGTGTGTCTCGATATTCAAGTTCGGTTTAGCAAAAACAAAGTTAAATTAAGTATGGGAGAAATTTGACTATCTTTGCTGGAGACTATGAAGAAGAAACTAGTTGATGATGTAGATTTGAAGAAGATTTGAGAAGGTGTTAAGAAAGGAAAAACCATGTTATATTTGGACACTTGAAATAATAGAGAGTATTGGATCCTTAGCTTATTGAGTGATGTTGCCACCATCCATGAGTCGGGTACAAAACGTCTTTAATGAGTCCTAGTTGATAAAATATGTTTCAAAATAAAGCATGTGTTCAGATATCAAGATGTCAAGTTCAGAGATAATGATACGGGCAATAAAAAGATTCTCGAGTTAGTGACTAAGAAGTCCAGATGCAAAGTGTTATCATTTGTGAAAGGTCTATGGCTTGGAGATGGTACTGATACGTTTACCTGAGAGATAGAAGCGACGATGAGAGATAGTTACCCCTTGCTTTTCGAGTTCTAGTTTCGGGGACGAAACTCTTTTAAGGGGGAATGATGAAACGCCCCTAATATATGGTGCGTTTCATATAAATATTTTTCCATATTTTAGTATTATTTTTATACCATAAATTTAAATAAGTATATAATTATATATTCATATAATTACCATAAATTATTTTACGGGAAAGTTCGGAAAATTTTCCGGACCGGAACATTCGTTCCGTATATATTTTTGGTTTTATTTTCCAATCCTCCTATTTTTTTCTTTTTCTTCTTTTACCCTCAGTCGGCCCCATGCCACGTTGGCGCCTTGTCACCCCGGGCCCCACCTCCACGTTTGGCGCCTTGTCTGATCAAGCACGCTAGCCTACAGTTGCGTCTTCCTAGCCTCTGCACCACCTCATTCCCCTCCACTCGTCTCCTTCTAGCCTGCACATAGCCCTGCACCGCTCGACCTAGATCGACCCCTCGACCCACCTGCAGCCTCTCCTCCCCTCGCTCTCCAAACGGCCTCATCTCCTCACCCTTATCTCCCTCTTCACCTTCCAGCCTCCACGCCATCTTCTCTTCCGAGAACTCTCCCCCTGCTACACCACCAACATCACTCCGTCTCCCTCTTCTCCCCATCTTCATCTCCGGCCACCTCCACTACCTCCTCCTCCGGCCGCCAATTCTACGGCCTCACCATCTCTCTTCCTCTGTTTTCTATCGTTCCCCCTCCTGGAACCGAAAACCACCACTGGGAAGCCGGCCTCGCTGCCCACGCTCGCCGGAGGACCCTCTGCCACCTATCACCGGTAAGAAGCCTCTCCACCAGCCCCAGCTCGCCGGAGAACCGCCAACACCACCTCCTCCTCACGTCTCCTTCTCTCTGCAGCCTATTCCACCTCCTTCCTTCTGTGTGTGAGATCGAGTCTCGCCGGAGATGTAGATGCCACCAGAGCCACCACCGAAGGGAAGCCCTCGCCTTGGGCCGTCGAGGGAGGCCATCGCAGTCCCCGCCGCCACCGTGAGCTTGGACAGCTTTTGGCTTATTCCCGGTCGGGCCCCCTCTTATTTGGTATATTCACTTTTAAGCCCCCTCAGTTTGTGTTAATTACAGAATATACCCATATGTTGTGGAAAATGTATAATTGCCTCTGAAAATGCGTTAGCGATTTTTAACCTCGGAATTTATAAACGAGTTTTATATTAGGTTTTAATATACTATATTTTATGATCAATTTAGCATATGGGCTAAATTGTGTAGTTTTGATGCTAGGTTCCGAAGCCCGATAAAGACCACGAATCCATATCGATATTCATAGATCGTATTCCATCCTTTGACGTCCCGTGAGTACCCTCTCCCTCGAGCTAATAATCTTATATCGATCTAGTTATGTTTAGTAGTATCATGATAGGTTGGAACTAGCATAACTTAGAAGGAATGCCAAGTAGTGGCTTTTGGGACCTTAGGAGAATGTGATGCGCGTGTTAGACCTCGTTGGCTTTTACGTCATTATTGACTGTGATTATGATAGACTCTAGGATGCGGTCCTAGAATGTGAGTCAAATGATCCTGCATAGATCATTTGTGTAGAAGTCCTAGACTTCTTGAGTTGAGCGGGTTTTTATGGATACCTTGTTATGAGTAGGTTGTGTGCTTCTTCCCAAGGGAAGCGAGAGCGTTGTGTGAGTTAGCATTTGGGACAAGGTAAGTCTCCGGACTTACTTAGCTCGTATTTTATGTATTGGCATTGTTGTGTGTTTGGTGGTGTGTGTTTATGTTATGTTATAACAATTAAACCGGTAATTAGGACCACCGACCCTATATGTATATGTTGGCCCAAGTGTATGAGAACGGGCGGTGACATCACTGCCAACGACCAAGGGAGTCTAGGAGGTTCTCGGCGACTAGCCCGGCAGGTTAGATGGTCGGGTGCATCCGTACCATTCCTTGCCGGTAAGTAGGGACCGAGGCGAGCCATTGGGGTCTCGTGTCACAACAGTAGTTGAACTATAATGGAATACGACTTAATAATGAAAGATAATAAACCGGACTTGTGTGATTTATGTTTTGTGTTATGGATGTGTTTGTGCCTTCACCGCTTTTCTAATACCTAGAATATGAGTTAACCGTTTAAAACCGTTGTGTAGATGACTTGCAGGTTAGGGATGCCTCCGAGTGAGGTGGAGGAGTGGGCAGCCGGGGTCTCCGTACATTATAGGACGGGGATGTTTTGAGTCATGTTTCATGTTCTTGTTTATGGATGTTGTCGTACGTTTAGACTTCGTATCAGATTATGTTGTTTTGAGGACTCGGCTGAGTTTCCAAGTTGTAGTTTCTTATTTTTCGGTTTCCGCATACATTAAAAACGTATTGAGTTTTCGCCTTTATTTGTGCCTTGTTGGAAGGTCCGGTGAAATTGTTGTCAGGCTAAGGGTCGGGACCCATTGTGAGGTCTCGCCCGTAGCACCCCGAGTCCCGCGAATTTGAGGTGTTACAAAAATTAGCATCAAACAGTACAATTTGTGGCTTCAAATCACCATGAACAATTTCAATAGAGTGTAAAAACGCTAACCTACGAGCAATCCCAAGTGCTATCAAATGTCGCATTGGCCAATTCGACACATGACCATCATGATGAGATGCTTCTTGTAAAGAAGTAGCGAGATTACCATTTGGCATGTAATCATACACAAGAAGTCTCACATCAGGTGGACCTGCATAGTAACCGCGTAAAATAGTCAAGTTTCGATGCTTTACCTTTCCGAGTAACTCAGTTTCTTTCTTGAAGCCTTGATCGTCTAAACCCCCCAGGGAGATGTCGAATTGAAAGCACCATTCCATCGGAGAATAAATCTTTGAATACAAGTCCGTACTTCACCCCCTGCGATGGAGATGCGGGGAACATAGAACAGAGAGAAATCAATTGGCGGTGGAGACGCAGGGAATCTCGAAACTTCACAAAAACCTAACCTGAAGAGGGATAGGAGGTAGACGATGGAAGAGTTAATCACGAAGAAGAACAGTGAAGAGAGAATCGAAGATGAAGAAATCTGGCGACGAAGAAAGGAAAGGAGAAGACTGAGAAACGAATCGCCCAAATCGCCAGAGAGAGGTGAGAGCGAAAAAAGTAAAAAAAAAAAATTAAAAAACACTATTTATACGTACATAGTTAATACCCTCATTTAATTTTGCCTACATACTTAGTGTCACTAATAAAAAAAATGCAATATTAGCTCATTTATCTCTAAAGAAAACTATTGATCACCGGGTTATAAAATTTCCTTCTGCGAAATGACCAAAACCACTTTTATAAAAAATTAAAACAAAATAATATTGATCATCTTCTCCTTCTTCTCTGCCGAAACCACTTCTAAAAGATCTCATATCTGGCATTTTACTCTTATAATAGCTACAAATTGTCAACCTCTTTATTTACCAAAATCATATATTTTTCATAAAATAATATGGCTCACTTCCAAAGGAACGAAACTTTAAAATGTTTAAAATGATGTAAGGTATATGTATAAGGGAAATGGGGGGTTGATTTATGTCAGCCAAAGAATCCCACTACATTTCATAATATGATCACTTCATAAGTTGTCGGGAATTAAATTTCCTTAACATAACATTGCCAAATTTTCGCCGATATAATGCACATTTTTTGTGGAACATACTATATTAGTAGGTTCACGACCCATATATTGTAGGTTCACGACCCACATATTAGTAGTCAACGACCCACATATCCACATATCCACATATCAGATATTAACGACTCACATATCAGATATTAACGACCCACACTATCAGATTTACCTAACATCCGATGCGAGACAACAAAATACATGAAAATATGGTTGAATTATAAAAAAAAAAAACGACCCACATATCAGTTGATCAACGACGCACATATTATTAGGTTAACGACCCACATATTTAATATTAATCCGAGATAAATAATAATTATACTTGAACTTATCCAAACGACCCACATATCTTATGAACTTACCTGATAACTTATGTGAGATAGCAACAAAAAAAAACATCTATTTACACAAGTTTTCAAATAAAATAATTTGCTAGTATTTTAATTAACGATAAAAAGATCTTTCATATAATTTGTTTAAGATATATATTGTTGTAATTTTTTAGAAAATTAATGAAAGATCTTACGCAGTATTTGAAAAGATCTTACGTAGTATTTAAAATGATTTAATTTTAAAAATTTATATCGGTAGTTTTTTTTAAAAAAAAGTTTTTGTGGCTTTTGATGAAAGAGTTGGATTTCAAAATACTGAAACCGTACAGCGTCACGTCAGCTTTAACGCACTCTACTTTAATATATTTATATTGATTACGCCAACAACATCACTTTTTTGATCAAGAAGGTAGGACACTCGACTACACCAAACATAATAGATGCATCGAGAGGTCCGAAAACAAAAAACGGACAAACTATTATACATAAAAAAATAATCTAAAAAAGTCGCACAAATAAACCACAAGAGAAATAATGAGCATAAAGTTTTCAAATGAAATTAAGAAAGGTTTACAAATGAGTGAAATAATATTTTTAAATTTAAAATGATAGTTCACCGACAAAATTTTCCAAATTTAAGGAATACTTTTTGGAAATAAAATAAAATAAAAATCACCAGAAACTGTGGTTGTTTAAAATAAAATTTATTTATAAAATTGATTTCATGTATTCTGAAGTAATTAATATTTATCTTAAATAATAGAGTAAACTATATAAAAAAATAACCCTTAATAATCACTCATTAGCAATAAACCACCCTTTATAAAAATTTTAGCATAAAACCATCCTTAATATTCATCTATTTGCGATAAACCACCTCTTATAATTTTTTTTGCACAAAACCACCCATAATAATAAAAATTACACCAAATAATTTAAACTTGAATAATAAATAAGGTAAATTTCCATTATCAATCTTAGAATTTATAATAAAAAATTAATCAAAAAAATATATTTGTTTTTCATGTACTAAAAATAATCTAAAATTTAAAATTACTAACTCGTACCCTATCGCCTGGTAAACTAACCAAAAAAAACTATGAAAAAAAAACTTAAACCTACATATATTTTTTTATCCGGATTATTTTGTGGTAGTTTTTTTCAAAAATTTATACTTTTTATTGCAATTTTTCAATAACTATTTTGGAATTTTTTAACCTATAACTTTTGTGTTTTTTTTAGGATTTTTCAAAATGAAAAATGCTCATTTAAGTGATTATTGATCGATTAAAAAAATTTACAAGTTATTTAATTTAAAAGTTAAATCCGAAAACCATATCATCACTTTCGTCAGAGTTGAGAGTCAAGACCGTATAAGAATTGGTTTTGTAGGCTATAATTTCTATACGAGTTAGTAGTTTTTAAAATTTGAATTTATTTTTGGTATACATGGGTAATTGTTTATATTATTTTATAATATAAAATGTAATATTTAATCAAACTATTAAAACTAATTATGATATTAATATAAATAATAGAAATTTACCTTGTCTATGTCTCAATTTTAAATTAGTTGATGCAATTTTAACTTGTATAGGGTGGTTAATTACAAATATTTATAAATTAAGGGTGGTTTTATGCAAATAAATTTATAAGGGGTGGTCTATTGCAAATAGATGAGTAGTATGGGTGATTTTATGCTAAATTTTTTATAAAGAGTAACTTATTGCAAAAGAGGAATTATTAAGGGTGGTTTTGTGTAGTTTACTCTAAATAATAAACACAGAAAGTTCTTACCAAAATTACTTAGTTGTAATGGTTGTTTTTTTTTTAAAATTGAAATTTACCGTTACAATATAAGTAAGTTTGTTTCTGTTAACAAGAAAGAAGACAAGTATCCCGTCAAAATTCAAAAAAACAAAAGAAAAGCAAGAAAATAAGTGCTCTGGTGATCATCAACCCTAGCCATGGCGAGCTCGGTGGAGGAGATAACATTCTGGAGCGAAGGCTTCGATTATACCCTGCGTAAACGCGCGCAGCGGCGAGTCACTTTCGGCGAGTCCTGCATACTCATGGATACGATCCTAGCCGACGTCGGCAACGTGGAGATCCCCTGTTTCAAGTGCTCTGGCTTCTCCAGTCTCGTTGCCTACATCGACTATTTCAAAGAAGAACTCGCCAACATGGCTTTTTTCGCATATCCCTATATCCCTATGAGTCGTGTCGACGAGATGATTCGCGGCATCTTTGCGTTGTTTATTGACGCCATTTGTACAAAATACGTCTGCCCGCACGATGAGAGTAGAGGGGCGGTCACGCTCGAGCTGTTCATCGAGCCACGAGACACAGAGGAGATGGCTGTCGGAGAGTCTTTTGAGATGGCTGCACCGGTGATGATGCCTGCGACGCTTGAATCAGTGGAGGGTTTGTTGGCTCTCAGACTGCAACAACAAGAGATTCAACAGTTTGAAGATGAACAACATCGGGATTGTGTGATTTGCTTGGACCGGATTGAGACAAGGGGGACGGAACTTACCATGCCGTGCTCGCACGTATTTCATAAAGATTGCCTTCTTCAATGGTTGAAGAATAGCCATGTTTGTCCCCTCTGTAGGTATGAATTGCCCACCGCTCATCTGCATTGAAGAAGAAGATGATGTTTTTGTTTTTGATAGAATTAGTATACATCTATGTTGAAGAATATCCATGTTTGCCCCCTCTGCAGGTATGAGATGCCCACCACCGATCTGCATTGAAGAAGAAGATGATGGGTTTTTTTTTTGATAGAATCAGTATACATCTTGTATACTTACCAATTCCAGGTTAGTTTCGGTTTTTCAGTCAGTAACACAACTGTACGGAAAAGCTATGAGGAATCTTGTAAACATTGAAGGATCTAGTTAGTGTAAATATAAAAAAGGTTCCAATTACTGACTGTTTTTGAAATGAATGTAAGTTTATATTCAGGACTTTGGAATACAGATAGACAAATCATTTGAGGAATCCTGCAAAAAATCATTCACTGGTGCATTGTAGAACTGCAACAATAATGTACATCATTTATGAAGTTAACATTTTCAAGATACACTTGAAAGTGTGCATTGTACTGACCAAATTCATTGTTAACTTGGCTCAGTAAATCAGGAGAAATTCTTAATTGGTAAACTAGAAGGGGAAATACAAAGGAAAAGGGATTTCACATGTTTCAGGAATAACATAACAAATGGCCCAAGAAGTTGCCCTTTTATCAAATCATCCCCTAATTAATGAATCAAACAACTCTACCAATTAAGGGAAAAGACACAAACTGAACAATATCAATTACTCAATAGCTTTGGATGGCTAAATTGAGATGAAATTGTACCAAATTATATTCCTGTTCAGACAGGTAAAAAGCAAACATCGAAATAAATTCAACCATAGATGAGATCAATGGGACTCAGTGAGAAGTGGTATAGAAATAATTGTGTTGAAACATGAGACATAATTGACAGGGAATACCAGTTTGAGTCTTATCATGGAAGTGTACAAGCATAAAAAAAACAGTCTAACAAGATGCTTTATTGCAGCAACTAAAAGCTACAAGCATCATCAAAAGTGACCAGCCAAATACAAAGCCCTGGTTTGAGCTGAATTCAACAGCGCATCGAAGGTTTAATTCTATAAGTGATCTCTCCATTTGTTCCTTATGTTCCTTATGTTTTCCATATGCCACATTCAAGAGGAAAGTTACCTGTAATAATAATATCAACCTAGTAAAGTTTCATGAAGAAAAACATATAGAAGTTATAGCAATGCAAAAACTAAAGCAACAAAAAGAGTGAACTGAAGTTGTCCGTGCTCAAACCAAGGCTTTCTAAAGAAGATAGATGAGTCCATTGAAAGTTATCAGTAGACAACTCACTATTGGTCTACTACTGAGATATAGTTTGGATTTTGGAGAGGTTGTCAAATTGAGATGAAATTGTACCAAAAAATTTAGCATCTACAAGTTCAAGATATGCCAAATTGAGATCAAATTGCACCAAAAAATTTAGTTGGCTTTGAGGAATCCTGCAAAAAATCATTCACTGGTGCATTGTAGAACTTAACATTTTCAAGATACACTTGAAAAGTATGCACTGTACTGACCAAATTCATAGTTAACATGATTCCTAGTTGTAACTTGGCTCAGTAAATCAGGTAAAATTCTTAATTGGCACAGGTTGGTAAACCAGAAGGAAAAAGACAAAGAAAAGGGATATACATGTTTCAGGAATAACATAACAAATGGCCCAAGAAGTTGCCCTTCTATCAAATCATCCCCTAATTAATGAATCAAACAACTATGCCAATTAAAGAAAAGAAGAAACTGAACAATATCAATTACTCAAAAGCACAACACAAACCATATATCAAAATTAGCACACATACAAAGGCCGCAATAGCATATTCAATGGTCCTCATAGCCTACATTCACAATTCATAACAAATCACTGAAAAAGAAAAACAACCAACACAACACAACAATCCAAGCACTCCATAATGAATTAGGGCACAAAACCCCCAATGTAACGACCTACAACACAAGTGTAACTTCAACTAGTTTGATACTGCCAAAACCAGATGGTTCAATTTGATTGTCAGGGCATCAAATCACTACTAATAGATGCAATTAAACGAAAGAGGCGAGAACTGAAACACCGAAATTGAAGGTCTATAAGATGACACCAACTCGGATTCCTTCAACATTTTTCCTGAACTTGAGAAAGAGCTCAGAAGGGACCAAGTATACATTGTAGAGGTCATCCCACGAAGCAGGGTCTTCCAACTTCGAACTCGAATCCATTTCAAATGCTCTTTGAGGAAATGGCAAAGAGGGCTCCTCGTCTTCCTCAACTTAACTTTGCAATTTATAGCGATTCAAATCATCTTGTCCTTCCCGCTCCATGTCACTCTCATGTGATTGGTCCACGTGGCCATGATTTTTCAATTAAAAAACGAATTAACGGGTTCGGTTTTTCTGGTAAAAACCGGAGTTCGGTTTATTAAAACTAAAATAAACCTGTTCAGGGTTGAATGATACAATCATTACAAAAATAACGTTAAATCGTAAGACCATCCACAATGTAAAAACTGGAAAAAAAAAATAAAAAAAATTTAACCAATAATAGTGTAATTTCTTTTAAAATATGGATAAACCAAACAAATCCTACATGTATTCACACAAATGACACAGTAAATGTTTTTTTGCATGGCCATGGTTATATGTAATGTCTCGAAGTAAGGAACTTATTACTTATTATCTTCTTCGTGATATAAATAAACATATATTAAAGAAGAGAATCTTTGTGAAAGAGGACACCTTAGAGACAAGAATAAATTCTATATGCATATTTCTTGGTCTGTTTTGATTGAACTAACTGTACTTCTGCTTGGATTATTTTCATGTTTCTTGAATTTGTATTAGAATAAGGGCGACAATTTTTGTAAAAGATGGACTTTAAAACTGATCCATAAAGAACTTATTTATTTTTTGGTAGTTTGTAATCTGAATTTTGACTGGATTATATTCATTTTTCTTGATCGTTTGTAATTTAAATTCTTGACTGAACATGCTTTTGCTTGGATTATTTTCATGTTTCTGCCTTTCTCTTGCAACACTTAAAGTTTTTGAATGACTGAATTTATTGCAATCTAGCTAAGCAATGATGTCTGATAATTTGTTGACGTGAATGTTTGATGTTATGCTAGTTATGGTCGTTATTTAATGACTCATTTTAATGCAATTTTTGCATAAAGTTTGTGACTAGTTCAATTTTGTTACTTGAATGAAATTGTTGTCAAAATTACCAACCCATTGTGTATCATTCTAAAGTTCGTCATTGAATTTCATTTGAGAATGCTAGCTTTTGCAAATTTTTGTCACGGTGAAGATTACAAAACAGAATTCTTGTAGGCATAAAAGGTAAAAACAACAAATTCAAGATGCGCACCAACAAGGGAGACTAAATGCACATATCTGAATGGATTTGAGAATGTTATGAAAATATGTCTTTGAGTATTGAATTGAGTAAAATTGAGACAAACTGGATTTAAGAATGCTATGAAAATAACAAAATTATTGTCTATAATTTTAGTAAAGTTAATTTTCCAATTGAATGTCCAAAATAAATTATGCTTTTGAGAATTAAATTGAGTGAAATCATGTTGAATAAACAGAGGAGACTAAACTGGATTTAAGAATGCTATGAAAATAACAAAATTATTGTCTATAAATCATGTTGAAGGTTGAGAAAATCTTATATTTGACAACAAACCCTCAGAGAATGGTCATTGTTGCATTTAAGATCTGCATCTTCTTTATCTTTTTTTCATTGACAGCAACTCAAAGAATAAGCAGTGATTTTATGCAATGTTTCATTATCATTTTTTGAAATAAGTTGTTTGTGTCAAGAACAACATTTTATTCATGACAACAACCATCTAAGACAACAACAACAACCATCAACCAATTCAGTTCAACATTAACTTCGCAATCAACAAAAATTATACACCAAATATTCGTCTTTTTAACATTACCAAGAACACAAGTTTTTACAACAACACAATTGCATAGATGATGCCCCACAACTGCTTGATCACTGACATAACAGTTAGATATATCATGACTACTGAGCTCCTCGCGCTTAGCACTGGAAAGTTTCTTTTTCAATTTTTCCTCGGATCTATTGTTCAACTTTCTACTCAGTTGCGTTGCTTTGCTACCTTAGTAGTGATGCGGGCTTCCTTGGAGAGACACTTTTCATCATCAACAAATGAGATTTGGCTCATCCCGGTGTTTCAACAAAAACAATAAATATGGGCAAAACAAATATAGCTCCTTCAACTTCTAGTGAATCATTTTCTCCTTCACAAACAAAAATTCTGCTACTAGTTATCTCCATTAGTTTGTGATGTAACGCCCGGAATTTTATTCCGGACTTGAGCGCCTTGTAGTTTTTCCCATAGGCCCGAGATGCCGAGTGCCGAGATTTATTCCTAAGAAAATCCCGAGCCGACTCGTCGTTTTTCCTCTTTTTTCGCGTTCCGACCCTTCGTTCCGGGTTAAAATGACAAGGGGTCATTTTCGACCCCTTGGTCCGTGGTGAGGGACAAGAGGTCAGCTGACCCCTTGATCCCCACACCTCCTTTTTAGCCTTATGTCTCTCTCCTCTCTCCTCACTTGCCCTCTTTCACGTCATTTTCTTTTCTTTCACTCTTCCTCTCTTCTTCTCTTTTCTCTTCTCTTCTCTTCTCTTCTCTTCTTCCATTGTTGATTGAGGAGCTGCATGTGTGGACTACAGTAGGAGAACTACAGATCTGGTGTGGTAAGTCCCTTTCCTCCCTTCCTTCCTTCCTCTCCATGTCTGCTCACCCCTTTCTTCTTCCCTTCTTCATCCATGGCCATGGATGAAGCTTTGAGAGGTTTTCACTCAAGTCCCTTGCATGCTTGTGTTCTTAGCTAGTTTAGGTCGAGGAGAGGGGCCTGAGACCAGTGGTGGGTGTTTGGAGAAGATCCATCAAGAGAAGAAGGACTTTGGAGCCAAGGATCCACGATCGAGACGAAGAAGACGAGCTTTTGCAGCGTAACCGCGGGGGCAGATCATCACGACCGCGGGAGCGGCCCGCCACAGGTGCGGCCAGCACGGCCGCAAGGGCGGCTCCGGGCTTCAGGACGTCGGACGCCGCAGGGGCGGCCCAGACCGCCGCAGGGGCGGCTCCTGCTCCGCCAGAAGGCCGCAGAGGCGGCGCCAGCCTTCCGCAGGGGCGGCGTCTGCTCCGCCGGGGCGCCAGCTTGACTCCGCGGCTGCGTTTCTTCGATAGTAGGTTCCTCTCCTCCCTTCCCCTTCGTTCATTTCTTAGTTTTATAGTTGTATCATGTTAGTAGCATGCTTAGGATGGATCTAGAGTAGCCTGAAATGCCACTTAGTGGTTGTGAACCTAGGAGCCCTTAAGGCTCGATGTAGTTGATGGTCACGAGTATGATGAGCATGATAGACCTAGTAGGATTTGACTCGTTCTTGGGTTTTGAGTATGACCATATGAGAGTTAGTAGGCTGTTGAGATATCTCCTCATGCGTTGAGTGAGATGTGAGTATGAAAGATTCTAGGATGTGGTCCTAGAATGAGAGATCTACTCATGCGTTGAGTGAGATGTGAGTGTGAGAGATTCTAGGATGCGGTCCTAGAATGAGAGTCAAATGATCTTGCGTAGATCATTTGTGTAGAAGTCCTAGACTTCTTGAGTTGAGCGGGTTTTGATGGTTATCTTGTTGTGAGTAGGTTGTGTGCGTCTTCCCAAGGGAAGCAAGGGCGTTTTGTGAGTTAGCTTTGGGACGAGGTAAGTCTCCGGACTTACTTAGCTCGTATTTTATGTATTAGCATTGATGTGTGTTTGGTGGTGTGTGTTTATGTTCTTGTTATAAACAATTAAACCGGTAATTAGGACCACCAACCTTTTGTATATTTTGGCCCAAGTGTATGAGAACGGGCGACGACATTCTGCCTAGCTCTGCGTGGGTCTAGGAGGATCTCGGCGACTAGCCCGGCGGGTCAGATGGTCGGGTGCATCCGTACCATTCTTTGCCGGTAAGTAGGGACCGAGGCGAGACCACGGTGGTCTCGTGTCACAAACCGAAGTTGAATTAGAACGGGATATGACTTAATAATATAAAGATAATAAACCGGACTTGTGTGTTCTATGTTATGTGTTATGTATGTGTTTTTTCCTTCACCACTTTTCTAATGCTTCGAATATGAGCTAACAGTTTTAAACCGTGGTTGTAGATGACTTGCACGTTAGGGACGCCGCCGAGTGAGGTGGAGGAGTAGACAGCTGGGGTCTCCGTACATTATAGGACGGGGACGTTTTTGGGTTGTGTTACGTTTTGGGTCTTGTGTTAGTATCCTTGGTTGTGGATGTTGTTGCATGTTTAGACTTCCGTATCGGGGTTATATTGTTTTGAACTCGGCTGAGTTTCCACGTTGTAGTCTTTACTTTCGGTTTTCGCATACATTAAAAATGTTTTGAGTTTTGCTTTTATTTGTGCCTTGTTGCTTGGAAAGGTCCGATGAAATTGTTCTCAAGCTAAGGGTCGGGACCCATTGTGAGGTCTCGCTCGTAGCATCCCGAGTCCCGCGGATTTGGGATATTACATGTGACTTGAGCAAGGCTTCCTACAAATAGTACAATGCACCACATAGATCAAGCAAGTAATAATATACTCTTATTTCTATAACAAAGAACCCTAATATAGCAAGGCAAAAGCTACAAGAATCTACTAAAAGCAACATACTATATAGAAATGTATCCAAGACATAAACCAATCAGTAGATTCAGAGTGGGTTTCTTAATTCAAGAATCAAGATGGTAATATGCTATTCCACTCAAAATAATCAAGACCTATTTTTTTTATTTTGAGTATTAAAATAAGTATATCAAGTCTTAACCAAAGTAGAAATAAAGGCATGATCCTAATCCTATAATTAATCAAGATGATTTAAATGCAATGAAGTGACTAGTATTTTCTATCAACAAATTAGATGCACAATAGCTATCAATTTTCACCTCAACAACTTGCTCATAGCTCTCCAATCCAACATCAACATCATCTTTATCTAAGAACTCAATCATATCAACAACTTCCCAAATCTACTTGTTTGCACGTAATGATGCAAACAATTTAGCCAAAAGTCCTTGCTTGGGTGATAGCTTGTGTTTCAGAATCATTGAGAGCTTCAAAAACAAACAGAAGAGCCTCTGCTCTCACACTCTCTTTAAAACATTTTATCAAACACGTAATGTACACATTACAGAACAATGGAATGAACGTGATAATGCATAATGAATATTCAAAATTGGAACCGGGGGATGGTAAATTTTCAAGGAAAAGAAGAATTACAACCATCGAGAAAATCAACTAGAAGTTCAGAAATACCCAAACTCCATATTCAAATCAGACCTAAATTGCACAATCAGAAACATTAGAGCCAATACAAAAGAGGGTGAAGGACAATTGTACAAGTGAATAGGAAGAGAGAGTCAAGATTGTCCTCACCTAACTGTCACAAATCGCACGCCCTTCACACAAGTGAAGAAGCGGCTATTTGTTGCTTGCTTTTATGTTCTAAATCGAAATCACACAACCATATCTTCTTCAATACAATTCACCAATTCAGAGAAACAGATACCAACGAGGGAAATACTAAACTTAATCACATATAGATATAGTACCTCGTAACCGGTGGACGGGTCGGAATCAGTCTCTTCCGACGGGGAGCACTCCACGGTTGGGTTTTGTATATCTTCTTGGTGAATGACGACGCTTTCATCGAACGGTTTTTTTTATCAAACGGTTGTTTTATTTTATATTTTTGAATTTGAAATTTAACGTAAACCCTGAAATTACTTAGCAAGGTCGATTTCATCAAACGGTCATATGTATATATATCAAATCACAGAACGGTAAGTTTCTTTCTACTAACAAGAAAGAAAACAAGTATTCCCTCAAAATTCAAAACAAAAGAAAAGCGAGAAAACAAGTGCTTTGGTGATTATCAAAACCAGCCATGGCGAGCTCGGTGCAGGAGATAACATTCTGGAGCGAAGGCTTCGATTACACCCTGCGTAAACGCGCGCAGCAGCGAGTCGCTTTCGGCGAGTCCTGCATATTCATGGATGCGATCCTAGCCGACGCCGGCAACGTGGAGATCCCCTTTTCGAGTGCTCTGGCTTCTCCAGTCTCGTTGCCTACATCGAATATTTCAAAGAAGAACTCGCCCATATGGCTTTTTCCGCATATCCTTATATCCCTGTGAGTCGTGTCAACGAGATGATTCGTGGCATCTTTGAGCGGTTTATTGACGCCATTTGTGCAAAATACGTCTGCCCGCACGATGAGAGTGGAGGGGCGGTCAAGCTCGAGTTGTTCATCGAGCCACGAGACACAGAGGAGATGGTTGTGGGAGAGTCTTTTGAGGCGGCTGCTCCGGTGATGATGCCTGCGACAGTTGAGTCGGTGGAGGGCTTGTTGGCTCTCAGACTGCAACAACAAGAGATTCAACAGTTTGAAGATGAACAGCATCGGGATTGCATGATTTGCTTGGACCGGATTGAGACGAGGGGGACGGAACTAACCATGTCGTGCTCGCACGTGTTTCACGAAGAGTGTCTTCTTCAATGGTTGAAGAATAGCCATGTTTGTCCCCTCTGTAGGTATGAATTGCCCACCGCCCATCTGCAATTGAAGAAGAAGATGATGGGTTTTTGTTTTTGATAGAATTAGTATACATCTGTGTTGAAGAATATTCATGTTTGTCCCCTCTCCAAGTATGAGATGCCCACCACTGATTTGCATTGAAGAAGAAGATGATGGGTTTTTGTTTCTGATAGAATTAGTATAAATCCTGTATACTTACCTATTCCAGGTTAGTTTCGGTTTTTCAGTCAGCAACACAACTGTAAGGAAAAGTTATGAGGAATTCTGCAAACATTAAAGGATCTAGTTAGTGTAAATACAAAAGGTGTTCCAATTATTGTAAGAGCCATAGTTTTGGGAGCGAGTTTTGGTCTTAGCCGCCCCCGCGGGTCTGTGAGGTCGCCCCTGCGACTCCCCTGTTATTCCGCCCCTGCGGCCAGGAAACCTGCCCCTGCGGTTTCCGGCGGCTGCAGTCGGTTTTGTTGACCCTTTGACCTATGCTTTACCTTCCTTTACCTTCTTCGTTTCACCTTGCTGACCAAGGGTTTCCTTACTTTTCTAATCCAATTCACGTCCTTCTTGCTTCTCCCTTGTTTTCTCTTGATCTTGTTCTTGGTTGGGAAGAGTTTGGTTTGAGTTTGGATGTGTTGTGGCTTTTGTGATTGATGACTGTGAGTGCTGCTGTGTTTGGAAGCCAGTGAGTGTTGGTGATCAGTACCTTAGCTAACCACAGCTGTGGTAAGCTTCTTCCTCCTTGCTTCTTCATTCTTTCTTCTTCCTTTCTTGTTTTTCTTCTTCCTTAGCTTAGGATTAGATGTTTGAATGTAGGATTGATGTTTGTATGTGTATGTTGTGACCTGTGTATGAATCTGGAAGAGAGTTGACATGATTGACCACGTGAAGAGCTAAGGAGAAGCCGCGAGTTTGCTTTATGCGTTGTCGCCGCCCCCGCGGCTGAGAGTCACCGCCCCCGCGGTTACCGTGTCACAGCGCCTGCGTCGTGCCAGCGGCGTGCCTGCACTTTCAAGCGTTCCTTGTCACCGCCCCTGCGGAATTTACCTGCCGCGCCTGCGGGTGAGCTCCTCCGCCCCTGCGTCCTTAGTTCATGCAGGTGCGTCTTGTCCCGGGACTAACTATAGTTAGGTAGTTCCTTTCCTTTCTAGTATGAGGAACTTAGTACCATGCTAGGATTCGGATGTTGACGAGTATGATATGGAATTGCCGGTTAGGGCTTTGAGGTTTATGAGTTGGATATGATCCCTTATGGATCCCTTGGGTCTAGGTGTGACCCTTCGTGTGATAGGAGTTTGATATGTATGTATGCCTTGTATAGGCCGTGTTATCCTCCAGTTGGGAGTTGACTGAGTTGAGGTTGATCTAGTGAGACGACTACGAGGTTGAGGTAAGTCCGTGGGACTTACTTAGTTGCCATTCCTTTATAGGATGTTGTGCATGAGTGGTGTGTGTTATTTATGTTTATAGCATGTGTTATGATGGTCACCGACCTATGATGTATTGATTGTCCATTGTAGGGCTGTGACAACTTTTCCATTCATCCCGCTGGGAGTTGGGGATTCTCTGTGGTCAGGCCAGACCTAGTAAACGGTTCGGGCACTCTCCATTCCCTTAGGGTACACGGGGAGGTGTTCCAGGCACCATTCCAGCTGGTTATAGTACCCAGAGGCGAGGGTTATATTCCTCGTGCCACCTATGTTTATACGGATATTATATACGAGTTGATTGTTGGACTTTATAAAGATAATGAACCGGGTAAATGTGTGAAAGCATGATGATGTGTTAAGATTTCTGACGTGTGTTTGTGCTCTAGCATTTTCCTATATATGTGTATGGTTAGATAACGGTTTTATACCGTGTTGTAGACACTTTGCAGGATAGGAGAGCTGCAGAGTGATTCAGAGTGGGTGGATCGCACACTGGGGCGGTATCGGGGATATGGGTTATTTTGATGTACAGTATGATTTTGTTTGTACTCAGCGGTACATTGTATTACCTTTTGGATATATATATATATATATATATATATATATATATATATATATATATATATCAGTTTCATGTTTTGTTTTAAACTATCGGTGCCTTGTAGTAAGATCAGTGAAATTGTTGTTAGGCTAGGGTCAGGATCCATTGTGAGATCCTAGCCCAGTAGCACTCCGAGTTCTACGGATTTGGTGTGTTACAAAGGTGGTATCAGAGCCCAGGTTGACAACAATGTCACTAGTAATCTGCAATAAAGGTCGAATAGATAACTAAACAAAACCCGAAAAGGGGTCTGACTTTTCAAAAGGTTTTGGTTTTGAAATGAGTACAAATGTTTTGGGATACCGTGTACGGGAGCCATCACCCCTCTGAAGACCTCAACAGTATAGATATATATAGATATTTTGTTGTGATTGATCTGTGATGTATCTATACATATGGCATATATATATCCTTCTAAGATAGGTTTACGTCTTCTGCAGATGGTTCAGACTAGAGCCTTACCTGCAGCAAGACGAGGTAGAGGTAGACCCCCTCTAGGTAGAGGACGGGGTAGGACTCCTGCGGTTGGCTTACAGGCAGTAGGAGAGGTCCATGAGGAGGTTGCTGAGAGTGCCGTTCCTAAGGCTGGGAACGGTGCAACTGAGGGACAGGGGCCACAGAGAGCCCAGCCTAGGGAGTCTGACCGTGTCTCCATGGAGGGACCAGCCTTCCGAGAGTACATACGACGTGATGAGGAGGCTGTCAGGGCAGGTAGACCTGCTCCTGATATGCCGGCACAAGAGGGACCATCTGAGAGGTCCCACACTGTCACTCAGGTACCAGCTATACAGGTACCTGCTGCTGAGATTGCTCGGGCTACAGAGGAGCATAGAGGGCCTCGACCAGACACTTGGTTGAAGGCTTTTCATCAGATGGAAGTACCCCCTTTCACTGGGAAAGTGGGGCTAGAGGTGGAGCTTTGGATAGGACATGTAGACTTAGCTCTAGAGTCTATTAGATGTCCAGCTGACAGGCAAATTGAGTTGTTGCAAACCTTGTTCAAAGATTTGGCACAGCATTGGTGGAGATCTGTATGAGTACAGGTTACTAGTTATGAGCAGATGAGGACTCTGATCAGAGAGCGTTTCTGCCCTGCCTCGTTGAGGAGGGAGAAACTGCGAGACTTTGTTGAGGCTGGGTTCGAGGATGTACCGGTCTCAGAGGCTATTAGGAGATTTCAGGAGGAGCTGGCATTGCTGGGTCCAGCTGCACCTGCTGCAGATCAGCACGTGTATTTGTTTTCCCGACGTCTGAGGGATACCACCCGTACCTATATGGCGGGTTTTCACTGTGAGACCTTGGTCGATTATCAAGACCGGGCTTCTGACTACGAGAGAGAGAGAGCTAGCTAGAGGAGAGCTTCTCAGACCGGAGGGTCTGAGAAGAGACAGAGGATTGGTCAGACCAGTGGTACTGGTGGAGCTGCTGGTTCCGGGCGAGGCCAGAGTCGCCAGAGTCGTCCTCCATCTGCACCGGGTGCAGATAAGGGAGTGTAGTCCTTCAACTGCAGTGAGTATGGGCATATGAGGTCAGAGTGTACTAGGCAGCCGGTGACCTGTTTCACTTGTGGCCGACCTGGTCATAGAGTTACCTTCTGTAGACGAGGGAGAGCTTCATCACAGCAGGATTCTTCTCCTGCTAGTACAGCAGGAGGTGGACAGAGACCACCTCAGCAGCAACAGCAGAGTCAGGGACAACAGAGGGTCCCAGATTGCCCTACGACTCAGGGATCTGGTCCTGGGCCGAGTAGAGGCAGAGGCCGTGGTGGGGGCACCACTGATACTAGAGGCCCACAGGGTCGTGTTTTTGAGTTGAGGAGTGCAGAGGAGCCAGCTGCACCTACTGCTACATGTACCATTCTGATTCATGGTTTACTTGTTAGAGTTTTATTTGATACTAGTGCTACGCATTCTTTTATTTCTGATGCCTGTGTAGAGCGTCTGGGTTTAGATACAGTTGAGGGGATACCCTTTATTATAGGGTTACCCGATGGTGGTAGGGTCAGAGGTACCCGTGAGATTCACGGTTGTCCCATTTCTGTAGGGACTCGTGTGTTACTAGTTGACTTCTTTGTCATGCCGTTAGAGCATGAGGAAGTTATACTAAGTATGGATTGGATGGCTAGACATTCTGCAGTCTTAGATGTAGATAGGAGGACTGTTACCCTCTCTACCGAGTTAGGCCAGATAGAGGTTTTCCGAGGTTGGGACCTTGGAAAGGTAGGCACAGTTATCAGCTCTATACGGGCAGCTAGACTTATTGCACAGGGTTGTGAGGCCTTCTGGTGTTATGCCATGAAGGAGGAGGAGAGTCCAGCGTTAGAGGATATCCCAGTGGTCTGTGAGTTTACTGATGTTTTTGCTGAGCCGTCCAGTTTGCCGCCCCAAAGGAGTGTGGATTTCAGTATCGAGTTAGAGTCTGGTACGAGACCCATCTCGAAGGCCCCATACCGGATGGCGCTTGTCGAGATGTTAGAGCTAAAGAAGCAACTCGAGGAGTTGGCTGAGAAGGGCTTCATTCGCCCTAGCGTGTCCCCATGGGGAGCACCTGTCCTCTTCGTACGGTAGAAGGACGGATCGCTGAGATTGTGTATTGATTATAGAGAGCTGAACAAGGTGACCATCAAGAACAAGTATCCACTGCCGCGCATTGATGATTTGTTAGATCAGCTACAGGGAGCGACTGTGTTCTCCAGGATTGACCTGCGTTCTGGGTATCACCAGCTGAGGGTGAGGGAGCAGGATGTGCACAGGACAGCATTCAGGACCAGATATGCACACTACGAGTTTGTAGTGATGCCATTTGGACTTACGAATGCCCCAACCGTCTTTATGGAGTTGATGAACAGTATCTTCATCGACTTCCTGGATCAGTTTGTGGTGGTTTTCATTAATGACATTCTGGTATACTCTCGCAGTGGAGAGGAGCATGCAGGACATCTGAGGACTGTATTACAGGTTTTGCGGGATAGAGAACTTTATGCAAAGTTATCTAAGTGCGAGTTCTGGATGCCAGAGGTAGCATTCCTGGGTCACATTGTATCAGCTGAGGGGATCAAGGTGGATCCGGCGAAGATAGAGGAAGTAGCTTCATGGCCTACACCGACGAACGTCAAGGAAGTACGTAGCTTTCTTGGCCTAGCCGGTTATTACAGACGCTTTGTGGAGGGATTTTCTGTGATTGCCCGTCCACTGACGAGTTTGCTGAGGAAGAATACCAGATTTATGTGGTCTGATCAGTGTATGTAGAGTTTTGAGGAGCTGAAGAGACGTCTGACTTCTGCTCCTGTTTTGGCACAGCCAGAGGGTACTGAGGATATTGTAGTATACAGTGATGCATCCAAGCTAGGCTTGAGATGTGTGTTGATGCAGAGAGGTAGGGTGATTGCATATGCGTCTCGACAGCTGAAGACGTATGAGGAGAACTACCCGACTCATGATCTAGAGTTGGCAGCGGTAGTTCATGCATTGAAGATCTGGAGACATTAACTGTATGGTGTTACGTGTCATATCTTCACAGACCATCAGAGTCTGAAGTACATTTTCACGCAGCGGGAATTGAATAACCGCCAGCGTAGGTGGCTCGAGCTGATCAAGGATTTTGATCTGGAGATTTTGTATCATCCGGGGAAGGCGAACGTAGTCGCCGATGCCCTGAGCAAGAAGACGCCTCGAGAGCAGGCGATTGCGAGGCTGACAGTTCAGCAGCAGTTACAGAGGGATTTGATCTGGTTAGAGCTGGACATCCAGTTTCCTGATGAGGATGCCAGCTGCGTACATTAGAGGTCCTTCCTGATCTGTTGGATGAGATCCGACAGAAACAAGAGACCTGCCCGACTTTACATAGGATCAGAGATAGGATGTCTCAGGATGAGGCACCACAGTTCCTGCTAGGAGCGGATGGAGTTTTGAGACGCCATGGTCGCGTCTGTGTACTTGCTGATACAGAGCTGAGATAGAGGATATTACAGGAGGCTCACAGTACATCTTACTCGGTACATCCAGGTACGAGTAAGATGTATCAGGACTTGAGACGTATATATTGGTGGGGAGGGTTGAAGCCCGATGTGGCCAGATTTGTGGCACAGTGTGCGACTTGCCAGCAGGTCAAGATCGAGCATTTCAGACCTGGAGGTGAGCTCCATCCACTTCTTGTTCCATAGAGGAAGTGGGAGGACGTCACCATGGACTTTGTGACTGGACTGAGGCTGAGCCGGAGTTTTGATGCCATCTGGGTCATAGTTGACAGATTGACGAAGACGTCACGTTTCATTCCTATTCGAGAGACGTGGCCGGTGAGCAGATTAGCAAAGGAGTACACTAGGAAGATAGTGAGACTCCATGGTGTACCGAGGACGATCGTCTCTGACAGAGATGAACAGTTTACCTCGAGGTTCTGGCAGCAGATTCAGACTGCCCTGGGGACGAGTTTGCACTTCACGACTGCGTTTCATCCTCAGACAGATGGTCAGTCAGAGAGAACCATTCAGACGCTGGAGGATATGTTGTGAGCTTGTGTGTTGGATTGGGGACAGGTGTGGACGGATCATCTCCCACTTGTTGAGTTCTCCTACAACAACAGCTGGCATGCATCTATTGGGATGGCCCCATATGAGGCACTGTATGGACAGAGGTGTCGTACCCCGTTATGTTGGGATGAGCAGAGCAGTGTCAGTGGTTTAGCACCTGATTAGATTCAGGATGATATGGCTCGAGTAGCATTGATCAGAGAGCGTATGCTGATTGCGCGGAGCCGTCAGAAGTCGTATGCTGATAGGAGGCGTAGACCTCTAGAGTTCAGAGTTGGAGCCCATGTGTGGCTGAGAGTGTCCCCGACACGAGGTGTTAGGCGTTTTGGCATTAAGGGGAAGTTGAGTCCCCGATATGTCGGACCGTTCGAGATTCTGGATCGGGTTGGGAGTGCAGCTTACAGATTAGCCTTGCCTCCGAGATTAGAGGGTGTTCACCCTGTATTTCACGTGTCTCAGCTGATGGAGTATATACCAGATCCGAGACACATCGTGAGTTATGAGGATTTGGTGGTTGAGCCGGACCACACTTTTGTTGAGCATCCGATTGCAGTCCTAGAACGAGGTATGAGACGCCTGCGTTCGAAGGACATACCTATGCTTAGGATACAGTGGTTGAGACGAGTACCTGAGGAGGCTACATGGGAGACTGAGGATAGTATCCAGAGGAACTATCCAGAGTTCTATGCCGAGATAGGTGCACCAGTAGGATCACCAAGTAGATCTTAGTACTAGCTTGGTGAGTCTTATGTGCTTACATGCTTATATGTTATGATATGTTATTTCATGCTAGCTTGTTGTGATTATGATCTTATTACATCTTGTTGTGCTAGTATGATTTTGTTTATAGCTGGAGATGGCTCTTTCCTCCATGCTATTAGGATATGTTATGGTTTGGCTAGAGATGGTTTCTCTCTAGGCCTTGGACAGTATAGTTTGCTGCTAGAGTGGATGGTTTCCTCCATGCTTATGTTGAGATTATAGAGAGAGTTGTATCTCGGCTTGTGAGTCCGAGTGGTTTGAGGATGTTACAAGTTTCGGGACGAAACTTGTTTTTAGGGGGGGTGAGGTGTAAGAGCCTTAGTTTTGGGAGCGAGTTTTGGTCTTAGCCGCCCCCGCGGGTCTGTGAGGCCGCCCCTGCGGCTCCCCTGTTGTTCCGCCCCTGCGGCCAGGAAACCCGCCCCTGCGGTTTCCGGCGGCTGCAGCCAGTTTTGTTGACCTTTTGACCTATGGTTTACCTTCCTTTACCTTCTTCGATTCACCTTGTTGAGCAAGGGTTTCCTCACTTTTCTAATCCAGTTCACGTCCTTCTTGCTTCTCCCTTGTTTCCTCTTGATCTTGTTCTTGGTTGGGAAGAGTTTGGTTTGAGTTTGGATGTGTTGTGGCTTTTGTGATTGATGACTGTGAGTGTTGTTGTGCTTGGAAGCCAGTGAGTGTTTGTGATCAGTACCTTAGGTAACCACAGCTGTGGTAAGCTTCTTCCTCTTTGCTTCTTCATTCTTTCTTCTTCCTTTCTTGTTTTTCTTCTTCCTTAGCTTAGGATTAGATGTTTGAATGTAGGATTGATGTTTGTATGTGTATGTTGTGACCTGTGTATGAATCTGGAAGAGAGTGGACGTGATTGACCACGTGAAGAGCTAAGGAGAAGCCGCGAGTTTGCTTTATGCGTTGTCGCCGCCCCCGCGGCTGAGAGTCACCGCCCCCGCGGTTACCGTGTCACAGCGCCTGCGTCGTGCCAGCGGCGTGCCTGCGCTTTCAAGCGTTCCTTGTCACCGCCCCTGCGGAATTTACCTGCCGCGCCTGCAGGTGAGCTCCTCCGCCCCTGCGTCCTTAGTTCATGCAGGTGCGTCTTGTCTCGGGACTACCTATAGTTAGGTAGTTCCTTTCCTTTCTAGTATGAGGAACTTAGTACCATGCTAGGATTCGGATGTGGACGAGTATGATATGTAATTGCCGGTTAGGGCTTTGAGGTTTATGAGTTGGATATGATCCCTTATGGATCCCTTGGGTCTAGGTGTGACCCTTCGTGTGATAGGGGTTTGATATGTATGTATGCGTTGTATAGGCCGTGTTATCCTCCAGTTGGGAGTGGACTGAGTTGAGGTTGATCTAGTGAGACGACTACGAGGTTGAGGTAAGTCCGTGGGACTTACTTAGTTGCCATTCCTTTATAGGATGTTGTGCATGAGTGGTGTGTGTTATTTATGTTTATAGCATGTGTTATGATGGTCACCGACCTATGATGTATTGATTGTCCATTGTAGGGCTGTGACAACTTTTCCATTCATCCCGCTGGGAGTTGGGGATTCTCTGTGGTCAGGCCAGACCTAGTAAACGGTTCGGGCACTCTCCATTCCCTTAGGGTACACGGGGAGGTGTTCCAGGCACCATTCCAGCTGGTTATAGTACCCAGAGGCGAGGGTTATATTCCTCGTGTCACCTATGTTTATACGGATATTATATACGAGTTGATTGTTGGACTTTATAAAGATAATGAACCGGGTAAATGTGTGAAAGCATGATGTGTTAAGATTTCTGACGTGTGTTTGTGCTCTAGCATCTTCCTATATATGTGTATGGTTAGCTAACGGTTTTATACCGTGTTGTAGACACTTTGCAGGATAGGAGAGCTGCAGAGTGATTCAGAGTGGGTGATCCGCTGAGGGCTACGTACACTGGGGCGGTATCGGGGATATGGGTTATTTTGATGTACAATATGATTTTGTTTGTACTCAGAGGTACATTGTATTACCTTTTGGATATATATATATATATATATATATATATATATATATATATATATATATATATATATATATATATATATATATATATATATCAATTTCATGTTTGTTTTAATCTATCGGTGTCTTGTTGTAAGATCAGTGAAATTGTTGTCAGGCTATGGTCAGGATCCATTGTGAGATCCTAGCCCAGTAGCACTTTGAGTCCTACGGATTTGGAGTGTTACAATTACTGACTGTTTTTTGAAATGAACGTAAGTCTATATTCAGGAATTTGGAAAACAGATAGATAAATCATATGAGGAATCCTGCAAAAAATCATTCACTGGTGCATTGTAGAACTGCAACAATAATGCACATCATTTGTGAACTTAACATTTTCAAGATACACTTGAAAGTGTGCATTGTACTGACCAAATTCATAGTTGTAACTTGGCTCAGTAAATCAGGAGCAATTCTTAATTGGTAAAGACAAAGAAAAGGGATTCACATGATTCAGGAATAACATAACAAATCATGAGCAATTCCTAATTAATGAATCAAACAACTATGCCAATTAAGGGAAAAGAACAAATTGAACCATATCAATTATTCAAACATGAGACAGAGGATCGGGAGACGGACTTGTTGATAGTTTGGAGGACTAGATTAAAGAGGACATATGGGAGAAGGAGATGTAAGTAAAGAGGTTTAGATTGGAGGGAAGAAGAGCTTCCATATTCTACTTGATCATATAGATTCATGGAGATTATACTGTTGGCTTTGCAAAGAAAGAAATTGCCTTTGTTAGATAGGATTTTAAATGTTAAAATCCATATCATATCCACTTAAATATAAATTGACAGCAAGTTTAATAGTTGGACTTGGACTTGGACTTTTTAGCTTTAGCCACAAAAAATCTTCTTCATTTTGTTTGGAATAAAATGTTGTTATTGGACTTTGGTTAAATTAAAGTAATTTGTATTTTAAAAAAATCCACATCATATCCACTTAATCATACTTCATCGGATGACATGTATAATTGACCGCCACATCATCACCGGAATTGGAATTCTCGGCGGAAAAACAACCAATATTATTTTTGATAAATACATTGATAGTTTGTATCGTTTCTAAAGTTGATATTATTTTGGGTTCAATAATAATAGTTAGTATTATTTTAAGTTTATTTTCTAATAAAAAAACGAATTAATGGGTTCGGTTTTTCTAGTAACACATTCACAAGTTTCCTTATGGTTTGTTATTGTGAATAGCTTTGTTTGTTATTGTGTGTCAGTTTATTAAGAATTTGGTGCAGTTCTTCTCATAGTGTTTTCTTGTTTTAGTTTCTTGACCGTATTAGGTTGTATAATTAAGGTTTTGTGACTTTCGTCTTGGATTTTGATTAATCATGATCAAGCTCCATATTTTCACCTTATTTATCGTTGATTCAAGAGGTTTGACCTATCTATCCAACGTTTCATATTTCCACCCCATTTTCCTCCTTGCGGCCGCAACCTCCATTGATCGCCTACTTCAGGCAAAAAAATGCAGAACCCAGAAAAACCCTTCTTCTGGAGGAAGAACGCGCCGCACGCGCGAAACGCCCTTTCCCCCTTGCCGCCCCAAAGAATCCGTAACCCTAGATCCAAATACTCGCCGCCTCAAATAAATCCCGGAAAATCCTTGTTACGTTTGGTGAGAAGCCCTTGCCGCGTAACCCTTGCTGCGTTTTGTGGAAGCCCAGATCTTGGAACTCCTATAAACCACAAAGAAATTCCAATTCAAATCCCGGAAACCCTAATCCAAGATCTATGTCACAATCCACTCTTCAATGGTCTCTCTTCCTCTACAGACCTCAAAAATCAACGCGTTGACAAACAATTCCTGGATGAAGTGGGAGGCGGAAGGTCCGCTTTCTGGATCTGGAAGAAGAGTCCGGGAGTGAACCCCTTCGGCGCTGCAACAAAAGAGAGAAAACTGAATTTGATATATGAGGAGGAAAGCTGTATGTATGCAGATCTCTTACGTCGGACTGGAATAGGCACAATACGGAAGAGTTGGGGTAAGCTTTGCAGCGGGGGCGTACAAGATGTCGTTGGATCCCTCTTCTAACCAGGTTTTATCTTCCCTTTCTGTGTGTGGTCTCTGTAACTGAGATTGATTTCTCTATGAAATTTTTGAACTATTCATCTCTCAAACATGACCCTTTGAATTTGCTTACTGTATTGGCTTGACAACCCACTATTTGTAGTTTTGAAATCTTGAGAATGTTTAGAAACCATGGCTATAACACATTTGTTCAACGAATTTATCTTCGGTTGAAGAACATAACCATTGAATATTATTGGGGAAACCAACGCTGCATTTTTGAGGAAGAATATCCTATGTCTGTTCCATGTATGATATTGTGGCTTCTTCTGTCGTCAATTTCTAATTTGATGACAACTTTAATAAATAATGAACAAACAATTGTTAGCATAATCCCATGGCCTTCGTGCTGCACTTTTGTGTACTCTGAATTCGATTGCTATGTGATATTTATGCATAGGTGGAGATATAAATTGTCTTTGGACTTCTTCTCTGTGTGGTGTAGTGATGTACTAGAACTCAAGAATCAAGAACTCAGGAATAACTCAAGGAACAACCTCAAATGGAAACAGATGGCTAAGGCCTCCATATTGGGAGGATATATAGAACTACCGTGGTTTCATCCACATGCACAACTTTCCCATTCAGAACTCACCTTTTTCGGGTTTTCAGCATCTAGATTATGTCATATATCTTCTTGTAACAAATGTTGCGCACTTTGTAGCAGATGAAATGTCTTAAATTGTTATAACAATTGGGTATGCGATAGAAAGGGAAGCTTTGATCTCAACCATAATAACCAACTCGGTATAAACTATACATGGTTGATCACAAAGCAAGTGAATACCGATCAATCAAACAATGAAACAACAATGGAAACGCCTCACTACATAACCTATGGCATAATAATAACAATTATAAATACACTCTACCAAAATAAGGTAGGAAAAATGGGAAGACTACCACCCAAAACACGAAATAAGTATAAATGAAATTAGCATTTTGGAATTGTAGGGGAATGCGCAAGAAAAACTTTTGGATTAACTTAAACATAATTTGCAAAAACGAGGGGATACAAGTTCTAATCCTAGCGGAAACAAAAATTAGTACTGAACCGGATGAGTCATTATGGAAAAACGCAGGATTTGATAATATCCTTTTCATACCAGCAGTAGGCTTCTCGGGAGGTCTTTGCTTGTTATGGAAAGAGTATCAACTTCGAAATGAAAAAATAAAGATTATTAAAACACATAGTAGATACATCAATCTTAACCACATTAACACAAATTCGGGCTTTGAGACACGGATCTTCGGGATCTACGCTCCTCCCAATGAACAAAAGAAAAACGAGTTTTGGTCAAATTTTGTTTCCGAGTTCAAATCATCAGATAGACCAACACTTGTCATAGGAGATTTTAACGATCTACGGGATCCTTTGGATAAAAAGGGAGGAGCTCCTATTTCCAATAATAAGTATAAGAGATTACATGATATAGCTGAGCAATGTGGAATAATCGACCTCCCAACCAAAGGGAATGAGTATACGTGGAAAAAAAGGAAGGAAGGAGACGATAATACGTACGAAAAGCTTGATAGAACAATGTCAAACTTATAAGTACTACAAGAATACCCGAGCATACATACTCAAAATCATGCATTTAATACTTCGGACCATCGTATGATATCGGTTACTTTGCAAAACCAAGTCACATCATATAGAAACAAGCCGTTCCGATTCGAGTCGATGTGGATGCAACGGCAAGACTGCGAAAACCTAATTAAACAATCGTGGAGAACCCAATTTCCAGGAACACACATGTTCAACCTTGTTAAAAAAACTAACCTCTTAAAACAAAATTTGAAACAATGAAATCGCATGAAATTCGGTAATATTAACTCCCAACTAAAAATTGTTGACAAACAAATAGAATCCCTCCAAAAGCAGCTATTCTCAGTTTTTTATCAACAACTGAATGATAAGATAACGAGATTATACAAAAAAAGAGAATGCATACTGGAATACCAACATAAATATTGGGTGCAACGAGCCAAAACGGCAAACTTGTGATTAGGAGACAAAAACACGAAATTTCACCATAGAAAAGCCACTGGCAGAAGAAACAAGAAGATGATAGCAAATATAACAAGATGTGATGGGACCATACTATCCAAGGAGAGCGACATAAATGAGGAATTCCTGAGTGATTACAAAACGCGTTTCCATGCCTCGAATATCGACAATCGCAAACTTCAAAAGTTGTTGGAGGTCGTACAACCAGAAATCACTAATGACGAGAACATAGAGCTAGGTAAACCTTTCTCTACCGGCGAAATTAAAAACGCTCTGTTTGATATCGGCAGTGAAAAATCTCCTGGGCCGGATGGAATGACTGTTGGTTTCTACAAGAGGTATTGGCACATTATTGGCCCAGCCGTCACAAGAGCGGTGAAAAGTTTTTACAGAACTGGAAAAATCCTCAAACAATTAAATCACACCTTTATAACCCTCCTCCCGAAGGTAGATAACCCTACAACAACTGCCAACTACAGACCAATTAGCCTTTGCTCTACAGTCTATAAAATCATATCCAAAATTTTAGCAAAACGATTAAGCTCTGTTTTGCCAAAACTAATTCATCCCCTACAAAGTGCTTTTACTAAAAATAGGGCAATCCATGATAATGTCCTTATAGCTCACGAGATATTTCATGGGTTTAGATCAAAAAGAGGAAAAGAGGGGTATATGGCCATTAAATTGGATATGGAAAAAGAATATGATAAATTAGAATGGAAGTTCCTAACGATGGTATTACAAAAATTTGGGTTTTGTGAGAAATTTAGAAATTGGATCAATGAATGTGTAACAACTGTTTCATATTCTTTGCTAATCAATGACTCACCAACAACCCTATTTTGTCCCCAAAGAGGTCTCCGTCAAGGAGATCCATTATCCCCGCTCCTTTTCAATCTAGGTGCTGAGATCTTAGCAAGGAACATACACAAAATAAGCAGAGAAAATCCACGATCAATTGGCTTTCCTATAACAAAAAACGGATCGATAATCCCCTTCTTAGCCTTTGCGGATGATATCATCATTTTCACTAAGGCAACAACGGAAGCAAGCAACAAAATCTTTTCGGTTTTAAGTGATTACTGCGAAACTTCTGGACAAGTAATTAACTACCATAAATCCGTCTTTCAAATTTCTAATAATGTAGATTCTACGAACAAAAGGAGAATCCAAGCTCATCTTGGCATCTCTTCATCCACAAATCTAGAACAATACTTAGGATGCCCTATTATTAATGGAAGGGTTAACAAAGAAATTTTCAACTCAGTCATCCAAAAATCAAGGCAACAACTTACGAAATGGAAAGCATCATCTCTCTCTCAAGAGGGACGAAAAACCTTAATTAAAGCAAATCTCAACGCCAAACCGAGCTACCTTATGCAGGCATTTATGCTACCTACAAGCATTCATAATGAACTAGACAAAATCAACAGAAACTTCTTTTGGAATAAAGGACCAAACTACCACCCACTAATTAGTTGGGACAAGATTTGCAAACCAAAAGCCCTAGGCGGGACAGGTATAAGAAAGGCTGAGGATATGAATAAGGCACTACAAATGAAACTCCTATGAAAAATCATGGCAGAACCGGATAATATATGGGTCAAAATTATAGAAGAAAAATACCTTCGGGGGAAAAGCCTATGGAACTACGATTGTGGAAAAAATACATCTTGGCAATGGAAAAAGTTGACCAAACTAAAAGAAGAATTCAATAAAGGTCTACGATGGCGGGTCGGTGATGGAAATACTGTAAAGTTCTGGGAAGACAGATGGCTACTGGAGGAACCATTAGCCTCTATAGTGTCTGATCGAACCTTTATTAAACCAATGGAAAAGGTAGGGAACTTTATTTTGGATAAAAAGTGGAACGAACAACTTCTAGATCAGCTTGAAGGCATTCTTCCAACAAACATCATTAAAAAAATAAAGACCTATAACCTACCAACAAACGACATCAGAGATAGAATATACTATTCAACAAATGATGACGGCTGGTACTCCACTAAGTCTGCAATAAACATGATTCAAAGGCGAAAAGTTGGAGTATCGGAAGACAAAACTTGGATATGGAACATGAGCATCATGCCGAAAGTTCAAAACTTCTTGTGGAAGATGGCTCTAAATGGCCTCCCAACTAAAGAAAACCTTGATAAACAAAAAATTCCGGTAGTTATGCACTGCGTATATTGCAATTACCATACAGAAAGCGTCAAACACCTTTTCTTTGAGTGCCAATGTACTCACCGGACCTTGGATAGTACCAAAATATCATCATTCCTCAAGGATATTGATATAGATAATCATTCTACCTATGATACACTCCTAGTATTGAAGGACAAAATCTCACCCCAAGAGCTTAGACAATTGGTAATGATCTGGTGGAATATTTGGTTAGACAGAAATCAAACAATATTCAACAATAAAAGACCGACTCACAATCTGAAACAAATCGCACTAAAACAAATTGATTATTGGGACCAAGCCAACATTAAACAGTCGACCAATAGCCAACAACATAGAAAACCAAGAAGGAAGACCAAGAATATCAGTTGGCAAAAACCAAAAGTAAATTTTGTTAAGCTTAACTTTGACGCATCATCAAACAACACCAACCAATTTGCTTTTTGGCTTCATCATTCGTGATAGCCATGGCCACCCTATAGCGCACAGAAAAGGGAGATGTAATGCAGATTCAGTTCTTGAGGCAGAAGCTTTCGCTCTGCGGGAAGGTCTACAAAAGGCCAAACAGTTAGGGATTTCGGCTATTGAGATTGAGGGGACAACCTGATGCTGATCAATTCGATCAACCACACTTGGAAACCTCCTTGGGAGACAGACATAATAATTTCAGACATCTCCTTCACCATCTCAAGCTTCTCCCAAGCAAGCACCATACACATCTTCAGGGAAATCAACACGGTAGCGGATAAGCTCGCAAGACACGGACTTTCTTCCACTGAAGATCAAGAAGGTCTCCCAGACGATGTGGTTGTACTCATCCGGAAGGATGTCGTAGGTCGGTAGGTGTCTAGATACTGACCCACCTATTATGCTTACCTTGTATCAAAAAAAAAATCACCTACTTCAGGCACAGACCTAGGGGTGGGCTGAGGTTTGCTACAGCCCACCCCATATTTTAACAAACAAAAATGAAATATGTGCATGAAACCCTTTGTAGCATAGTGGTACAAAGGTTTGAGAGGGAAAGAAAGGTATGATTGGTCCTAAGTTTGAGCCCTATCACTAGCATTTTTCGAGCCATATCAATATAGCCTACCTAAACTTTGGATCCTGGATCCGTCCCTGCCTACTTGGATCTTTCTCTTAGATCCATCTAAATGTCGTGATCTTATTAAGTTTTTTTTCAAACAATCGCACTAGAGCTAGACATACTTGTGCTCCACATACATTATTTTATTCTTTTTTTAAACATACACTTAAATCTATCTTCATATAATAAATTTAAATTATTGCGTGTATTATTTCATGTATTTCAAATATTCTTTAAGTAATCGTAGTTATTGGTAAATAATTTATTAAATAACATTACTTAAAAATATTATGTACAATATATTCAAAATATATAATCAATATACTCCAATTGTTATTTATTTAATACTATATATATAATGCAATTACTCGTGCAAGACGGGCAATAAACCATTAATTGAACAAAACACTTTTTTCTTATATTAACAAATCGTTTAATATATTACTTACTTTTTTGGTAATAAAACATATAAAAATAAGGGGTTGGTTTTGGTACAGAGTAATGCTACAATGCCGCCTTACGAATTCGGCCCCGTTTGGAAAGGAACTTTTGGTAGCTTAAGCAGCTTAAAGAAGCTGAATAAAGTATTGTGCACATTTATAGGGTGTTTGGCAGAGTTAGCTGATTGAAGCTGATGAACTTATTGAAGATTATGGAAGATGAATAAATCATGAATCCCATCAGCTACCCAATCCAAGTTTATGGAAGCTGATGGAAAAATCATCCTCAAAATACCCTCAAACTTTTATTTGAGACAAATACGCTTGAAAAAAAATACACTATTGCAAATTCCATTGACCCTGATATTTAGGTTTCTGTCAACACCATCCAACAATTAGCCATGTCAAATACACTTGAAAAAATGATAGCCTGAGATTTGTTACAAATTTCATGTGCCTCACAGCAACCTCGAACCCGATTCCTCTCAAACTCGAGCATGAGTCCTCCATCGCAACCTCAGATCCCTCAATCCCGATTCAACTGCTTTCAGCACCCAATCCAGATTCCTCGATCCTCAAACTCGAGCATGAGTCCTCCATCCCAACCTCAGATCCCTAAAACCCGATTCAACTGCTTTCAGCAGCCCAATCCCGATTCCTGGATCCCTCAAATTCGAGCATGAGTCCTCCATCCCAACCTCAAACCCGATTCATTCCTCGTCGTCACGAGCCCAAATTCAAGCCTTCTCGATTACATCCGGATCCACCACCACTCGAGCCAAATCGTTCAAACGAAGTCTCCTCGCCATCGTTAGTCGTTTGCTTCTAGTCGTCCGCCTCTGTTTCAGTCGATCAGTTGGAGAGAGGATAACGATAAGGGTTAGGATGTTAATTGGTCCGATACACTAAAGAAATTGAACTTTTTTTAATTTGATGTTGGGCTGGACTGGAATGGGCTGAGTACTATTACGAATAATTAAAAAAAATCTATTGAACTTAATCTCAAATGGTAATTGCTCATATACATTAAAGGGTTGGATGTTACATATTTTATCAAACCTAATCTTTTTATTTATTGATTTTATTAAAGTTTTTTTGTTACTGTTTATGTAATTGAATTTAATCTTTTATATTGCTATCATAATTATATGTAATAAACTATGAAATAAGATATTTATAAATAAAAAATGATTTTATAATCATCAAATTGTATCAAATTTATGAGCCATTGAGATGTTAATTAGAAATCTCCTATTACTTAATTTATAACATAAGATTATACACAATTATAGATCTGGACTAGTTCTTGGAGGTGTCAAATAACACGGAAATAACAATAAGTTATAAGGATCCGTTTATTAAAACCAACTTTTAAATTTAAAGTAATAATTTTATATTTTAATTACTCACATTACATATTATTATAATATATTAACAATTAATATATATTGTTATAATAATGTTTAACTACAATTTCAATTTAATATTTACAAAAATAAAATAAAATTAGAATATATGGATGAAACCCTTTTTCGTAATTGTACATTTCTATCAACTTCGATAAGCTCGTATTCCCCAAACACTCAACAAGCTTATCAAAATAAATTCAACTACTTATTCCAGCTTCAGCTTCAGCTTCCGCTACAATCAGCTTCAGCTTCAGCTCCAATAAGCTTGGACGAGCCAAACAGACCCGAAGTCATCTAGGTCGTTGATATGTTCAATCCAACTGTCCAGATTTGTCCACGTCGATTAATGAATTATTGGGAACGCGGAGGCATTTTTGCAGTTATAGGAAATTCAGGCGACATTTTTGTCATTTTGAAAAATATCTTTTTTCAATAGAGGGGGACACGGTTACAATTTTGTAATTTTATTGTCTAAACGCATTTCAAGTAATTGGAAGATAACTTTAACGGTATTATATCAGTTAACGAGCTTAGTTCAATTCGTTCAAATTACTTGTTTTAATGATTCATATATTTGTTTAATTAGTTCAAACTGTATACATATTGTATACATATTCGTTCAATTTTTTTTTAAATAATAGTATAAAATTTTCGAACTTTTTTACTCCAAATTTTCCCCTTTATTCTCTTAGTTCAAATTATTTGTTCTAATGGTTTATATTTTTGTTCAGTTATTTCAAACTGTTTGGTCTATTAGTTCTTTTTTTTAATACTTTTTCGTTCAGAATTTTTATACATTTTCCTTGAAATATTTTTAAATTAATAGTATAAAATTTTCAAAAATTTTATTCAAGTTTTTTTTCCCTTTCTTCTCTTAGTTCAAACTATTTATTTTAATGATTCATATTTTTGTTCAGTTAGTTCAAGCTATTTGTTTTAGTAATTTTTATTTTTTAACACTTAGTTCAAACTGAATATAATATTAGTGTAAATAGTGTATACTTTTCAACGAATTGAAGTAAATCCATAAACTGAGATAATAACTGTTAGTTTTCTCATGAAAATTACAAAAATATCACCGCATCCTCTCTTTTAAAAATAAATTTTCAAAAGGACAAAAATGTCACCGCGTTTTACATAATTCATTTAATGACGTTAATAAATCTAAACCGTTGGATCAAACAGATCAATGGTGCATATCACTCCGTACGTCCGTACCGGGAAAAAAGTTAATACTAAAAAATATAAATAAATAATACTAAAAAAAATATAATGAAAATTTAGCCTTTATAGACAACGTATTAAATTTAAAGCATATATTTATATCAATACTATAAGTAGAAAATATTAATTAAAAAAATTCACAATAAAATTTAGCCGAAACAAATTTTTATAAATAGATAAAATAATTTATTCAAGTAGCTTTTAAAATTATAAGTAGACATAGAAAATATTATGAGATTTGGGTGAAGAAAATCTATTTGATCTGCTTATTATAAAAAAAGGAAAGTTTCCTAAAAACAAATAAGATCAAATCTTAAGTTTGGTTTTGTTAGCAAGATAACATTATGGCCTTATAAATATTCAATTGAATCAGTATAAGCGTGATTATCAAATCTAGCCATGGCGAGCGTGGAGGAGACGATAACATTCTCGACCGAAGCCTTCGATTACACCCTGCGTGGAAGGGTGCACAACTACGACCAATTCACTTTCGATGAGCCTTGCGTACTCGTCGATACGTTCCTCGCCAACGTCGACTATGTCCGCATACCATGCTTTAAGTGCTCAGGCTTCTCCAACCTGGATGCCTACATCGGATATTACAGACGAGAAATCACCAACATGGTGCTTTCCAAGTATTTTTATTTACCTCGGAGTTTTGTCAACCAGATGGCTCACAGTTTTGCCTTGTTTCTTGAAAACGTTGATTGTGACTACGTCTGTCCGAACCAGAGTACACGCGAGTCCGGAATTAGCTACGTGCTTCAAATCGAACCATTAGCTGAGGAGGAGATGGCTATCCGAGAGTCTTTTGACGCATTAGCTGAGGAGGAGATGGTTATCCGAGAGTCTTTTGACGAGGCTGCACCTGTGATGAAGCCTGCGACACTTGAGTCGGTGGAGGGCTTGTTGGCTCTCAGTTTACAACAACAATTTGAGTGTGGGGAGTGCGTGATTTGTATTGATAGGATTGAGACGAGTGAGACGGCACTTACTATGCCTTGCTCGCATGTGTTTCATCGAGATTGTCTTGTTCAGTGGCTCGAGAACAGCCATGTTTGTCCCCTCTGTAGGTATGAGATGCCTGCCGCAGATCTGCATTGAGGAAGTGGATGATTAAACAGGATCGGTTCGGTGAAATCAGATTTTTTTTGATAGTTTAAATTTTTTGTGTAATTAAAGTTTTTTGTATGGAGTATTAAATAATTTTTGTAAAACATGAAAATAGATTTATGACCTGATTTTTGTGGTGAAATTTAAAAAAAAAAGTGTTAAAAATAATAATAAAAAATACAAATAAATTTAAGGATAAATTTAACCAAATTATGAAAAGCTAAAAAAAATTCATAAAGTTTCAAAGATCTTGAAAAAACTACCAAAAAGCTAATGAAACTCTAATATGTATAAAAATCTACACCAAACACTTATTAGCTTTCAAATTTATCATTCAAACTAGTTTAGTACCAGTGTCGTGTACGGTATTAGTAAAATATATATTTTTTAAAACTATTTTTATTTTATGTGTATTGATAATAAGAGTTAAAATTTAAAATAAAAAAAAATAGTATAACCACATTATATTATATTCTAAAATATTTTATTAAATACAACATTGTTTGTACGTAGTATTTTGTGACTTGCTTGTAGGATCACATATTATCATGATCCTCGAACCATCCCTACTTGTAACTCTTGAAATTACCACGTAAAGTTATCTGTGACTAAAAATTGATCTAGGTAGGTATAATCCAACTTTTGAAAGGGAACGAACATCATATGTAATAAAAAGTATATATTGTGATTAAAGAACCGACTTGAGAGGTAAAACAATCGTACACAAAGTATACTCATATTATATATATATATATATATATATATATATATATATATATATATATATATATATATATATATATATATATAATAGAACGTTATATAATAGCACAAAAATTGCAACATATTATGACTAAAACTAACTACCTCTAACCCACGTGACGATTACAATTTCAAATAAAATAAAATTATAAAATAACTTACAACAGTAGAAAATTCAAGTAATTTAAAATTATAAAAATAAAATAAAATATCTAGTTACCTTAAAAACAAGAAATTTTAAATTTAAATATTAGAAATAATTATAAAATTATAAAATAAATAAAATACTTTGTAAATTATATAATTTAAGAAAAAGGAAAAGGAATTTATGGATTTAAATCTACGTAAAAAAAATATAGAATCAATCTAGAATGAGAAGAATGAGGTCCTGCATCCCTTTTTGTAAACTTAAAACAAAGTAGGCCCTTCTATATTTATGATAAATTTTAATTTTTAAAAATAATTAATTAGAGGGGTACCAGAGTAAATGTAAAAATTAAAAAGGCTATAAAATGGGGTATGAAGAGTAAACCCTAATAAAACCGCCGCCCCCGATACGATACTTCTCCTTCTCCATCGTTCAGTTCTTCGCTTCATCTTTGTCTACAGCCCTCCTAAATCTCCATCACGAACCTGCTTCGTTGAGAGGTTCTTAACCGTCTTCATATCTTTGCGACTCTCCTCCCTCGACAGTTCTTCAATCTCTTGTGTTTCTATACTTCAGGAATTTCAGGTTCTTTTCTCACAAAACTGACAAATCTCCAACTTTCCAAATCTAGATTGCCTAGCCGCGGTCGATTTCTCCTCCGATCATTGTCTTATCTCGATTGGTTTTCGTTGGGTCATCGATTTTCGCGCAATCGGAACGCTCGTTCAATCTGGAAGCATCGTTTTCGTCTTTTCAGGCGCTGGTATATCTGGTCGAGCGACCTTAACTTGAAGCCCGAAGGCATCTTTACCAGCTTTGGATCCGGAGAGACTTCCCAACACACAATCTGTTGTGCTCTTTTGTGCTGTATGAAATTGTAAAATTGTATTTATTGGGATTACTAGTATCCTGTAACAGTTTACTTCTTCCACACAAGGCTAGACTTGTGTACCTCCATTAATTTGTAAGGGAGCTTGTTTAAATCGATAGGCCTTCTGTAAATCGAGTTTGTGTAAATCGAGCATTTTGTAAATCGAGCCTTGTCGGATGATTTGTGTACAAGATTTGTATTACAGTTATGAAACTCGGACCTTGTGTAACTCGATTCGACGGAACTTGTTTAACTCGGTATCAGTAAATCTAATAAACAAAGCAGTGCTTTGTGTAAATCGATGACCTTGTGTAAATCGAAGGGCTTGTGTAGATAAAGTCGTTAGGACTTGTTGTTTATGTGTAGATAAAAATCGACAGTAGGGCCTTGTGTAAATAGATCGAGATGACTTGTGTTAATCAATACGAATTGTGTAAATCGAAAGAAGTAGTTGTAATTAAAAAATTTTGTTAAATCGAACGTTATATTTGTGTAAGATTAATTTGTGTAAGTAGACATTAAATATAACTTTAAAAAAAATAACAATCCATTACCAAGTTCAATTAGTCTTGCTGTAATCCAGAGTTCGAAACCCACAAACTACAAGATTTGTATTTTCGACGAAACTTGTGTACAGATCTTGTGTAGATCGATTTGGGTCGGACCTTGTGTAAGTCGGTTTGGGCCTGAGATTGTGTAGATCGATTTGGGCTGAGCTTCATTAAATAGATTGGGCTTGCACATCTGAAAATTGAAATTACTATTTAACCCTTTCAATTAATCTTTTAAAACAAATAAAGGAGGCCTACTTTGTTAATCCTTTTAATTATAAGTCTTATTAGTACCCAAGTTTTTAAAATCAGCCTACCTACCCATTTTCTCCGAACGAAAATCTTATCTTTATAAATTTTTTTATAAAGTAAAATAGTTTGTTTTATTAATTTAGAAAATCAATTTAGAAATTAATTTAAAATATATAACTTAAATGAATGGGAATTAAAAATATATAATTTAAATAAATGAAATTTTAGTAATATTAGAAGATTTTGCTAAACTTCTGAAGTGTTACGTCTATGTTACTTTAATATATATATATATATATATATATATATATATATATATATATATATAATCTAGCGAAAAAATTCGTCTATTTCTCTCTCTAATAATCTAGCGACTCCAATAATCTAGCGAAAAAGATATGACGACTAGGGCGAGTATATATATCTGTACCTTACCTTATTCAAGTCATTAGGGAATACTCGATGCTTTTGCAGCAGAATAACATACAATATAGATTACTTCATAAGATTCTGGTTACAGACAGTCAGAACCGAGCCTTTCTACCATGAAAGGGCGGTCCGAGCTATAGTCTATAGTTACAGACGATAATACTTACAGAGGATACTCAACCTACTCTTACTATCCTAGATTGCAAGTTGCAACACCATTCTCATTCTCATTCTCAACACTAGAGTTAGCACTTTACTTTACCTTTACTTGTATTTTCATTTGGTTGCGGACTTTGAAGCACACCCGCTCTGCAGATCAGACAGAGAGAAGGATCGGACGGGTGGAATGCCCTGCACTGTCTCCGTGCTCGGGGATCCCTTTGCTCCACGCGGGTGCAGAGGAGGAAGCCCGAGGGGAGATGAAGACGAGCTCGATGAATTGTCACTCTCGCAGCATCCTATTCCGCGGATCCCGCTGGCTTGACGCTTGTAAAGCCCACTCTGTTTTGAATTGTTCCCCTCCTTTTTGTCCCCCCAGTACACAGTTGAAGCTAGCAAGTTCTTGCGTTTTTTGCTATACGCGTTCTCTGGTTTAGCGAGATCAGTTATGGAGTAGGCTGAAGCATCTGCTAGGCTGGTGAATGACTTTGATTTCCCATTGTAGAATTTTGACATGCTTTTCCTGCAAAAACACAGATATAAATGCTCCAGTTATCATAATAAAGTTAATTTGTTACAAATAAACAACTAACAATTCGCCAAACTAAATGTGTTGACAATGGCCTAACAAGGAGATAATATGCCGATTTACAAAGTCTGATTATGTAAACTGTTATATAACACATGCCGTAAAATCAACAACAGTAGCATTAAGAGTCTAAATTGTAAGGATCCTTCTATACATTACATAACCTTCAGGAATCCCATGCAGCTTCTCAGTGTTTTACATGGTACTGCTAAATAAGAGATGTGCAATTAAGGCCAATCTTATGTTACTCAATATGTGATTCAGAAAGGAATCAAAATGTTTCTTCTTACAAAACATGCACAAAGAATTAAAAAAAACTTTGCATGCTATGGTAGAGAAATGAAATAAATTTGAAACTTATGGCCATTTGGTCTACCCAGCCAGCAATAATCAGATCAACCTCCCAATCCAGCATGACCGAACTGAAATACGTGCATACAAGGATTCAACATTCAGCAGTAAAGCACAGCAGTAGGGAACATACAAAGAGCTTTCTCCCAATAAAAGAGTAACTAAATGCAGTGACTGACCCAATAAGAGAGAGACTAAGCTCCCTGATGGTTAAGGGTTTTCTACGTAGTAAACACGTGCAAATTATTTGATAGGGTGCCTCAATACATAAACAAGAATCACCTACGAATATTGATTTGAGTAGGACCAATTCCACTTTCAGTTCCTCGTGGCTAGTTATCCTATATGTGTATATGTAGTCCAAATATTTATTTTGTGCAAATAAAGCCCCTTGAATTCGATCATATTTCCAATTTGTGTCTAAGACCTCTATTCTAATCTGATAAAATTTTATCTACTGAAATATGCCTAGACATAGTAGTGTTAGGCAATGAAGCTATTTCATTAGATTTTTTGGTTTAGTAGGTCATTCAAGAGGTTTTTGGAGAGCTGTTAGGAAACTACATTCAATAGCTTTTCATAGGATTTTAATTTGCTTTCAATAAATTGAGACAATTTTACCCCTACTTATATTGAAGAGGTGTTTAATTTTGTTGTGAAATGTGACTTTTTTGATAAGTCACACCAAAAATCTACCCAAACCAAACACTTAATTAGGCTTTTCATTAGACTTTCAGATTTTATAAAAAGTCCACACAAAAAAATACTCAAACAACCACCCGAAAAGGTACAATTATTCAAAAACCTGATTTCACCAAACAAGGCCTTTGTCCTGTCAAGTTTTATGACTAAAAATGAAAAACATAAATTGAGGGCTAGAAATGTGAGACTCTTAAAGAACTTCCAATATCTAAACAAGAGCAAAAGGCAAAGCAAAGATTGGAGATTTTCTTATAGGATAAACAAAATTAGACTCATAATAGATACAAGAAAATTAGGTAAGTGAAAACTACAATGTTTAAACATAAAACCATCCAACCACACATGATTTAACAATTGAAACAACTAAACTCATGTTAAGATATGAAAGCACAAACATAATAGCATATATAGGTGTATTTGGCAAACTCGTGTTAGCCTTATTCATCCATATCAGCACATAATTACAGTATCAGATAATTTGTTATAGTAACAACAACGTCTACACTATAAACATACCTAACACACCCTAGATCTCTACTTGTTATTCAATCACTGTCAATAAGCTACCACAAATAATCAATAACACCGCATAAATAACATTGTTTCACTATATACGAACAAATATAGAACGAAAGTTAGTTATCAAACCCTAGACGTCACCATAGAAGCACTGATTACCGAATCAAAAAGAATTCGCACAACGGACAAGTACGCGGCATTAATGGGATTGGTTATTTAGTGCCCACTGTTTTCAACCATGGCGTGAGCAACAAGCACTCTCTGAAAGGGGGAATCGAAAACAATATACGACAATATGCTGACGCAAGTAACTACCGCAACAAACCAAAAGTTGCTTTCCATTGGGACTGGACTAGAAAATCAGATCCGACAATATGATGACGTAAGTGAACTTCGTTCTTACGTTACACCAATCACAACTGCTCGGATAGAGGGAATAATATCCGACAAAAAAAGCCAATTGACTGCTTGACTAACCGAAAGAAAGGGAATGATTTCCAACACTAAAGGATAAACACATTTACTGATTGCATAACCCTAAGGTCCACATACCAAACACTTAGCATGGAGAAGCAATCTATACATACTATTCAATCCCATTTCACCAGCAGTAAAAGTTATCTTTTCTCTGGAGCAGACAACAATCTATTCAAACTCATAATAGGTATATATGGTAACATTATCTGGAATTAGCTGTCATAATAGCAGCAAACAAACTAATGAAATATTCAGTATATCATCACTTGGTAATCGGAAGAGCATAAATAATGGATTATACCAATTATATATCGACATGCATTCTCAATAGAAATTTTCCAAAAATTTCTTCCTTCTCTAAACACCAAGGGGAAAGAAGAAGCAAATATCTAACAGATTTACACCAGAATAAGCTTCGGATTTGGAGGAGATGATCTTTAATCTACTGTCCTTTTTAATATAAGCAGAACTGGAAAGTTCGTGCGTCATGGCATTCTCAGTTCAATAATTTCAAGCACATTTCATTCAAAAGCAATTTCTTAAAAAGTGATCCTTGCTGCAACTCTGAAGCAAACGAGGAAGAAGAAACTAAAAACAACAAGAAGAAGGCCATCCAGTCCGAGAAAAAAAGAAGCCGGAAGAATTGCATGCTGGCTTTTCAAAATAGAAAGGGTTAAGGAAATTGCAGAAGCAAATCGTGTTTTTCGGATCACTATTTCGCTATGTCTTTGAACATCCCTCGACTCCCATTAGGCTAAAATTGAAACCCTTGTTCGTTTCTAAATTTGAAAAGTTTCAAAAAAACAAAATGTTGAAGCCTAAAGAGCAGTGAAGTGAAGAAGCCAAAGTAACGAGAGAGAAAGAGAGATATACTTGATAGGCAAATCATCCTCGAGAGAATCGAGGGAATCCAATGGACCTTTGAAGTTACTTTGAACTTCATTATCAGCAGAAGAATCACCCCCGTGTGCTGAATCCACAGACAGGTCGCTGTTCTTGCCAATCGAAGAGGAAGAGGAAGGATAATCGGAATTCTGAAGCTTGTCTCCACCTCCGATCTGCAGATCAGAAGAGCCATACATGGTCGCCATGAAAGGGAGTCTAGTAATTAATCCAGGGGGATCGATGTTATTATACCTCCTAGCTCCATCACCGCCTCCACCGCCACTGCTCTCCAATGCAATTGACATGAATTTCAAAGAGGAAAAAGCAAATCAACACAAATGGCAGTCGGGCTTTAATCACTAAAGGACACTAATGAAAAAAGCAATCTGTTGGCCCGTAATCGACAAGGATAGAGATAATTAATGGGTAAGGGTGGGATGACAAAGGGATTTGGTGACGAACACCACATGGAAGTATGCCGTTTTTTCCGCCATTTATGACCTCTATTGAAGATCATATATGGTATGGTTGGAGAAAAAGATAGGGGGTAAAGACGTCTGAATTTCTGGGTTCAACTGATGAAGAATACAATTTCTAAATCCCCTTTTCTTTCTTCCTTTATTTGGGGGTTCGACAAATGGAGTTGGAGGTTTGGGTGGAAGAGTTTCGGTTAACGGACAAGATGAAGATGAAGAAGACGAAGACGATGGCATATACATACTTAAATTGGCCTTATCCTCTTTCCTTTCTTACTCTTCTACATCACACTCTCTATTTATTTATTTTTTCCTTTTAACATCTCCAAATTACCTTTATTTCACTTTCTCAATATTGTTATTTCATTTAACACAACCTCTAAAGTTTCATTATTTAGAAAACTATTATAATTCATTTTGTTTAAACAAGTTATTCAACAATGAAAGGTAACAATTTTTATGGTGCAGTATAAGGAAGTAGTTTAGATTAGTTGATTAATTCACGTCATTTAATAATTTATGAGATATATACAATTTTATAATTTTTAAAAGATATATAACAATTTGTTTTTATGAAAATTTTATTTTAAATGGATGGTAGTTGTGGCATTTTATTAATTTTTATGATATATTTTGTAAAAAAAACTATCTCAGTTAAAAAATTTAGTCAATTCGTTTAAAATTTATATATTATCAATTTAAATATGTTCTATATGTTAGTTCTTGCATTTTTTATTCTATTTATTAGTAATGTTTTTATGTACTTCAGTACTTGTATATGTTTGAACTAATAAAATACAATGTTTGTACTAATAGAACACAACTTGAATTTTAAATTAATATTAAAAGTTCAAACTTTATAGTTACACTTATTACTACACTTATATTATAATATCTGTTTGGTCAAAAAATTTATACTATTAGTTCAATCAAGTATTTTATTAGTTCAAACATTTTATATTATTAGTTCATGCATTATTTTGAACTTATGAATAAAATTCATAAAAATGTATGAATCATTAATACAATATATAATTTGAACTAACAATACAAAAATTTTGCGCGAAAAAAAGTTCTCGTTAGAAGAAGGAAAAAAAAAACTAGAACAAAAACAATAAAAAAAAAACTTTATATTATTAGTTCAAATAGAGTGTTCTATTAATTTAGTATTTTATATTATTAGTCCATGGATTATTTTAAACTTATGAAAAAGGGGAAAAAAAACATTAGTAATTTGAGCTAAAAAAACAAAATTTTAAATGAAAAAAAGTGTAAAAAAGATATGAACTATTAAAACAACTAATTTTAAATTATTAGAACAAAAATACAAATTATAAGAACAATCGTTTAAACTAATAGAACAAACCACCTTTTGAAAAATTACAAAAATATCACCACATCTGAATTATTTAATATAAATTTTCAAAAGGAAAAAATTAACATGTATAATACATTTAAGAAGATTTTAAAAAAATCGTTAAAATGCTCCATTTAACCGCACCAAAAGAGTGTAAGAAGATTATCTTTAATGCTAGTACAGCGGGATTTATGCCAAAAGAGTGTAAGAAGATTATCTTTAATGCTGTACTGGTAATTATTTTTCATTGGCTGTATAATACATTTAAGAAGATTATCTTTAATAAGATATGATATCGCCTTGAAGCATAAGCCTTTATATGGAAATAAATTATCTTATCCATACAGCCACCCTCTACTATATATATATCTCATTACTTTTCCCACCAAATATATATATAATCCGTAACTCACTATTATTAAAAAAAATATTTTGAATAAATTTGGAAAGTTCAATATTTCCTACCTGTATATATATTTGATGTTAATATTAACTGGATAATTACAAAATTGAAATATTTATGTTAATACTCCGTACTTAATTGGTGGGGGCTAAAATTTACTTAATTTGATACCCATATTTAATAATCCAAATCCATTTTTAAAAGGCTGTGCAGTTTATATTTAAAAATTGTGTATGTCGAGATCTGGTCAACAACATATATCCACCGGTGCGAAGGTCAACACCGTGTACAATTTAATTGTGATTTCAAGATTGCCAGAAATCACTCCTAAGGATAATACTCCGCATTAAACTGTATATGATTCAAATCTATCACAAGACTGAAATATGGTGATGAAATCAATACTTAGTTGGTCGAGTGAGACGTGATGTTAGACTTTTTAAGGGCTCGTTTGGTTTAAACTCTGAAAACGGAAACGGAATGGAAACGAATCTAGTTCATATGTACACCCTTGTTCATGAAGTTGTTGGGAATCATTCCTTGTGGTTTGAACTAATTGTAGTAGTATTTGATTAGTTTTAATACCCTATAGGGTAACAAAGTAGGGGAAACAAGTGCATTTTGCATGAAACCAACCGGAATGATTCCATGAACAAAGTACATATGTGGACTAGATTCGTTTCCATTCCGTTTTCGTTTCCGGAGTTACAACCAAACGGGGGGTAAATGATTAGTCTGAAGATTCGAACTAATAGTGGAAGGGTATCTCCCATCAATGAGCCACAATTTCTTACTCGATCCGGACGTAGAGCGGCAAAACCGTTTGAACCGGGTGATCTACGTACCTCTTCAAAAAAAATGATCATGAATAAAAAAAATATATTAAGACAATGCGTTATTTTATTTTTTTTATACACGGTAAGAAAAATAGGAGGGTCAGTTTCTAGAAACCGGCCGCCCTACTACATCCTTTTGGATGAGGTCGACAACATCATCAAGTAGAGCATCATCATCTATTGTGCTTGTGTGGCCATGCATATCAAGCTTGTCGGCAACCCCTGTTGATTTCCCTAAAAATGTGGAGAACACTTGACTGATTGAAGCACGCAAGCAAGACAGAAATGTAGGATATGATCATATCCGTCTCCCAGGGAGGTTTCCAAGTCTGGTTGATAGAATTTATAAGCGTCAAGTTGTCTCCTTCAATCTCGATAGAAGTCACCCCTAAAAGTACGGCCATTTGTAGACCCTCACGTAGAGCATACGCTTCCGCCTCCATAATCGAATCAGCGTTACATCTTTCTTTTCCTGTAGCTAAAGGGTTCCCAAGTTATTGCGGATAATGAACCCAAATGCATATTGATTGCTATTATTTTTTAAGGCGTCAAATTGAGTTTGACATAATTGTCCTTCAGTTTTTGCCATTTTATGTTCTTTGTTTTCCTTCTAGCTTTTGCTTGTGTTGGGTTTCTACACATTGGTTTGGTATCGGCTTTGTCCCATTCTTTTATTTGTTTCAAAGCGGTTTTCTTTAGATTTGGATCTAGCCCTTTGTTATTGAAGATTATTTGGTTTCTAGTCAACCAGATATTCCACCAGATCATAACTAGTTGCCTAAACTCCGTTGGTAATGTGTTTTCTTTTATATGTAATAGGATTCCACTTATGTTGTACTTAGAATTAGTATAGTTATTCATTAACGATGATATTTTGTCATGGGCCACAATTATATGCATGCATGGACATTCGAAGAATAAGTGCTTTGCACTTTCGGTATGGTGATTACATAATTCACAATGCATAACCACCGGCACTCTTTGTTTGGTAAGATTTTCTTTAGTTGGGATCCCATTTAGGGCCAGTTTCTACATAAAATTTTTGACTTTAGGCATTAAATTCATTTTCCAAATCAGGATTTGTCTTCTTAAATTCCCACTTTCCTTTGTTTCCAACAACATACCAGGACAAGGTAGAAGATGTGGAGGCCAACAATGACAACGAAAGAGGAAGAGGAATGAGCTCGGTTCGTGATCATATTGCTTCCGCAATATGAAATGCAAGAAACAATATGTAAACTTATAATTTGGATTGACATTAGTGTTGTTTGATTTTGTTGAAACTATGTTAGTGGAATGAGTTCATTGGCATGATATTAGTGTTCTAATAACATGATTTATAGGCATAGTTTAGACATGCATTTATGTATTTTTTCCCTTTTGTTTAGCAATCTTTAGGTAGTAAACATGTAGTAAACAAGGGTACAATCCATGGAGGCTTCTGTTCTAAATGTCAAGTTGTTCGAGATTTTGACAGGAATGAGGACCGAGAATCAACAACAAGGGAAAAATGGCCAAAAAGGAGCTATCTCGGTGTCCTTAAAGAAATCTCGCCCGAGGTCTGAAATAAATCAATTAATTTGGGGCGAGACTTGAGAAGTCGAATGTAATATCGGCCCCTATCTCGGGCCGAGATTTGGCGCCAAGGACCCGAGATTATGAAGCTCAGAAGTTTCAACGTGAAAATGCAAAATCTCGGCCCCGACCTCCTGAATCTCGGGCCGAGATCGACAACACATCAGGCCAAGATTCCTTGTTTTTCAACACAAAACAACACTCACCCTCACTTTTGAATAAAGAGGACTTGCACAATCAAGACAAGAGAAGACTATCATCTGTTGAATAAAGAGGACTTGCATTCATATATTCATCAACAAATCACTACATAAATTCACTATAGAAACAAAAGTCATGTCTAAAACAGAGGTATTGTTTGTAATCAACTCAGTTACATCAAACACATTAAATAACATATTGCTTAAACATTATAGCATGAACGACGCATAATACAATCAAGAGACAAGCAATAGAGAGGTATTTGTGTATACGTTTTGCGGATAGCACGTTCTTTGTACCAATGATCTTGCAGTGGTCGAGTTCAATAGACAACCGAATACTGCCTGCTTGTAGAGCAGTCTGATACTCGATCAAACGATTGATCTCTCGATTGTTGTTTTTGCTAGCCTCACATGCATGTCAAATGTGTCGATGATATGAGTCACGTTCATCTTGCAAGGTTGCGACACGCTCCCTCAATTCATGTGTTATATCTTTTATGCGCTGGATGTCGGAATTGGTTGAATGCTCCTCTATCATCTCATTTTCAACGTACTGAACTAGCATCTACAATGTCATGCACATGAATTTGAGAGTCACATTAAGTTAAGAGGAAATTGGTATTAATTCATATTATTTGACAAAATTATGTATGAAAATCTTACACGATATTCAGGGTCAGTTGATATACTAGTAGATTAATTGAGAGAATCCCAACCGTGGGACGTGTTGTGGTTCTCAATTTCTACGGACTCGCATGTAGCGAAAGACATCTTCTCTTCACTACAACAAACATTACCAAAGAAAAGATGATCAGGCGAGGATAAGTGGTGATCTTTTTAGAGGAAAGACGGCACAAAAGAGCAATAGTCACATTTACAGGTGAAGTGTTGATATTTTAGATTTTTTAAACAAAAGACAACACATAAGACAACACAAAGGAAGTGGTGATCTTTCAAACAGAAGACATAAAAAATTCAAGTGTGCTGGATTGCTATCAGCAAGAAATAATCATCCTTTCCTACTGAGATCTAATCCGTATTCATATAAACTCCCAATTATACTTATCTTGTACATTAATTGACTAATGTGTTATAAGTTTCTAATTTGTAGAGCTTACAAGGCATCATCACCGTGAACCCACCAAATGAGCCTTCATTGGAAGCAAGACAGGAAACAATGTTGACATAAATGGATTCCAATCAGAATAAGCAAATCAATGTATATCGTTTTTGCAAGCTACAAGACCGTTACATTTTAGTAGTTCACTTGCTTTGTTAGTCTCTATTTTAGTTTGTAGGGTACGACAACTACGAGCAGAAATCTAACATGACTAAATCCCAAGATTGAAGTTATCTAGATGAATTGGGTGAAGGAGATGAAGTTGTTGAGGCTCAGGATAAACCTCGGAAGAAGTCACCAATCCACAACTAGGGAAAATCCTATGAATTCATTTTATGTTTAACTCAATAGCAGCAAATAGAATAATAAAATCGTTAATTTAATACACTGTTAATGAACATTCATCTCAGATGACGGGCTACCTAGGTAACCATACTCAAATTTGTCTTCAACATTCAACTCAAATGACGAACTACCTAGGGTTTCAGATGACGAATTACCTAGGATGTTAGAGAAGACGAAAGGGGAGGAGAAGACGTACCTTTGAGAGATGGCGACCGACATGACAGTTGACGGTGGTGGACATGGCTAGGCGCGGGACTGGGAGCAACCGGCGATTTGCGTGGTAGAGTGCTCATATCCTCTTCTCCTTCAACAATGGAAGAAGAAAGTTGATGCTCAATCGAATAAAATAACACGTGATATGCACATCAATACCGAAACACTAGTGGTTGTTGTCAAACACCCGTTAATTTTTTAAAACAACTAACTCTAATGCTTTATAAAAATCACTCCCAATAACACAAACCAACACTAACCCTAGTGTAAATGCTAAACCTGCAAAATACACTAACTCTCTTCTTTGTTAAAAATATTTTTACAAGATAAATTTCTAACCAAAATAAGAAAATATCACTAGACTAAAATAATAAAAACATAACTCGGAATTTTAATAAATTTTAAACCACTATAAATTCGACTAAAATAGATACACATTACTCAAATTTTAAACATTCTTAAAACATCACTCAAATGTATAGAGATACCACTCCCCTGAATAACCTCCAAGAAGATTACAAACAAATAAATTTCCCATATCCAATTCAATCAACAACAAATTATCCATTATAAGTATGTGTAATGTATGGGCAATCCACCTTAGTAATAAAAAAAAAATTCCACATAAAAATACATCGTGCCACATGTCAGAGAAAATAAAATTAGTCAAAATAGGCCATACAGAGGATCGGTGTTTCGGATTTCAAGCCGTGTACTACCAAAAAATGTACGGATAGGATGACGCCACGCGGAAGCCATGAAGATGTATGATCTGACACGTGGGAAGTGTCCTATATCATAAAAAGACTGACGTGGGAGTATCGTAGCCGCTGGATGCTGTCGACTTTCCAGATTGTGTTGGCCACGTGTATTTTCTCCCCCTTCTCATCTGAGCTTTGTACGCCGAGGCTCTAGGAGGCCCTCTGTCTTTCTTACGTTTTTTTTTTCTTTTTATCTTTTCTATTCATTTTTAAAAAAAATATATAGATGGGCTTTGGGAGTTTGAGTCATGGGTGGATAAAACTACGGACATGCTAGACACAGTTATATAAAGTATTGAAAATAAATTTAGTTATGATATTTAGGTATGCAATAATATTTATTACTAACATAAAAAGTAGAAATCAATTTTGAATATGGTTCCCAATACCGTAAATTACGTTTTGGCTCTCATGAATGAACTTTAGTTCCACATTTGGCTCTCAAAATGGAACATCAGTTTGTTTCAGGAGTGACAAATTCTGTTTTGAGAACCACATCCAAAATCATTTTTACTGTTATCGGTCACAACTTATTTTGGCACCTACATGTATAAGGGTTGGTCACAACTTTCATTTCAAGAGTCAAATGAGTAGTTAAATGAGTACCAATTCGTTGACTTGAAACCAATCTAGTAGCCCAAAAACTCTTGGCCCATTTCGAGCCAATCCGACACTCGCCTACCTTACACCTTGGGCCCAATCTTACTCCAATGCAAGCCCGTAACCGTGCTCCTTTGAGCCCAATCATCTCTGAAATTAAACCTTACCCACCACCATGCTTATCTGTTTTAGTTGCACTCTCTTTCGTGCAGAAGTGAGGACAAGGAGAAGAAGGAGATCCAACGCTGCATCGGCTCCTCCCTTTAGCACAACAGCGAGCCCTTCCTCTCTTCACACAGCGACCAACAAGGACGAATGCTTCTACTCCCCTCAACAGCAACTTACAACGGCAGAGGACTCTTTTGAGCACAGCAACCAGGCCATCTTCTCTATCGAGCAGCACACAATGGATCACTTCTTCTTCTAGCAGACTAGCAAAACAGGTCAAAGCTTACTCCTAGCAAGCCTGAGAAACAACGAGTACCGAACCTGAACAACAACAGATGAAGATTTCCTCCTCCTCTTCACGCCACTGCAATCCCACCTCTTTTCTCTTCAGCTCCTTTGCATGTGCACGCAACAACCTTGCCCTGGAAAGAATCTGTGCAGTCTCGAGCGCCTCCTTTCGAGCACAACAAGGCAACAATTTCGGGTCTTCTCCTTGGGAGCCTTGTAACAGAAGTAAACTCGAGCTGCCTCCTCTTTGCTTCCCCACCAGTTGGGCATGACGTTAGGCGAGCCCAAGATCATCCTATATGTGCTGACCCTCTCTCCTTCTTTGTTTTTTTTTTTTTTGAGGAACAATCGAGTTGGTAAGAATCCCTCCTTCCTCTCCCCCTTCGTTTTTGTGTAAATCAAGAATATTATTGAGCATGTTCAGTTGTTCACCCCTCTATCCTCCCACAAGAACCAAAAATAGAGCCTGAAAACCCAGTTTCAACTGCCAACTTCCAGGATATTTCGTGTGCAAACAACCGCTTTTGGACCTTGGTTTCGGTATGTTATACCTATCTTGAACGGTTGATTTTTGGTGATATGATTGTATGTATAAGGTAGTATAGTATGCCAAAGTTACAGGAAGATCCAACAGTTGGAACGAACTTTACGAGCTTGGTGGAAAATCAGTTTCTGGAATGAGCATGTTAGGATGTGGAATTTTGTGATTTTGTGTAGATTTGTGGATTGGGTTTTTAGGAGTTCCGATGCTTCCATTCCGTTGTAGTCATGGCCTAGTATACATAGGAATTATCTCGGAATTTTTGAGGAAGGTTTGACGTTGTTAATTTGAGGTCAAAGTAACGAGTTTACCTAGTGACATTTGAGACATTCTTTAAGGTTTTCCTTCGTGAATCGGAAGTTCGGGAAATTTTCGAACTCGTTTAGGATCGTTTTAATGTTCATAATAAGTATTAGATGTTTTCCGGAAGTTTAGAGACTTGTTTGATCATTTTAGAGTTTTAAGGAAATTCGGGATCAAAACCCTAATTTCCTTAAAAGTTAGAGTGTTTCCGTTCTTTCTTTCCAACACTCCCCGAATGGTCTAGAAGCTTCTTAGAGCTTCATATACGTTAGTATTTGGATGCTGAGACGTTTCCATTATTACTAGGCTGCTGAGATCACATATAGACGGATCGAGACTTATTCGTTAGTTGGACTTCGAACTAGTGCAGGTAAGTCTTATGACTTACTTAGCCATCTATTCCTTGTGTTAGCATGTATTGCTAGAGTGATGTATGTTAGAGTGTTTCTTAATTATAACTTGACTAGGATGACGTTACCCTTTTATTAGACCCAAGTGTATGAATAAGAAACATCACTGCTCATTCTCTGTCTAGAGACTAGGAGGTTCTCTGCGACCCGGCCATATCGGTATAAGGTTAGGTGCATCGGATCCAATCCCAAGTGTATCAATAACGGGCCGAAAGGGTTATTTCGGAGAAAACTCGGTGCATGAGCGGTCTTGCGTGAAATATTACTTCCCCGATCATAAAAAATGACTTTATGGCCATTGACACAATTATTTATCAATGAAAAAAGTAGGGATCTTGAGAATCTTTGGACTACTTTTTGTAATTTTGTTAAAATTTAGGACACAAGATCTCTTTATATAGATGCTCCGTCAAGAATCTCAAAAGTGAAAAACTGGAGGGATATTTACATAGTATTTTGCTTATAATCATTATTTAAAGATTTGTATGCTAAACAGATACTAAAGAGTTACACTACAATTCTTGTTTTATTTATATCTATCTATAGATATCCATATTAAATATATTTAATTAATTTTGATAAACGTATATTTTTAAGTTAATATTAAGAAAAAAATTGTGGATATGATGTTTCAAAAGTAAAATTCATTGATAAAAGAGTTAAATTTAGTATAGGATCTTCGCTTATGAGGCGAAAAACTAAATTATAAAAGTAGCCCAAGATCTTATATTTGAAATGTTTTGATAAACATGTCCTTAAGAAAACTATTAAACAACTTTAATTCTATAAAGTTTTTCTCAATTTTACCACTCAAATGTTCACCATCCTTTTAGACCAACAAGTGAACATTTTTTTATAAAAATATTTAATAAAAATAATTTTCAAAAACTATTCTCACAACTTACTCTTAATCTATTTATATTACTAAAACAACTCTCATTTTGCCCACGTGTCAACTTCTAAGACAATCCACATCAACACTTTTTCGATTTATTTACAAATTTCTCACAATATATATTTATAAATAATCCATTAATTATATTATAAGAAAATTTTTATCAGAATTAGTAGACAATCATTTTTTTTTATACAGTACGATAAGCGATTAGGAAGACTCATCTCCTCGAGATCAATCTCCCTAGGGCATCCGAACGGATGAGATCTTCAACCAACACCATGGAAGAAGAGACAGCCTGGGAAGGGACCTGACCCAGATCCGCCAGCTTGTCGGCCACCAGATTGACCTCCCGGAAAATATGACGAACAACCACCTGATCAAAGAAACACAAGATATTAGAAATATCTGATAAAATAAGATCAAGCTCCCATGGAGGTTTCCAAATAAATTTAATGGAATTGATAATTGTCAGGTTATCCGCTTCAATTTCAATTCGATTCACCTTGAGATTACAAGCCCTCAAGAGACCTTCTCTAAGCGCGCATGCTTCAGCATGAAGGGAAGAGGAAGAAACACACGGCCCAAAGCCCAGAGAAACCGTCTCCGCATTATGATCTCTTATAATGTACCCAAAGGATGCTTTTCCGTTTTCTTTTTTAGCACCATCAAAATTTAATTTAACAAAGCCATTACTTGGTTTTACCCATTTGATATTCCGTTTCTTTCTCGCATTTTCCTTTCTTTTGATCTCCGAATAGTTCCTTTCTTTGGAGATCATCCAATCGTTAATCTGGGTTTGAATCAGATGTTCAAAATTTATGGGTTTTACTCTTTTGAATATAGATTAGTTTCTAGCATACCAGGTATTCCACCACACCAAAGAGAGAATGATTAGTTTTTTATTGCTCAACTTTTCATGGATGTGCTGACAGGCACTTTGAATACTAACATTAGCATTATATATTTATGAGATTACTCTCTTAACTTTATTCGATCTAATATTTTATTTTAGGAAGGGACAACCAAAGAAAAGATGTCTTGACGTTTCATAAGGATGATCACACAGAGCACAGCCCATAGGGACCGGGATTTTCTGCTTCTCCAAATTTTCTTTAGAAGGAAGACCATTAATTGAAAGTTTTCAAAGGAAGTTCTTAACTTTAGGCATTATATCCAAATCCCAAACCCAGGCGCTCGGACTCTCCTCGTTTTTCTTATTCGAATTTAACATTTTCATGGCCGAACTAGTCGAGAAAGACCCGATAGTAGCCGATGACCAGTACAATCTATCTTGGATAAAGGATTTTGGTAGTATATATTCTTTGATCGTTGTTAATATGTTCATCGGGATGTTATTCCTTAGTTCAGTATCGATTTTCTGAATGTTCCATCTATTTTCATGAATGTAGTCGCTTACCATCTCACTTTCATCAACTCTACTTCTATCCAAATGGAGCTCAATCAAGGGCTTATATGAGCACCAGTAGTGGTTCCAAAATCTGATTGTTTTTCCAACACCTACATTCCAACCCAGACCCATCTCAAATCTAATTCCATAGCAAGCTATTTTTGAGGTACTTTTCGTTAACAATTTTAATCCATATATTGTCAGGTTCCTGAAGGAGTTTCCAAAGGAGTTTCATTTGGAGAGCTTTATTCATATTCTCAGCTTTTCTAATACCAGTACCACCACACACTTTGGGTTTACAGATCTTATCCCAGCTGATGAGTGGATGGTAATTTGGCCCTTTATTCCAGAAGAAACTTCTATTTATTTGATCAAGTTCATTATGAATATAAGCAGGAAGCATGAAGCTTTGCATAATAAAGCTAGGTTTAGCATTTAAATTCGCTTTGATAAGGACAACTCTTCCTTCCTGCGAAAGGGAAGACGCTTTCCACTTTGTGAGCTGATTTCTAGATTTTAATATTACGTCTTCAAAAGTACTTTTGTTAATTTTACCATTAATGATAGGGCATCCCAAGTATTTCTCAAGGCAGTTAGAAAAAGTAATTCCCAATTCAGCTTGGATATCTCGGATACAAGATGCTTTAACATTCTATGACGGTTGGAAAGCCGATTTTTCCAAATTAATTTTCTGCCCAGAGACACGACAAAACCCATTAAGAAGATCAATTGTCATTCTACTGGCTCCCAAAGAGGCTTTTAAAAAGATGATAATATCATCTGCAAATGATAGGAACGGGATAACAGTCCCCCCTATGAAAATCGGGAAACCACACATTTTATTATTTAGATTGCTTTGTTTTTGGATATTACGGGCCAGCACCTCAACACCCAGATAAAACAGGAGAGGAGAAATCGGATTCCCCTGTCGCAGACCTTTATGAGGGAAGATCATACTTGTTGGTTTATCATTAAGTAGCAATGAATAAGTTGTGGTAGTGATACATTCCTTCACCCAATTAGTGAACTTATCGTTAAAGCCAAATTTCCTTAAGACCGCCAAGAAAAACGACCATTCGACTCTATCATATGCTTTTTCCATATCTAACTTGATTGCAATATAACCTTGTTTTCCTTTCTTAGATTTAAAGCCATGAAACACTTCATGAGCAATAAGAACGTTATCATGAATAGATCTACCTTGGGTGAACGCGCTTTGCAGAGGGTGAATTATTTTAGGGATGACGTTTTTAAGTCTTTTGGCCAAAATTTTAGCAATAATTTTATAGATCGTGGAGAACAGACTGATTGGTCTAAAGTCCGTAGTTCTTAACGGGTTATCAATTTTCGGAATTAAGGTGATGAACGTGTGGTTGATTTGCTTCAAAATTTTCCCAGTTCTGTAAAAACTTTTAACCGCCCTAATAACAGAAGGGCCAACAATATTCCAATACCTCTGGAAGAAACCAGCCGGCATCTCGTCCGGACTTGGAGATTTATCACTCCCAATGCTGAACAGCGCATTCTTAATTTCATCATTCGAAAAGGGTTTGGAAAGCTCCTCATTATCCACTGCCGACACCTCACAAGATATCACATCAAGATAATGATTAAACTCGTCATGTTATAATTAGACTTGAATCTGTCGTTGTAGTCCCTAAGGAATTCCTTCGTTATATCATCTTCTCTATTCCACACTATACCATTTGGGTATGTAACCATGTTAATCGCTTTCCTGCTTCTTCTCCCCGTTGCTCTTCTATGATGATATTTAGTATTCCTATCCCCCAACTAAAGGTAGTTAGATTTTGCCCTTTGACTCCAATATTTTTGTTGGTAATTAATGATACATTCTCTTTTTACCATTAATTTGTTGAGCTTTTCATTTCTCTGGGCAGAGTAGTTCCGGACATTTAGATTTTGTAATGTACCGATATTTTGATCAATAGTTCTCATTCGAATTTGTTTGTTAATATTTCCAAATTTCTCTTTACTCCATACCTTAATCTTGGTTTTTAATAATCTAATTTTCTTCACTAAATTAAACATATTTGTTCCCTCAAAGTTGTAACGCCCGGAATTTTATTAATTTTATTCCGGACTTAGAGCACTTTATAGTTATTCCGTAATCCCGAGATGCCGAGAGCCGGGATTTATTCCTAAGAAAATCCCGAGCCGACTCGTCGTTTTTCCTCTTTTTTCGCGTTCCGACCCTTCGTTCCGGGTTAAATATGCCAAGGGGTCATTTCCGACCCCTCGGTCCGGGTGAGGGACAAGAGGTCAGTTGACCCCTTGATCCCCACACCCACTTTTCCAACCTTGTCTTCCCTCTCTCCTCCTTGCCTCCTCCCTCACGTTAGATTTCATTTCACTCTTCCTCGCTCAACTCTTTTCCTCTCTTTGCTCTCTTCTCTTCTCCCTTGGTGCTGAGGATCTGTGGTGGACTGCAGAAGGTGATCTCAGTTGTTGGTAAGCTCTCCCTCTTCCTTCCCTCTCTTCCTTGCTGCTCTTTCCCCCTTCTTCTTCCTTCCTCCTCCATCCATGGCCATGGATGAAGCGTGGAGAGGTTATTCACTCAACTATTTGCAAGTCTAGGTTCTTAGCTCGTTTAGGTCAGGGAGATCGAGGTGCCTAAGACCCGTGGTGGGTGTTTGGAGAAGATCCAGCAAGAGAAGAAGGACTTTGGAGCAAAGGATCCAAAGTCGAAGACGAAGAAGACGACGTTCTGCGCAGAACCCGCGGGGGCGGCTCAGCACAGCTGCGGGAGCGGCAAAGGACGGCCGCGGGTGCGGCGTAACAAGCCGCGGGTGCGGCGGCGGACGGCCGCGGGTGAGGCTAGGCACCGGCGCGGGCGCGGCTCGGAAAAACCCCGGGGGCGGTTCCTGGCAGGCGACGCAGTCCTCCGCGGGTGCGGCTCCTAGTTCCGCGGGGGCGGCTCCTGTGTCCGCAGGGGGCGCCAACTTGACTCCGCGGCTGCGGTTTCGGCAACAGTAGGTCCCTCCTTTCCTTCACTCTTCGTTCCTTCCTTAGATTTGTGTTGAATCATGTAGTAGCATGCTTAGGATGGCCTAGAGTAGTTTGAGAATGCCACTTAGTGGTTGTAAACCTAGGAGCCCTTAAGGCTCGATGGAATTGTTGGATATGGGCATGTGAGCATGATGGATCTTCTAGGCTAGCTTGTGCCTCCTTGGTTGAGGATTAGTATGTTGGGGAATTATGAACTGTTGTGGGTTGTTTCATGTGTGGAGAGTGTGTGGTGAGCACTTGGGACCTAGGATGCATCCTAGTTTGAGGGTTAGGTGATCTTGCATAGATCACTAAGAGTGAAGTCTAAGACTTCTTGAGAGTGAGTATGTATTGATATGCATATCTCTTGTGAGCAGGTTGTGGGCTTCCGCCTTAAGGAAGCGAGAGTGTGGTGACTTGGGTTTGGTGACGAGGTAAGTCTCTGGACTTACTTAGCTCGTATTTTATGTATTAGCATTGATGTGTGTTTGGTGGTGTGTGTTTATGTTATGTTATAACAATTAAACCGGTAATTAGGACTACCGACCTTATATGTATATTTTGGCCCAAGTGTATGATAACGGGCGGTGACCTCTTGCCTAGGCTCTGCGTGAAGTCTAGGGGGATCTCGGCGACTGGCCCGGCGGGTGATATGGTCGGGTGCATCCGTACCATTCTCGCCGGAGGGGGGACCGGGGCGAGACCACGGTGGTTCTCGTGTCACAACAGAAGTTGAATTAGAACGGGATACGACTTAATAATAAAAAGATAATAAACCGGACTTGTGTGATTTATGTTTTGTGTTATGTATGTGTTTGTGCCTTCACCGCTTTTCTAATGCTTAGAATATGAGCTAACGGTTTTAAACCGTTTGTGTAGATGACTTGCAAGTTAGGGATGCCGCCGAGTGAGGTGGAGGAGTGGACAGCCGGGGTCTCCGTACATTATAGGACGGGGACATTTTTGGGTTATGTTTTATATCGTTTGTTTGGGATGTTGTTATACGTTTTAGACTTTCGGATCGGGGTTTGTTGTTTTGAGGACTCGGCTGAGTTTCCACTTTGTATTTGTTACATTTCGTGTCTCGCATTTATAAACGTTTTCGAGTTTTGCCTTTATTTGTGCCTTATTGGAAGGTCCGGTGAAATTGTTGTCAGACTAAGGGTCGGGACCCATTGTGAGGTCTCGCCCGTAGCATCCCGAGTCCCGCGGATTTGGGGTGTTACAAAAGTTAGTTCTCCACGATTGTTTTATGATTTGTTCACAATCATTTCTTTCCGTCCACATCAGTTCAAACCTAAACGGCTTATTTTTATATTCAATTCTTATGTGAGATAATTCCAGAGAGATCATACAGTGATCCGAAGTTGTGAAAGCATGGTTCCACGCATGGGCTTGACTATACCTGTTAATGATATCGAAATGTGCAAATGCTCTATCAAGTTTTTCCAAAGTATTATTTTCTCCTTCTCTTTTCCTCCGCCAGGTAAAGTCATTACCCCGCGATTTTATATCTAATTAGTTACATTTCTGAATGATCTCATTAAGTCTTTTGTATCTTAATGCATTAAACTCAGTTATACCATCCTCATTATCTTCCTCATTATCAACTAAAATAGTTGTTTCAATAGCATTTAATAAATCATTAAAGTCACCCATAATAATGCAAGGATTATTTTGGTTATTAACACAACTAGTGACCCTATTCCAGAACTCGTCTTTAGATTTTTCATTGGGCGGAGCATAGATAAGGAAAATATTACAAGTGAAGTTAATCTCGAAATTAATATGTTCGATCATCATAAATCTTTCTTCCTTCAGACGGATATTAATTTTTTCATTTATGAGACGATTACTTTTCCAGAGAAGACATAAACCTCCCGCAAAACCATAGGAAGGAATGAAAGAGAAATTATCGAAACCCGCATTTCTCCACCATTTTTCTTCCAGTTCAATGCTCGATTTAATCTCAGCGAGCATTAAAAGGTCAATATGTTCGTTTTGAGCTGTTATCTTAATATCGGTCCAAAATTTTTTTTTACGAAATCCCCTACAATTCCAATAAGACATCTTCATTAAAAAACCAAATATTTAAACCTATGTTCAATTAATATGATTTCGGGGTCATGAAAAACGACCACAATTTCCAACCGAGGTGATCTGATTTCGAAAACGAAACCACAAAACCCAATCACAAATTTTCTTCTTCTAATCTCGGTCTTTTCCCACCAAAAATCCCGGGCGAGGCGAGTATTCTTCCCGTTCAGCTGAGACATCAGATCACAGAGACTAAAACCAACAAAGCTATACCACCATGAACATATTCTACGATTCATTTGAATATACACAACAAACACAATGTTCATTAAACCATACAAACAGTACAAGTAGATCCCGAATACATACACAACTAACTTGATAAACAACTTAAAACTTACATAGGCATTAATTTCATACATCCAGTCAATCTTACCAAGATTACAATTACAATCACCCACAAGCCATCTAAAGTGCAGGGTACAAAACATATTACACCATTTAAACCAAAATAAAAGATCACATGTAGCAAGCATCGAGATGTATGAAGCATAATCCCGAGAGTTCATTTTCTACAAAATAGGGAAAAAGTTCCAAACTAAACCCATAACCCCGCCAACTATAGCAAAAGTTGTACACCATGGATAACCAATTTCAGTTCCTTTGTTTTTTGACACCCTTCAGAAAGGAGGATGCCGTGTCATCATCCACCTCCATAGACTTTCTCTTGCTCGAGTCAGACTTGGCAGAGTCCACCTTTTTAACATCCATGGAATTAAGCAACATATTGACAGTGTTAAAGGACTAGAATGAGTGTTCAGGAAAATACTCTTCATCATCCTCCACTTCCAAATCACCATTAACCATAAACTCAGTTATACCATCCTCATTATCTTCCTCATTATCAACTAAAATAGTTGTTTCAATAGCATTTTCAATACCAAGATGGTCAGGTTCACTTTCAATTGCAAATATCTCAGTTTCATAAACCACAGCAGGAGCTGGGTCAACTAGAGCAAGATTCAGTTCTTCATTCTCAGCAAGAGGAGTCAATGAATTAGTGTCAGGCACAAACAGGCAGTCCCCACACTTATCATCACAAGGGGTAGTCAACACACCACTAACCTCAGCAAGCTTACCACTCACAGGGGCAATGGGGTCAACAATTATAGCAATTGCAGGTTCAGCCACTAGAGAGTAGTGGTCATTTGAGCTTGCTTTTGAATTCTTGAGGCTGTTATTCGAGCTAACCGGTGAAATAGATGACTTGAAGTTGATAGAAATGCCTCCTCTACTAGACAGATAGGGTCTAAACCCTCCTGTGGCAAAGTTGGCACTTCCACCAACATTCTTAGACGAGCCAACCTTCACCCAATCAGCCTTGCTTTGCTCTTCATTTCCACCACCTTTAGAGTTCATGTAGTTTCTTTTGAAGTTAATTCTAACCTTCTTTGCTTTCATTACTCTAAGAGGACACTCCTCAAAGGAGTGGTCCTCCTCACCACAATGACCACACCCTTTCGAGAAGTCTTCAAACCAGATAATAAACTCTTTCAGATCATTATTTTCATCACGGATAAGAACTTTATCAATAATAACAAATTTATCATCAACATCCAGATTGATGCATATTCTCATGTAGCTACCAATTTTTCCATTCATGGAATAAGGGTCAAGTTTGATGAACTTACCCACCTTGTTTTCCTCAATGATCGTTTGTATTGCTTCTCTATTTGCAAATTCAGCATGCAATAAAGGGATTCGGACCCATAGGTCAAGTTCAGTGACTGACTCAGTCATGATATTGAAGTTCGGTTTCCATGGTTTCAAAATAACCAACTGTCCAAGGACATGGTAAGGTCTCTGTTCCCAGACGAGCTTCTTGTCCAGAGGATTAGCAAAGCTAACCTCGAACTAGAAGTTCCCCTTAGGATCAAAGGATATTTCGCCTTTAACATTTTTCCAGTCAGAGAGCAGCTTGTTGCGGATCTTAGGGAAATCGATAGGGTCCCAAAGATTCTACCCATTAAACAAGATTCTTTGACATTTTGAAAATTAGATCTTACCTTAGCCAGTTTTGCCAAGTAGTCGGACAACTCAAGGACATCAAGAGTTGCATTAGACACATCACGATTGGGTACTTTGTGAAGCTCCGGGACATGCAAAGACGAACTTTCCAGCACAACTTCCTTTTTCTTTCTCGAAGTATTCGGTTCAGAGACAAGAGCCTCCACAAAGGACTTGCCTTTTTTATCCATACCACGGGTTGACCAAGAGAAGCACGGCAAAACCTCAGACACAAGAGCAAAGACCGAGATTAGTTCTTGAGTTGGTAGATTGAGCCCAGAAAGGAGAAAATAAAGGAGGAATAAAGACGACGGTTTCATAGGGTTTATATAGACGTTGAGGGCTCTTTTTAACACAAGAGCACAAAGGAGATAGAAGTCGAAAAAATCCACAAAAGGACAGAAGAATAGCGTACCAGATTTCCATCGAAGGCAGCGTTTTAGCGCCGTCGAAAACAAGACGGCCAATAGAGCAGTAGGGTACTCCCTAACCAAAGATCTTACGGATCCACTTAGGGCCATACCACAGATAAGACCTAGGCTTATAGATCCACCAAACATCCATCTTGCTAGAGCATATAACCCAATCATACCCCAAACAACACCCCATTCTATACCCCGAAGAAAGATGCCGGAAATTAGGAATTTGCAAGACCCAAATCTCGATACAGGTTCGGATGGACAGTAGGTGGAGACTAGATTGAAGAAACAAATAACGAAACTAGCCAAAAGCCCTACTCTCCATGGATTCAGGGGGAGACGATACATCGTCTAGGTTAAGGGGAAAAAGAGCGAAAGAGGGGCGCGTGGTACTAATTCACAGGCGCGTTCTTTTTCGGAGCTATATCGTTTTTGTTGTTGAGTTTAGTAGACAATAATTTAAGTCCACTCCCATCACTTTCATTTCTTTTTTTATTTCTTTCAATAAAAATAATACTCCATCTGTTTTCCAATACTTGTCATTTGAACTCTAAAATTTTGTTTCATAATATTTGGCCTTATAAGTGTTATAATACTCAAACTTTCTATAAATATAATTTTAACTATCTTTTCATCTATTGTTTGTATTTTCAAAGCAATATTTCATCTCTTCCCAATTCTCATACAACTCTCTACGTTCTACCATCGTTTTTATACATTTTTTTAAAAATTATTATGCATCATTTAATATTATAATGTCTACTTTTAGATTTCTTAATATGTATGTTTTTTACCCTAACGACATCTATTGAGAAACGGAGGGAATAATATACCGAAATATAAATATACTACTCTAACATAATCTTTTTAATAGATTTTTATTCATTTCATTTCATTTTAAAAAAACATTATAATTTAATCTTAATAGATATTAGTCATATTAGTTAATAAAAAATGACTACATTTAAATAAACATGATTTTTTGATAAATTAATATTCAATACGTAATGTATAAAAATAAAATAAAATATTTTTATTCAGACAAAACTCACAATGCGGACAATAAACTCGTTAATAATCTTGAAAACATAAAACGACTTAAACTTTATCAAAATTTATACGCTAGAAAGTTATTTAGTTACGATCACATGAAGTAATATTTTGGGGTTTAAGGGCGGCTGTGAAATTGTAAAATTGAAGAGAAAAACCCTGGGGTTTGTATTCAGGGTGCGTTGAGCTCATTCTAGTGGAGCTTCTTCAGTAAAACTGAAGCTGCAAAGTAAGAGCAAGCTGCAATGGCGGCGTTACAAACTTACGAGGAGTTCGTCAAAGTTCACGGCATTCTACTAGCATCTTCTGGCCTTCCAGAGCCTCTCTACCGGCCTCTCTACCAGAAGCTCTCGTCGGAGACCTTTGACGGCGGCGCCTTCTTCCAAATCGAGCCGTTCGAAGATGGCCGACAGAGGCGCCTCCTCTCCGCTGCTGATTTCGTAGCCAAGGCCTCCAATGTCTTCCTCGTTGACCACGCCTGGACTTTTCGCCTCTCTGACGCCCCCAAACAGGTCCATCTACTTCTATTCTATTTTCAGAGGTTTTGATACTCTTTTAGCTTGAAATTAGGGACAAAGCTTGGCCTCAGAGACGCCAACGAAAACTGAGTGGAGTTCGCTCCAATTAGGATAAATTATATACATCTTCGTAGATCAATTTACTCTATCCCTGATTCAAATGGACTCATGCCCATAATTTCCTAAGTATCTCAGTCTTTCATTAGAGTATATTAGCGTGATTCAAATGTACTTAATTGACACAATCGTCCATACAAGGTGCACGATGATGCTAATGAACAAGCAACACTACGATCGTGAAGCTTGTTCATTTTAAAAATATGTATAAAATATACAGCGGTATGCGACTTGAAGTTTCATACCCCGGTTGTCTGCCTTGTAATTGTGAAGGAGGACGTGCACCTAATATACAAGCGCGGGACAAGTGGCGAAATTAAGACGGTTGTGTTTTAGATTGAACACTTCTTAAAGTTTCTTAGTCCTTAATCCTATTCTTATATGTACACACAGATAGGGTTAGGATGAAACCCTTCTAAATAAAGCGATATGCATCTGGAGTTTCGAGAACGGGTTGAAAGGCTCTTCCTCTCACCATATTACTAATTGGACAAGTTAGATATATTTATTTTTGATTCATCACAAAAATATAATTGTCCAGGAGGGTCTGCTATATTGTTCATAACTTAGTCATGTTGTAGTGTTGATCTAAATAAATAAACAATAAAGTCATGCATATGAACAACTAGGGATGCACGATCACAGTGCACGATTGTACACCAAGAGCACGATTGTGCACTATGATCTTGCACCTTGTATAAATGGCCACAAGGTGCGTGCACGATCGTGCATTCCTTCACAAATACAAGGCACAAGATCGTGTTAAGAGCATTCCCCACGTGCATAAAAGTTGCAAAATCAAGACTGTTGTTTATTTAGATCTAATGTCTATTATATGTTCTTACTCTTTACTGTAAGGAAGATTCTCACACATCCTATTCACACACATATATACATCTTGAATGTTTGTAACTTTTGATGTCTTTGTTACCCATTCTAATCAAGTAATTGATACAGTCAACCTAGGCGCCAGGCGCAGTGTGTCTAGGCGCGCCTGATTGATTTTTTTTTAAATGTGTAAATTTTAAAAAGTATAACAAATAACTTGGTAGTTCAAAAACAATAAATAAACAAACAAGAATTAGAAACCATAGTTTTCGGTTACTGAGTTAATTAGAGAACAGGATTGCAGAAGAGCAGCAACAACAGAACAAAATACTTGAAGAGAGCACTTCAGTAGGTTCAAACAAGATTATACGTTTGTGTTGTGGGCAAGGTGTTAGGTAGAGTATAACTATTTAAAGGGAAGAAGGTGTTAGGTAGAGTATAACTATTTAAAGGGAAGAAGGAATTCTAGTTTTAGTTTTATTAGGAAAGTGTATTCAAATTTTAAAATTTATTTATAGTAATAATTAATTTATAATTCTTATTTGACATTTTTTAATATTTAAAGTATTTCTAAATATAATTTATTTCCTTACAATAATATAATTTGATTTTATAAATAAGAATAATCATTTTTGGGAAATAATAATGTTCTGCTGTTTTTTTTTATTAAAAAGCATCAGGCCAGCTAGGCACGCCTAGCTGCGCCTATGTGCCTGACTGCGCCTAGCTGCGCCTGTGTGCCTGACTGCGCCTGAATGGCGCCTGATCAAAGGGGATGAGCCTGAGACTCCTCAGGCACTGGACCCCTGGCGCCTCCCTAGGCCGCCTTTTAGAACACTGTAGCCAATTGCCCTTTTCTCTTTCATTATTGTTTTCTCAATTCTCTTGTTGAGGGGCACAATTGTTAAATGGTAATATATTTTATGTTACCCAAAAACATCATGAGTAATTAATTCTTTCTGGCTCTTTTTTGTGCAACTCTATTTTTGCGATGTCTTTTCTAGTTCTCTTCCAATTTAGTTTCTTGACATGTATATGCAAATACTCTGTTTTTTGGACATGAGATAATCACTAGCATGAAGAGTCATTGATAAAGGTTATGACATATGTAGCATGTCTACTGTTAACAATTTCACATTCACGAGACCATTTCTGTCTAAATTTTAGTTTTCAACAACGGCTTTCTTGTAGACTTCCAACCATTCAGCATTTGCAGACGGAACCTTAATATTGAAGCATCCCTAATAAACCTTTCCAAATTTATACGAAGATTTGTCTGATGCGTCGGCATAGTTTCTGAAATTATATGAAGATTCTTTGTTTCTAGGTTTTTGAATATATGTTTGTTCAAACAAAAGTCTATCTGCAGAACTTGTGAATCTAAAGATGCATATTGCTGATAGTTTCATTCTTGGTGGTTGCAGCTAGAGGAGATCCCTGGTTTGGCTGAGAGAATGGGTTCACTGATGTGCGTTGACATGAGTGAGAATTCCAAAGAGATTGAAAATAATGACAATGGGGATGGTAATGAATTGAGTGTTGAACAGATATTGCAGGCTGAAATTGCGAATGCCAAAAGCAACAGTGGTGACAGTGTAAAGTGGTTGGAGCTTGAACACCTTGACATAGATGACGCGACGTTGTTGTCCCTGGATTTACCTCGAAAATTTCCTGTCAGTACCACTATCTATTCTTTTTACTTCTCTCACATTGATGTGACTTGGACTTCCAGTGTTGTTCACTTGTTTGGCTACACAAGATATGCCCTAGTTGTGTATTTTTGCTCCAGCTACTGAAAATTGTTAACATATTTTGTATCCTCTATTCTTCTTGGTGCAGAATTTGATTGCTCTAAGTTTATATGGAAACAAGATATACAATTTGCAGACTATTCTTGATGAGATCTCAAAATTTAAACACCTAAAGGCTCTCTGGTTGAATGATAATCCTGTTGTAACAAAATGGTGAGCTTTGACATATTGTATTTCTCTTTGTTTATTTGATGACATTGGAATGGATTGACGTATCTCCTTTTCCAGCAAGGAACTTGGTGAAGACACAATTGTTCAAGAATTTCCAGAATTAGAGATCTTCAATTCACGTTTTACCAGTAATTATGGTGAATGGGCACTAGGGTTTTGTGGAGGAATATTTGGGAAGGATAAGCCTGACTGTGCACTGCAAAGTGAGGATCAACTGAAAATTTTGACCTCTCTTGATCTTTCAAACAGAGGTATCGGCAACTTTGAGAATAAGGTTGGTGTCCTGGCTTCTATTGTTATGTTTCTTGCTAATATTTCTGATCTATGTTATCATATGATTATATCTAGTCCCCTGGGAATTTTAAGAAACCTGAATATGTTTGCTGAGATTTCTAGTCTGTTAATTTTATTGCTTTAACATTCTGGTATATTCCCCGTTCTTCAGCCCTTTTCACCGGTCAAATTGCCATTGCTTACCCATTTGAATCTCCGTGGAAATCCATTGGACGAGACATCTAATAAGGAGTTGATGGAAGTTTTGAAGAGATTCCCTTCCTTGACTTCTCTAGAGGTTTTTACTCAAGTCGTATGAGAATTTTGTGTTGTTTAATGCCTTGACATTAGAAAAAAGTGTATGTATATGAAATCTTTGATTTGTAGGTCGACATTCCTGGTTCCCTTGGAGACAGTGCATTAGAGATACTTGAATCTCTGCCTAATATCTTTCTACTTAATGGTGTCAAAGCATCCAACATCTTTGAGACAGGCAAGCATGTAGTTGATTCAAGGCTAAAACCACGTCTTCCTGAGTGGAATCCTGAGGACTCAATTGTTGATCGTGTCCTCAGTGCAATGTGGCAATATTTAATGCATTACAGACTCGCAGATGAAGAAAAGATTGATGAAACTTCTGTATGGTAATTACTTAGCGCTTAAAGTCCTTTATGCAATAGTCTAAGATTAATTAGAGATCTACCAAAGACACTTAAATCAACTCATTGTCTCACATGTGTAGGTGACATTTGATTTAAGAGAGTCCTATTATTGAAATTTTGACAATTCTAACTTTTGGATTAGCAGTTGATTGAAATTCTGATAATTGTATTCCATACGTTCTACTAGCAAATTTATGCTTTCGTCAATGTCTCGCAGGTATGTTATGGATGAACTAGGTTCAGCTTTACGGCACAGCGACGAGCCAAATTTCAGAGTATCGCCTTTCCTTTATATGCCAGATGGTAACTTGTCATCAGCTATCAGGTTTTACTCTAGGATCTTTTCTTTTGTGTTTTATATACAAAGTATCTACATGTTCTGTGTCTAGATTTTGAACCGGAGGACTGCATGATGTGTTTAATATTTAACCTTAACAGTGAATTATATGCTGTTCTCATGTTCTTCCTAGTTGTGCACATTTTTGAAGTCTCTGTTCCTAATTACAAATATATCCTGATTAGTTCTCAACTTTGAATTGCCATTTTTAATGTAGACTTGCCACTGTAACTGGAAAAGATGATATTATGTGGATTTTATTAGAATTGAATTCCCGTCTCTTCTGGCTGCATGACCACCATCCAAAATACTAAGAAGATATTACCATTGCTAACTAAATTAAACATTTTTCAGCTTCTCTATTTTATGGCCAATCCAAGATGTTCATCAGGGTGATGAGTGTACTCGTGACTTTCTGTATGGTATTGGAGAGGATAAACAACGATCTGCTAGATTGACAGCTTGGTTCCACACACCAAAAAGTTACTTTTTAAAGGTATACATGGTCCACTGCTGATTGTTGTCTATGCAGTGTAAGAAATCAGTTTTGTAAAACTTTTTGATGTTTTTCCAGGCCTACGAGCGACGCATTCAGAATTTTAAACCAACATGCATTGCTTCATCATTAGGGACAATGCCTAAGGTGCCTAGTATTGCTCGTATAGATGGAAATCCTTTACGCGTTTACACGGATATACCACATGTGCAGGAATTTTTGACACGCTCTGAATTTTCACTTAGTATGTCTCCTATCCTTCAACATGAAAGTTCTCTTTTTATTTGTTTTTTACTGTGCCACAATATCTAAGCATGCTATTGATACTGCCTTTGATGTTTTCTTGGTTTTCTACTCCAAATTTTAATTGAGCAAAATTTTCTTATATGGATATGGATGTGGTTTAGTTGGAGCTTTAAAATGACATCAAGTACTCAACAATTTTTGTCATTTTAGCCCATTTCACACATTTTAAGGAAACTATCGAAAAATCAATATACCCTCATTTTATCACTATCTTTTTACTTGAAAACTACAGTTTACAATCCACAAATCTTTACTAGGGCATATATATAAAGTAGATTAGCTGTAACAATCCAATGAGTTTCTCTTTACCTATCTCTTAGCTCATGTTTTTACTGTTTAAATTTTCTACTTGTGCAGCAAATGACCCAAAAGAAGCAGATATTATATGGACTAGCATGCAGGTGGATGAGGAGACCAAAAAAGCTGTTGGAATAACGGATGAACAATACATTAACCAGTTTCCTTACGAGGCTTGCATTGTAATGAAACATCATTTGGCAGAAACTGTCCAAAAGGTTAAATGACTAATACATATGAAACAAATAAGCATATTTACATTGCTTACCTCATTTAGGCTTTCTCAGAGCATCACAGAGCCATTAAATTCCCACCTTTTCATCTCTCTTAATAGGCATATGGATCTCCTCAGTGGTTCCAACCCACTTATGATCTTGAAAAGCATTTAACTGAGCTGATTGGAGACTATTATGTGCGTGAGAGAGACGGGCTTGACAATTTATGGATATTGAAACCGTGGAATATGGCACGAACTATTGATACGACAATCTCCAGCAATTTGTCTGCTATTATTCGTCTCATGGAAACTGGTCCAAAGATATGTCAAAAGTATATTGAAAGGCCTGCATTGTTCAGAGGGAAGAAGTTTGATCTACGTTATATAGTACTTGTTCGAAGTTTGGCTCCCATGGAGTTATTTCTTTGTGATGTCTTCTGGGTAACCATTAAATTTACAAGTTCTTGTGTGAATTCTATTTTATTGTATTTTTTCTTTAATTGCTTTGAGCATTTTAGAATGATGTAATATTGAATGTATTTTTCTCTTTCAGGTACGGCTGTCGAATAATCAGTATACACTGGATGAACGAAGCTTATACGAGTATGAGACTCATTTCACTGTTATGGTATGTCATAGTTCATGTAAATTTCTGATTCTATTTTGATTGAGGATATATCATTCAAAAGTTTCGAATAATTATAAAATGATATTTGCAGAACTATCGTGGAAGGATAAATCACTTGAATACGGCTGATTTTGTACAAGAGTTTGAACTTGAAAATCATGGTACTTGGGGATGCTTCAGCTAAAAATTTCAGAATTCATTTTTTTCCTTTTTCTGAATGCCATATTGTTGATATGAAAGTAAAACTACGTGTTGTACTCTGGTGATGCAGTCAAATGGTTGGATATCCATGAACGAATCAGAAGCATGGTTCGATCAGTCTTTGAGGCAGCAGTTGCAGTCCACCCTCAAATGCACAGTTCAAAATCCAGGGCCATTTATGGCGTGGATGTTATGCTGGATTCATCTTTCAATCCAAAGTTGTTGGAGGTACGTTTGCGTTTATCTTGAACCCTCGCGATAAGAGATTATAATCAGACCACTTCCGTTTTTGCAACTAGCAATAGCCATGATTGCTTGTGGTTGTAATTTCCAGGTGACGTATTGCCCAGACTGCACGAGGGCGTGCACGTACGACATGGCGACTGTGTTGAGAGACGGAAGCGAAATGAAAGGCAGGGACTTCTTTAACGACGTGTTTGGTTGCTTGTTTTTGGATGAAACAAAAAATGTAACACAGCTCTGAAATCGCGGGAGGTTGAGACCGAGCTCCAGGATCGACATTTTGTTATAGCGAGCCCCTGAGAAATTATACTGGATCTCTCAGGCTCAATATAGAATGGTTGTTAAATCAGAAGAGCCAATGTGGGTTTCTGCTAATGATTGAGTTGAGTGTATTCTACATGTGTTGCCTGTTTTTCTAAGTGGATATCTATCCGCATTTATTGATGATCTTTTGTGGAAATTCTGGTAACCATGTATGTATATACCATAGCCATGGTAACCTTGAGGTTTTAGGTCAGGGTTGTTCATAGGTATGCAACCGATTGAACCTGAGCTAATCCTAAATCTGGATTTCAACTTTACACGTACATAGAACTGACCTCGGTAACAACGGTCGGGTCAGGAATTGGTGTAACATTAGGTTAGTAAAAATACAAATCTAGACCCTAGAAAAAAAAAGATTGGTAAACATTAGGTTAGTAGAAATACAAATCTAGAAAAGATGTGAATCAATATACACTACTAAAGTAAAAGAACGTTTAAAGTAAAGAACGTTTAAAGCTGACGTGGCGCGCCGTGGATCTATTATTTTAAAATGGAGCTTTCACAATTTTTTGCCACAAAATCTTTTTTTTAAAATCCGTATAATTTAGAAAAACAATTCTTAATTCTTAATTATATATATTGATATATTGAATATTGATTAGCCGAATTAATTAACCAAATCCGTTTTAAAAAATTACGTAATTTAGCTGATTCTTTCACAAACTTATTCAGTACGTTTCATAATAATTATCCATTTACTTTTAAAACAATAATGTTACGTGATTTGATTCTAATTGATTCATTCATTAAACTTATTCATTAAGTTTCATAAGATTTCTTTCTCATCATTATATATATATACTTAATCCAGAGAGTTTTCAAACAAGATTACTGATTTTTTTTCCTATTGTTTTCAAACTGTTTCCAATCCCTACGGTTTTTTTTTTAAACCAGCTTTTGTTTTTTGTTAATTCTTAACAAAAAAAATGTTTCCAATCTTTACGGTTTTTCTTAAAAATCAGATTACGTAATATTTTTTTATTTTTTTTAAATATTGATTTCCTGCTTTTTTTATTTATATTAAAAATCAAGTTAAGTCATCCGATTTTTGCAATCTTTAATTTGATTCTGCAGTATTTTGAAATTATCTCAATATAAGTTTTAAATTTTTCTTACGAAAATATTTGTATCACCTATCCGATTTACATTTTAATATTTTCATAATTTTTGTAAGTCTACCTTTTTTCGCACGTCAACAAATTAGTTTTTATTTATTTATTAGCTTACAGAACAATTCACGGGAATCCATTTTAACTAATTTATTCTGTAATCTTCAAAAGATTTTGTTCGTTATATATATTTAATCCCAAGTCAGCTTTAGTCAAATAGTATTCACGTTTTTGGATCTCCTTTTTCTTCCGGGTACTGTATTCAACTTTTTATGTTTCACCATTTTGTAGTTTTGTACTGCCTTCCACAATGAATGATGTATTCAACTCTTTTTTATCTATTACTATTATATTATAATCATTATTGTCTTCAATTTGGATTGGTATCTTGATTCTTGAATGATGAATGATGTGTTCAATGAAGAGTAGGCACCATTGTTGTAGTTTGGAGGCCATATGAATAATCTCCCCTCAATCTAATATTTTTTATTAAGATTAGCAGTTTCATAACTTATAATATGAAAATTCTAATTATGTGGTGAACGTTTGTTTTGTGTGGCAGTTGAGGTATTATTTCTTTGATTCGAGATTTGACATAGAGCAAGAGGAACATGGTTGTAGATGCTTATGCGTATGACATTCTCTTACTCGAACTTATCTGTTTTGCATTTTTTGACGCTATATTAACTTTTATTCTAATTCAAAGGTATTGGGTGATTTCTTCTCAAATGTGTTTTGCAGTAATTTTACCCAAATTTGATGCTATTAAGTTTATGCTTCTTGTAGTGTGTCTCCAATCAAATTCCTATATATTCGGGATGATATTATTTGGGCTTCGATCACAAGAACAATATTTGGAACGTCATTTCCACCGGCACCACCCTTACCTTGCTGTTGAGCATCCATCACAATTTGAGGATTTTGCTTATCTTGAATTTCAAAGCCTTGGGATATTTGTTTCCATTGTTGTTGGAAGCTTCTCATCTTACACCCCTTCATATGTTACTAATGTTATTACCCATGATATTCTTATTCATGATTGTAAGCCTACTGGTCATGATATGATTAGGAGATAAGTTAGATAACCAAGGCTGATGGCGATGTGATTTTAATTTTCGGGTTGAGTCGGATCTGAATTCTCTTTCGCGGTGCTCCGACTTTGCTCCCACAATGAGTGAATATTACTATTTCTAATAACCACTTTGCTCCCCACAATGATGTGAACGAGGTATCATTTGATTCATATTGCACAACTTATATATATATATATATATATATATATATATATATATATATATATTTAAAAAATCTAGAAAAATAAATTTAAAATTAATTGGCCCAAAAATTGGATAGGGGTCAAGACGCTGTCGGGCGCAGGCGCCTATTTGATGGGATGGTTAAGAGATTATCTATGGTTAAACTCTTCACAACTTATCAATGGATATAACCCTTTTGGTATGAATCTACTCTTACTTAAAAAAAATAATATAATGAATTTTTAGTTATTTACGAATTAGTTTTAAGTTATTTGTCTATATTGTTTTTATTTAATTCAAACATAAATAAAAATTTAATTTAATATATTTTTTATTTAAAATTCAAAAAATAGCTTTAAATTTATATTTCTATATTTTCATATTAAATTTATAAAAAATTCTTATATACCATTAATTAATTTTGTATAAAATTAATTAGTAAAAAATATTAAAATGGTTATAATTAGTTTTAAATTATTTTTTTTATAATTTATAATTTTATTCTTAAATATATAATGAAATATATTAAGAAAGGTTATAATGAAGAAACAAACTACGATGACGGTACCAATAAAAAACTTAAAAACTTGTGGATACTAGAGGAAAAGTTCTAACTTCAAGATGCTGAGAAAAATCATTTAAAAATATACATTCATTTTATATCCTTTATCTTATATTAGTTTATTACAATACCTTTAAAAGGCATACTAAAAAATAATGAAGAAATAATTTTCAATATTTTCACAATACTATATAAGATAAACTAAAAAGAATTTTAACTTAGTATAACGTTATCATATTAATCATTTAGTCTAATCATTTAATATATTTAAATTAATTTCCTTAACCTTATTAAATAAATATGTGATTATTATGTACATTACAGTTTACAAATAAAATATATTATTTTAATAAATATACCCGCACAAGGTGCGGGAACTAAACTAGTTAGATAGAAATCATAGATCTTATTTACACCCCAGATTAGGGTAGGGCTGAAACGCACCTGCTGTGCGTGTAGAGTGTTGGTTGCAGGTTGTTATCTTTTTTCTAAGTGAGACGCACCTATGGTGCATCTATATTTCAATGAAAAAAATGTCACCCATCATTGTCAATCATTAATATTAATTACTATTTTATAATTATTATTCTATTTTTAGATTCATTAATAATAATAATATTGATAAAACAATAATAATGATAATAATAGTAATAATTATATTAATATTAGTAATAATAATAATAACAACTTAAAATAATATTAATAATATTAAGAAAAATAAAATAAAATAAAATAATAATAATAATAATAATCCACATTGTGTTTATTTTTAATAAAACTTAAATATTGTTATTCAATATATCGTTTGACAAAACGTCATCTCAATCAACGTACATAATATAAATGTTTAAGGTGTAGGTCGACCCCATTGTTGACGAAGAATATTAAACATTTCAATTTGTGATTCATACGTCTTGTCTAATCCTTCACCGTATCGTCATGCACCGGGTACCAATATGCGAGAATGGGTGGCAATGGACAACTTGATTTACATTGGAGGTGTACAAATTTATAGAGGTCAAGAGAAGAAATTTTTTTTATTCACAATAATTACAATTAATGATTTAACTTGATAAACATATATATAATACTTACAGCAACGTAATGGTTACGAGCCATGTCAAAAGCGATGAATATGAGCCGCACTTCAATCCAAAAGCACAATAGTGCATTGGTAGATCGTGGCGAACAATGCACCACATAAGGGCATTTGCATCCAATAATTGGATGGTGCCACAACATTTTTTTAACCATTTGAATCTCGTCATCATCTCTTCATGAACGACCCCTTCATGGTCCAGGAAAACGTCGTATCGTTGAGGGTTTTTACGGAACTCTTTCATCATAATTTTGCTCATGTTAGGTCATGTATCCTCGCTACGACCCAATAATACACAAAGAGATCGAAATCCACAGTTCCCGTCGTCTTCAACATTTGCTAGCCCCACAACATAAGGAACCATGAAATTTTCAAAGTTGTTAGAGACGAAGTCATACTGACCTAGGACAACCCGGGGGTATGTGACGATAACCCTTCATGACGTTTATCAAATCACTGGTTTGTCAATTGACGGTTTCAACATGCCCGTCCTCCCATCGGAGTTCGAGATCCAACAACGCGCAAACTTATTTGGATTATGGGATGCCGACGCTTGGGGTTTGATCCTTCGGAAGGGTGGGTTTTTTACGGCGGATCTCAAACTACGCATGGAGTTTCTTATCATCAACAATGGTAACCACGCTGCAATCGCTTCCGCCTGGCTATTACAATTGATAGGCATTACAATATTTCAAGACAAGTTTGGTAATAAGGTCCTGACACACTACTTGGACCTTGTTCACGACCACAATAGGACAAGAGAGACAACATGGGGGACACTCACTCTTGCATATCTATATCGACACTTAGGCGAGGCTACTCGGGATAGAACAAATTAAATATTCGGGCTTACCGTCCTTCTTAGGGTAATTAAGCTATTTATTCATATTTTACTATAATTAAAATTGATGTTTCAGTCATATTTAATCACACAATGTTATACATCCATATACACACTGGATTTCTTTGCATTTTCCGTGTTTCCAAGCAAGAGTTTAGGAAGTTCCATTGGGTCAAGACCTACCCATTGGGGCCCACTTCGAGGCGGACAAGACATCACGGGTTTCAGGACTGTTTGCGTTGTTATAGGGCGCAATTTAAGGGTTTAGACGCGATCGTGATCATATGGTTCCCCTACGACCTAAGTGCATTGGAGCAAATATCTATGTATAGAGGTACAATCTAGTTAGGTTCATCGAGCCATATCATCCAGACAGGGTTGCCCGTCAATTCGGTCGAGTTCAACAGATTCTCGTGGAACCCATTCTCCCTTTGTGTTTGCAGAGAAGTCGAAACCCCCGACACTATATAAGTTGGATTTTGACCCTATATGGCACAAGTGGAACTTCTAATTTGACGCAATATCTAGTCAATTGTGTGATGCATTATTCGTGGTAGTTTCATGGCAAGATGAAGAGATATATATGCTTTGGTACATATAAAATTGTCACCCATACGTCTTGAAGTCGTCTTGGAATCTCTCGGATCCTCAAATGACTTCTTTCGCCTCAAGTCGTGTCGAACGACACTTACAAATTGGAGGTAGGGTGACAGAAATCCAAAGCCGTGGATATCTAGCTACAAGGGAAGAAGTCCAAGAATTGTTTATTATATTTCATTCTTGCGCACTTGTCCCCCGGTCACACAATCATGGAGACAAGCACAACAAAGAGGCAGTTCTTGATTTTAATTTGTTCGTGTTATTTCGTATTTACACATGTGATGTAATTTCTAATTTTTAAGTTAATTAATGAACAAATTGATTTATTATACAAAAAATAAAAACGATATTCGATAATAAAACGATCGAATAAAGGTTTAATGTGTGTATTAATTTTTATACCCTAAAAAAAATAAGGATGCTAATAATACATATTAATGAGCTAATGATTGATAATATATACTAATGATGACAAAAAGAGGCTAATAAATGTTAATGATGGACATGCATGATAATGATGACTAAAGGTCTAATCATCTCACTCCCCTCTCACATTTTCAAGTGATTTGTGACATTTAATGGGCGTAAATAGCAAAGTCGTTAGAAATACCTGAATAATAATTGCATCAAAAGAGATCCGGTCAATCGACCAATAGGCTTTACTACAATGTCTTACGGGAAAATTCATAAACTGTTAGAAAAGAAGATGATGAAAAAAACCTAGGGTAAGAAACTAATCTATCTCCATTCTCCCCTTAGCTTCTAAATAATAAAATATATCTAAACCAACAAATCTTTCTTATATACAAAGACTGATTTGTCCTAGTGGATAACTAAAAACATCCAAATAAACTGGTTGAAATTCAGCCCCAAACAAAAGGGAGTTAAGCCGGTAACGTTGAAGCAGGGCTCGTCACTAAGGATAGACCGATCAACCTCTATAGGCCTGACCAATTGGCTAAGTCTAGATCTCTAGTATTTGACGCTTGCTTTTCATGTGCAGGTCATGTGCAAGTAGACTTGCCAGGTGGCTGATTGGCCTTCATGCCCATCAATCGATCTACATGCTTCCCGAGGTGTTCTTCGGCTTCACTCTCAGATCTCAGTCATTTCCGTTTTGACCTTGACTTCTTTTGACCGCAGAGAGATCCTTAGTGTGTATGAGGTCATTATGCAACAAATATATCACTTATGCTCCGCAAATGTTTGAAATGCCTACAATTACATAAACTAACCGATAGATCTTTGAAACACAAATATGAAGGAAATGGACCAATAAGGTATGTCATTATACCCAAAAGAGTAAGGGAATGGAATAGAATGAGAGTGGAAAAAGACTATACTTTGAGTGCTATCAGTCTTTCAACAACTCTACAAATTCCATCATCTGCTAGCTCACCGCAATTGTAGTGGTTCTAAGCGCGGGTGTGGTTGACTCAACGAGAATGCTTCTTCTTCCTCCTCCTCCTCCTTCTTCTACTTTAGTTACTCCTCTGTACTCCCTTTGCACAACTGTTAGACTCTTCACTTCAATGTACTCCAAAACTCTGTTAATCTCATGATTTTTTCACATTTGGTATTCTCTTCTGGATTACAAGAACTACAACGAAAAAACAACTAAAACATAAATAAATCACGCTAATAACAAATAGATACATGATACAATATATCACACGTCAATGACCCGTACATAATAACTTCCTTTTTTGCGTAGTTTTTCACCCTCGTTCATATCTATATTCTTCGCATTTAGTGTAGTTTTGCATGATTTTATAAAGATCTACTTGTGTTTTTGTGTAAATATAGGCATTCTAGATCATTTTGGGGCATAAATGGTGTATTTTTAGAAGAATCTCTACTACGTACTAGCTTAGTAGATCGAGAAAGTCTTGGTAAAGCTGAATTTATTGAGAGGTGAGAGCTAAAGAAATGAAGAAGTACTCAAAATAATATAAGAAATTGAGTCTATCGAGTTGAGTGATGCACATGGTTGAGCCGACAACAACCACATGAAGAGCACGTAAATCATTTATCACAGATGTAGCGTTTTGCGCTTGGTCGAGTCGATCCACTGTAGTGGTTGAGTCCACTGCTAAAAATCCGCCTCAACGAATTGAGTATATATCTCTTTCTCTTTATCCCTATATTTCCTATGGACATATTATGTTTTAATTTGCTTTTTTTTTTCTTTCTTTGTGAAAAGTTTTGAGAAATAGCCTCAGATATGATGGTCATTAGGTTAAACATCGATACTTTTCAATTGAGATTTTGGCAATCTTCATAGGTGATAAACTACCATTACCTTGATCAAGTCGATCACCCCAAGGATCGACTCGATAGATGATGCAATTTCAATTCAATATAGGAGAATTTTGTAAGCTTGCTAATTTTTATGTTATAGGGTCCGAAGACCCCGACTTTACATGATGAGTCCATGCTATTTATGGTTAAATATGTCCTCTAGTTTATCTATCTATTCATGTATTATGGTAGCCCATATAATTGTCCAACACAAGATTTGAGAGTTGCGTGTAAATGCAAGTAGGTTCTATTTGTGCTTCAAGGTGATGGTTGCAAGATGCGAGTGTTGAGTAGATTTATGCCTCAATTTCCTGCAAAAATGCGAGAGTTGCATATGAATGTTCCCTTTATAACACGATTGATATGATATTGGATATTTTAACTATGGATTGATTGTATTATGAATTGTTGACATTGTTGTGGTGATTTGATTTTGGAATTTCTTTATTAAACTATTTTCGTTGTTGGTCGTTGTTGTTGTTTATGTTCAACGGCATCACGACCAAAACCCTATCTTTCTTCCCTTATTGCTACTAGATCAAATCGATTGATACCTTCGGCCGACTCGATTGTGCATGTTAATTATGTCTCTTTGTTTTCCTTTTCTGTCACGTCGGTTTGTCATCCTCTGCCTTGATCGAGTTGATTTTGTTACTTGAACGACTTGATTCCTTGCTTCTTTTCTCTCTCCTATTTTTCTTATTAGCTTTGCAATTAATCATTCAAATCATTACCTCTTCATGTGTTAAAACATAATCTCTTTACTACAATTAGATCTTGTAACTATCTTAGTGAGATTTGAGACACTCGTTTCAACCCTCGTCAATACACATGGTGGTGAAAAATACCCTACAAGGTTGATGAAACCAGAAGGGCCATCATATTGAGGATTCTTAGGTCCTTTATACCACTCTAGTTAACCACAAAGTTTAAAACAAGCTTCCTTCACACGACCGTTCTCCTTACAAAAGTCACATATGTGATCCCATTTGTCCTTCTAAAAACCCTAGCGACTACCACCAGCTTGACGAACTGAAACTGGCATGTTTATTACTAAGGCATCATGTGACGTAAAATTGCTATTAGTAATCTCCCTTTGTTTTATCACGTGAAAGACTCTATTTAGAGACAGTAGGGTTTCAAGAAATAGGACGACAAATTGGATATGCTTAAATTGATCACTAAGTCCCATCAAGAACTGAATTAATCGAGTTTTATCTTCTCTTTCAGACAATTGTTTAACAATTTCACACTTACAGCGGGATAGCCTTATAGAGCTAAGAATCTTGTGAATTTGGTAAATATATGGTGTGTTGGACAACTCAAATTGATCCAAGATCTCATCCTACTATAGTTCCTTGCGGATTCAACACATGTAAAGTTCTCTGCCAACTCTTGTTTCATTGATTGAATTATTCAACATCGGTTCATGTAATCCGCATGTATCCATCGAGTAACTTTCTCTTCGTCATCAGCCGACTTAGAGCAAGATCTAGTTATGAAGTCAAGCTTCAACTTGGTATCAAGCGCAATCCCAATGCTTCGTTTCTAGGTAGAGAAACTATAACCATTGAAGAGAACATATACAAGCTGCATTCTTGGATTATCTGATGTTGCAAAGAAAGATTCAAACGATGAATAAAACACGAATGAAAGATGGTGTTTGCACTATGCTATATATCAGAGAGAGACATGGAAGAATCATGTTCTGATACCATTTGGAGAGGATGAAAATGTCTTCTCTAACCACTCGTTTCTTCTATATATAATTTATGGCCCTCTTTATCATCTATATTGTACACATAGGCCCCCTTTAGTATCCATAATTCTCTTACCAACAAATCTGACTAAATCTTTCTGTGCGACGTTAGAGTGAATAGGCATATAAGACGTGACTTAATCTAGAGGAAAATTGCAAATGGGACTGCTATTTCAATTTTGCAAAATTATTATAGGTGATTGAAGAAGATTTTGACGAGTAATGCAAATCATAAGCCCTTCATCTTTAAAAACCTACATGAACATTTTCCCTATTCTATACCTTTTCCCCATACTACAAACATAAACATACCCAAAAACTATCACGAGAGATGTCTGCAAAAGTGCCACTCTTCCATCTACAAGAATACAACACATTCGGATGATTCAGAAACCATATAATGTTTTGTTTTCACATAACACGGGGAATATATACAATCACAGAATATAGTGTTTTGTGAGTTCATCTATAGTGCCATTTCCAGAGACAAGACTTGCAATGGGAGTGAAAACCTCAAGCTGAGTGTGGCTCACTTGGGTCTGCTGATTCGATTATTATATTTGCGGTGCCTCCTTGTATTTCCTTTTGCAGCTCCAGATTTGATAGCCTTTCTGCTTCCAAGGCTCTTTCCAGCTGATACACCCATTTTTGCATATATTTCAACATCACAATCCAAACCAACAGTAATTTACACAAGCAAATTTTAGTTGACTCGGGCATTTTTTTACCTTTGCTGCTCTCGTACTCCATTCGCTTAGTATTGCTCTCAGCCGCTCATTCTCTTCGATATACTGTATCAGTCACTAAAGCAGTCAGAAGGCAATATAGTGTGGGAAATAAAAATATGAAAACAAAATAGAAAAACATCTAAGTGATATACAAACAATCTACAATGAATAGATCAAAGCATTTCTAACTCAAAATTTGGATAATGTTCACTAATATACTCAACCACCTTGAAAAAAAAATAAAAATCATCCAGTATTTCGACTTCAAACTTAAAATACTTTTTCAGAGTGATCTTTCTTCAGTTTTGTCATAATCGGTTCTCAGATGCAAAAAACATATAATGAACATTTTAGTTGTTCAATTCTATTCCATATCATCACGATAATAATGTACAAATTTCAGCAGCAATGTTTATCCTATGGAACATTCACGGTTGACAATCCAGTAATCATTCTGAAGTCTTGTATATTTATACCATCACAATCCTCCACAATACAACATCAAGTACATTCACATCATATTTCAAGCATCCTTTTCACTGATGACAAAAGAATACTGTATATATGAGCGCACCTTGTTGTTTGTCATGCGAACACGCTGAATCTCATGGTCTCTCTCAGCAATTAAGGAGCGAGCAAGCCGCAGCTCAGATTGTAGCTGATCCATCTGTGATGGAATGATGGATTTCCAGCTTCAATTAAAAGTTTTAAGTGGGAGCAAGAAGAATTATTCGAAACAGAATGAGGTCTTTAATGACCAGGATTTTCATCATCAAAATAGCCATATCAAAAAGCATGCAAGCCTTACCTCAGCAGAAAGAGTCCGAAGTTCCTGATCACGAACTGCTAATAAATGGGCAAGATCAACCTGCTGTAAAGCAACCAAAAATACTCAATATTTTTTGCTTCAATAAAGTAAAAGTATTTTTCTATAACTAACACTCCAAACAAAGATGACACACCGATGGATCAGACTCAAATACAAATTTAGCAGTGATTTTGAAAACTATCATCAAGTTGCATTTGAACATTACAAGGTTGTAGGGCTGTAATATGAGACAAACTACTTGCACTTGACTCGCGTTCGGCTCGTCAAAAGATCGGCTCGAGCTCATTCATTTTCTAAACGAGCCGAATATAAACACATTTTAAAGCTCGTGTAAGATTTAGACTCGGCTATTAGCCGAGCTACTCGGGCTCGGCTCGGAATTGGCTCGTCACTGGAACTTGTTCACTTTCTAAACGAGCCGAATATGAACACATTTTAAAGCTCGTATAAATTTTAGGCTTGGCTCATTTATGAACGAGCCGAGCTTGAGCATGCCAATGTTCGGCTCGTATCACACCCCTACAAGGTTGTGATTTATGAAGTAAATTATGTTTTATGGATCTAGTTGTAAATTTTCTACGATGCATCCCTTGGACGAAATAAACATCACTTTTTTTGAACGAAAAAAACATTACTTCAGAAGAGGTAACTTTTATTGTAAATTAGATACAAAATGATGCATTGGAAAACAAGAAATATAGAAAGGAAAATGGCGTAAAAAATTTCATTTTATACCTTGACCCAACAGGTAAGCACATTTTAGTATCTTGGATAAAAGAGCTGTACTTTCTGAAGAGCGACTAACATGTTTCAACTAAATAGTTGTAACATGAAGCATATAATTTGTGATGATTGATTTCATTTCATTTTATATTTCCTGAAAGAGTAAAACCTTTTTCCTAAGCCAATGTTTTTGTTCCTTAATAATCATTTATGATGTGGACTTCGACTTTTAGAAAATACCTAGTTTGAATTATCTACCATGTCCATTATTTAAAATAGAGATCAGAAAGTGATACAGGAAAAAAAGACCTTGCATTGCTTGGACAATCAAATCACAGCAGTGATTGAATTGTATGTGCTACCATTTATACGAGAGAACTTTTAAACTAAAATTAACATTACCTGCGGAGCACTTCCATCATTGGACCTTTCATATTTGCTCAAACATTCTTGCAGGCGCAGAATCTACAGTGTAAATTTGATTTTTAAATGAGCAAGTACATTAAGTGTGCATACCTAGCTAGAGAATTGAACTGATGCATGGATAGACTTAATCAATATTTACTCATCCAAGTACCTCCTCGCTCAAAAAATGAAGATTTTCTCTTTGATATTGCAGCAGAGCCATTTGCTGGTCCGAAAGCCGACCACCATCATAATACCTATTTTATCAGATACAGAAAGACCCTAGATGATGATCACTGTCCAATCTCTCAAGTTCAAATCTCTCCATCACTACAATAACTGTAAACAATCAGCTAATGACATCACCTTAATTCTTCCAGAGGACTAGATGCCCGGAGTGGAGAATATAATGACTTCAAAACATCAGGGTGAGAATTCAATGAGTTGTACTGGTGAACAAAACCTGTTAGTGAAGAATGACAGACAAAATCACTATAAGAAGCAGATTCCCTAGCATAATTGTTTTAAAACTTATATTTGAAAGGCTATGAATTCAATACATCTATTTTTCAAGAAAATTCAATACAATAGTTTCCAAGAGAATGAACTTCCCAATTGCAAATGGAAGATTTTATTCAAGTGGAGAGGTGCATAAGTTAAAACCCATCCCCATCTTTGAAGAGTTACCTAAGAATTATACAAAAAATATAAGATATTATCACTAATACATAGTTTTTGCTACATATGATTATGTTACTCATTACTGGTCATACTTGGAACAGAAGTGATGAATAAGTACTTTCTCAGCCCTTATTAGCAGAGTGAACATCGTGCTAAACAGACCCTTGGACAGACCTCTAATGATTCCCTTCCTTTTCCCCAAAATCTCGTCAATTTTTGGTGTGGAAAAATGACGGTAGTACACTTTGTTTGTCTCTTTATTAAATAAGTAGCATTTCCAGAAAAGCATAGAATTACCAGTCCTGCAATTGGAAAAACTTTTGCATCATACCAACTAAAATAGGAAATTTTACAATGATTTATGGATGGGGGAGTAATTTATTGTCTCTTTCACTAATAAGGATTTAGCATTAGAGTAACAAAATGGCTTGAAAATGCAGGACTGAACATCTTGGCAATCCTCAGGATAAAACTGTATAATTTTATTCTATTGTGAGAAGGACTAAGGGCGTGGTCGGCAAATAAGATTTTTAGGTAGTTTAAGCTTTTTGGGTAGCTTTAGCTTATTGAATATAGTTGCTTGGGTAGTTTTTTTGTATAGTTTTATAAAATATGAAAATCAAATGAAAAAGCTAATTCAGTGCTTGGTAAAAGATTTATTTGGGGTGAAATTACAAAAAGGACACATCCAGTAAGTATAACAAATACCTCGTGATATAAATAAGGGCAAAATTGTCTTAATTTATAGAAAGCTAATGAAATATCTATCGAAATCTATGGATTGAAAGCTTTCGAAAAACCTTCCAAAATCTCCTCAATAAAATCACGGAAAAGCTAAAGCTAATGAAAGAGCTTTCTTATCAAACGCTACATAGATTTCATAAAAAGGCAAAGCTTCAACTAAAAGATATCTAAAAAATTACGCCAAAACCCCCCTAAGACTCATGTGAACAAGGTCATGTTCACTTTGTATCCTTGAGTCTTATCCACTTATGGAGATGGCTTTTGATGTAATTTGGGTTCTTTCATTCACCATTTTGTATTATTGTGGACCTAACAAGCCACTATCAACCAGTTGTTAGGAGTTAGGATTGAGAACTGATGAAGGAAATAATGAGGCATGCAAAATGCAGCTAAAGAAGCAGAAAAGGATAAGATATAATTGAAAATATTACAATTGAGATCCTTGTATGGTAATTCAAAATTTCTAATAAAATGAGGCATCAGAAAACTGTATCAATGTGATTCTTAAATAAATTTCACAACCAGTTACAATGTTGGATTATATTACACTTCAACGGCATAATGACACGCAGAATCAGATAGATCTGTCAGTTTTGAGACAGATAAATTTGGTTTCGTCTCAATTTTACCCTACAATATTTCAGGTACGCAAGTACACTTGTCAGACTTGTTTGCATTGGGTATTTGGGTTTATAAGCTAAGACCCAGTAATACAACAGCTTGGGTTAGGATTTAATTTCAGTTAACTAAGGTTTCTTGTCCTTCGAGTTTAGGGTTTACATCTTAGCTAGTTCAAATCTTAGGTTAATTTCTAAATTGATTTTTGTAGCCATCATGGCAAAGCCACCTATTAAATATTTTAAAAGTAGAACTACCTAATATAATTTGTTCACTAAATGGAACCAACAATAACCATTTTACAAAGAAATTATTATGTTTGTTGACCGCAATGTCTGAGGTCAATTTATTATTTATTTTTATTTATTATCTAACTGTTAATCGTTAGATTAAATAATTTTTCAAAATAAAACTTTTATTATAAGGTCAGGCCAATATTGATAAAATATTATAGCCTTATAGGGTTGGTAACTTCTTGTTTTCTTAATACCAAATGTCCCAGGTTTTAATCATGTGGATTGGGTTGGTACTTCATGTGGTTTTTCCACTTCTATTCATCTAAGCTACACCCAATTCAATTGACCATCATCAATCAAGAACATGAAGCTTTTTATCTATGTACGATGAAACATTTTCTGAATTGTTGATGAACCTATCAAGTCACTGCATATCTGAGACGATTTATACCTTGCCTAACATTGATTCTTAGGCTTTCGTCATACAAATGAATCTAATATTCCTTTTTGACTTGAGTAAATTGTTGATCGAGGGGAAAGAGTGATAAAGGAAGCTTACTAATATAGGCAGCCATGAAGGAACCTGCAATTATGACTTCAACAACCATCACTATTCTGCATATATTACCGGTAAACATAATTAGTCAAATGAAATATTCATGTCAATGGTATATAGTGGTAAGGAACCGGTAAGTATCAATTCTCCCCATACCAATATGTCATACGATATAAGATTTCTTATTTCCTTCAGATTTTCGGATAACTATTGTTACTACAAATTTTTTTTAAAAAAGAAAGAAAGACAGTGTAAAAGTTCATACATAAAAGCCAACACGTGCCATAGTCTTCTGGATGTATGTACCATGATTATCAATTCTCCCCATTACAAAATACCACTTCTGCTGTAACCGAGTCAATGAAACCTTTTGAAAGACCCTGCTGTGAGAGCTCACATCTAGTACATATAAACTAATTCATCAATCTAGAGCAAGATTGAAGGAGGGTTCATATCAGAAATATCATCTACTAACACTCAAGCAAAATACTCCAGCGAATAAATAAAAAGTATCCCTCCAAACAATGTTCCCTTCATTATCCCCCTTCAACCAGATATGCTAATCGAAAATGCTCATCCCAGATACCAGGACTCACTCATCTTTAAACCAAAGGCCCAAACGACCAATTCCAAGAAAGACAGGAAGCTATTAGTGAGAGAATCACAAGAGTATCCTATTTGCTACACCTTTTTAGTATTTTTTCAGTTTTTCTTTCTGATCCTGACAGATAAGTGCCAGAAAGCAGATTACTCACGAGATATATTTTTAGCACCAGTCCAATTATGCTGACTTACTAATCCTTCTGATAACAGAGTTCTCCTTTACATCTCAAAGTCACTTCCGTTTGGTTGGTGGTGAAAATTTAAAACAACCCGCAGATTATAGAGCATAGGATGCAGCATAAGATGCTGTGAAAAGACACGAGTTCAGAAGTGCAAACTTGATCATACATACCTAAGTAGTGCAGTGAGGGAAAGAAAGCTGATGCTTGGCTTCCAGACAATAAGAAGCAGCACTGCAGCAGTACCTGACATATGGACAGCTCTTAAACATACTATGAAATTAAAAGTATGTATGTTCTAGACAAAGGTATATTGCATCATGCTAAAACATCTAATATCGATAGCAAACATTCAAAAGATCCCAAGAACTAAAATATCGAAGCACATGACCACAGAAGTGAATAAAGGACCAAATTTGCACAACTCACATCACGTAAAAGTTTCCAGTTAGTCGACTTAAAAGTTTACAAGGATTCCATTCATGATACCCGGAAAATGCATGAATTGTCTGTACTCTTTCTTTTACACGCAATATATTTAGCGTGCAACTTTATCTTCAGCATAAAGCTTCTGCAAGCATTTTTTCTTCACCGTCAATTGACTGCATTACAAACCAAAATGGCTGACTACATTTTAACTGGACAAATCAGAGGAATTCAACTCAAAATAAGTACTCTTCTAGATCCTGCAAAATCTGGCCAATATAAACATCCTTTTTTTTCTTTTCTTTTTTGTGATATAATTTGTTTAGGGCTATCCCTGGATTTGAAAACGTCACTTTTCAACCCCTCTATCAAAAGAATCTGCTATTTATTGGATTTGCTTATGCATAAAATGGACAATAATATAGAGGAAAGCAGCGCGGATATAAGATGAAGACCAGCAACACACATTGTTATCTTTAGCAAATGGTTGCAACAAATTAACTGGTTGTTAAGAATAAGAAATATTAAAAGGACAATGCTGCATTCCATTAATTTTGATTGATCTTGACTGGTAATGCTGTCATTAACGACAAAGGTCGATGGGACCACTATTCAGAAGTGAAATTAACAGGTCATTAACCGAGAATATCAGTTCTATTAGTTTTAATGATTATTTTTTATTAGTTCAGTTATTAACTTTATTTTCTAATTTCTGGTTAGTATTTTTTGCCACATCATTGTTTTGAGGCACTTTCTTTACTTGGTTCACTCTCCCATCATTTGTATTTTTAGGAGTTAGTTATTTATTTCTCTACTATAATAAGAGGAGTTGCATCTTGTAATTTTGCAGACTTGGGAGTTTGGATTGATATACCAAATTGGAGATTCGATAGCAGTCCTGTGTGCAAGACTCTTGCATTCAGTGGTAACCCTAGGATTGAAATCCTTACTTCTTATGGGTTTTAAGTTTTTTAACAGGTCATCATACACACTAGAGTCTAGACAATTAAATTCATCTTCATTGAGCTTCTGGAGGCATCTGTCAGGTCCAGATGAAAAATAAAACAAGAGACAGCTTTCCCAAGAAATGACTAGTCAGTGAATTTACTACAAATACTGATTTATCATTGTCATTAGCTTCTACCATCTGTATAACCGGGTTTCAATCGAGTAAAATTGCGAACAAAATAATATCACATTTCAGTAATCTCCCAATAAGGAAAATTGCACAAAAGAGTACATACCATATGCAACTGTAGCAAAAGGTAAGCGAACAATATGCTTCAACTTCTGACTGAAAATGTAGTAGCCCTACAAATACAAAAATGACTGTTGTTAATTACAAAAATGTTGTGCCCAACAATCAGATTACCCAGTTAAATGTGTTAAAGAATAGGGTAAATTGCGGAAAATAACCTAACCTTTTGGGAGTGTTGCGGTTTTTGGCCTAACCTTTTAAAAATGCAACTAAAAATCAAACCTATACTATATGTTGTAGATGTTAGCCGATGCTTGCCGCCGATAATTTTTCCGGTGAAAGTGATGAGGTGTCTTCTTTCTTTAATGACTGGATAAATTGCGAAAAATACAAACCTTTTGGGAGTGTTGTTTGTTCGTAGCCTAAATTTTTTAAAATGAAAATAAAAACCAATCTATACTACGTGTTGTAGATGTTGGCCTATGCTTACTGCCAACAATTTTCCGGTGAAAGTGAAGGCCTGTGAGCAGAGTTATTTGAGAGAAAACAAACACTAGGTCATTCATATGAAAGTTTAAGAATGTATTATGTCATATATATGAAATTATCATCACACTAATCGGGTATTTGGTTTCTTTGTTAAGAGTATGATTTGTTACAGAGGTTTTTGGTTGGGTATTGTTGTAAATAATTTTTCAAAAATGATTTTAAAAAATCATTTGTGTTTACTTAAAGTAAATTTTAGGTAATTAAATATACGTGACACCTTAACATGCAACTCATCACTTTCACCGAAAAATTATTGGCGGTAAGCATAGGCCAACATATACAACATACATTATAGATTGATTTTTATTTTTATTTTTAAAAAGTTATGCTACGAACAAACTACACTCTCAAAAGGTTTGTATTTTTCGCAATTTATCCAGTCATTAAAGAAAGAAAACATCTCATTAGACAACTCATCACTTTTACCGGAAAAATTACAGCGACAAGCATAGGCTAAAATCTACAACATATAGTATAGGTTGGATTTTTAGTTGCATTTTTTAAAGGTTAGGCCAAAGACCGCAACACCCCCAAAAGGTTAGGTTATTTTCCGCAATTCACCCTAAAGAATATGGCAAGAGTATCAATACATATGGTGAACAATGAAAGAAAACTTCAATCACACATTGACAGTCATGCGTTCCAACTTTCAAATTAAATTAAATTTATGTATATAGTATTCAGATTGAGTTTCAGGGAAACTTTCAAATTAAATTAAGGTTATGTATATACTGAAACTGAGAGCACACCACAAGAAGGTACCTTCCCTGAAACTCAATCTAATTCTCATTCAAACTATTCAGAAATCCATGATTTACTCTTACCCACTGCCATAGAAGACTTAAACCAGACAGTAGTTGGAACATTGCTTTGTCAGCTTGACCAACAATCCAAATCACAAACTTGGAGATTCCACAGATGACCCAGTTGTAAACAAACTGACAAAGCAATGTTTCAACGATTATGCATGGCCCAAAACAAACCCCGTCACATTGTTGTTTATCGTATATTACACTACTTGAAAGGGCGTCCAGAAGAAAGGGTTACTCTTTAGAAGAGGAAACAAACAAGAGGAAAAAAACTAACCATAGAAGCCTTCAGCGACAAGACTATGCATTCTCATGTTAATAGGAGATCTAATCAGGATATTGCATGGCTATTGGAGGTAATCTTGTTACATGGAGGAGTAAAAAGCTAAACGCTGTGGCTAGATCTTCTGTTGAAGTTGAACTTAGAGCTTTTGTGCAAGGTTAATGAGAGATGTTATGGTTTTTGAATCATACTCACCTCTCAAGGTATGATGGGAGGAACTTATTGTTCTAAATTGTAACAAAAGATCTCCTATCAGCATCTCACATAATACTGCCCAGCATGACTGAACCTAGTGTGTGCAAATGAAAAGACACTTTATGAAAGAAAAATTGGAAGAAGTTGTCAAGAAATCCTTTGTTAAGTCAGAAAACCAACATTCAAAAGTGCTGACCAAAGGATTTCGTTACTTCAGACTTGTGCATTCGACTACCAGGCTTGGTCTGGTAGATCTCTACCATCCAGCTTGAGGGGGAATGTTAGCTTGTATTACTAGGGTTAACTACTCTGCTACAGTATTCAGATTAGTTCTACATGTAGAAAATCTATTTTCCCAGACCTGTATTAATTAGGCTTAGGTAACTTTATAGCTTTTAGGGCTGTTTACCTTTTTCAACTGGAGCTTCCAAAGTTTTGTATAAATTCTATATATCTTCTCAAGGAATGGAAATCTCAGAATACTTTTTTTTTTCTCTCTTGAATTCATTTTTATATATTTTTCATCAAGCTTTGAGAGTTTGAGGGGCAGGATAACAAACTTGATATTTTAAATTTTAATGCACTAAAAGAATGACCGTGCAACCCAAAAATGCATGGTGTGATTTGGATGTCGGATCGAACCATGAAATGAAATGCTAATTATGCAAAGGTATTGCATGCAAGTACTTAATTGCATCACTTTAAACACGTGTGCAACTTTTAAATCAGTTTTACATTACTGTTGTAGCAAGATAAAATATTTTCATGACCGTTTCAATTGTCATTTGTCATTTGTCAACCAAATAATGTGTTGGCATGGTAAGGATTAACGATCAAATTTGTGAACATACACACTAGAGATATTCAAGCCAGAGAATAAACAAATTACAAAACTAAAGTTAGACCTGCAAACGTATCTTCTGTACTTGATACACCAAATACTGCTGGAAAATTCCTGGCAATAAAGAGAGAGCAAGAGAATATATAAGTAGTAGAATAAGAATATATCATATTGATATGCAAATGACTTTATGCTACTATATAAAACAAACTAGACATCAGTTGATAGACTTATGTCTGAACCGATATCTAATTAGAGCGAAACCCGACTATTTATTAAAGGAGTTGATGAGATCAAACAAAAACTGAGAACAGAACATTTGTACCAATAGGATCCACGGATCCCCTTAACAACCACAAAATGTATGAACGCTGCCAAATTTTTGTGGATAAGATGGAGAGCAGAATTAGGTAATGAACTTCCACACAATCGCCTTACAAAAGAAGAGTGTGCCTCGATAACTTTGTTTTATTCTCAAACTAAATACATCGGTCATCAATCTATATCCTTCCCAGGAGTATCCTACAGGATATATAGCAGCCATGAGAGATTCTCTTTGGGGAAGAGTGTGATACTAGCAACAAAGCCCCCAACTTGACGGGCCATTTAATGGGGTGACCTAGGGACACGGAAAAAAAACTATATATGTCTATGCTGCTATTGGAAAACAAAGCTAGATTTTCTTTAATAGAACCATTTGGGTGAACTAAACTTGCTTAAAAAAGGGAACTTCTCGAACTGGAGAAGCAACTCTAGCTGGTCCAAGAAGAAAATCCAAAATCTGAAAAATAGGTGCATACAACCTAAATTGCACAAGGTAGACCAAAATGAAAATGAATAACTGATCCTACTCAACTGGCATGTGCTCATGCATACGAGAATATTTGAAATGCTAGCAATTAAAAACTTTGTTACCCAACTTTACATTAAACAATAACTACTTTTACCATACAAACCAGCTCTTGTTAGACATCATATCTATCATGGAAATGGATTCAATACTCAGATCAATGTGCAAACAAAAGGGATTTGAAGGTTTGTATCACAAACAATTGAAATAGGATGTTTTCAGAAAATTCAATAAATAAAGCATTGCTCCTTCCAGCTAGTTCATCCTAGTCACGTTCTTTTGACAACATCAAATGTATGAACATTATTAGGCTACATAATTTGCCAAGTCTGGAAAATGTAAAGGCACATTAAGAACCATCAACTTTGGCAATCAGTTCATACGAAGAGAATCTAAAGTAAATGCACTGCATTGAGGAAACAGAAAACTCTAATGGGGGACTGACCTGTAATCAATAAAAGAACAACATTGCAGCTACAAAGCAAAGGTGATATCCATGTTTTAATGGGACGAAGAATCCATGGAGCTCCTATAGCTACAATCGCATATCCTGCCTACAAAGCAAACTCAAAAATAAGTTATTTGCTCCTACATAGTATAGCTTCTGCATAAAAGTGATATCAAAAGCAGTAGAATAAATTCACATAAAAACAGATTAATACTTGCCAATAGAAAGCAGTAGAGTATACTTCCATATATCTTTGTAGGCTTCCGATGACGAGCTAATGGTGCCTCATTTAGTATATCCAGAAATCTGAGCGCAACAACAGCAATGATCAACTCTTAAGAACACAAAGATAAGTTGTTAGTTGTTACACCAAATTCAAGCTAAAGGTTCCAAACAATGATTTCATAGAAAAGCATCTAAAGACACGAAAAAAGAATATTGAAAGGCATCCATAAATCTCGAGAAGAACAGATAAAATGAAGTACGCAATCACTCTAAACAACAACAATCCTAAGGAAATAGGAAGCGGTCGCACCAACACGAAATTAGTGAGGCGTATTTGGGATAATCAGCCACATCCGCTTAAGATAGTACCATAGCGAGAACTATGGCCTTGAGTCATTCGAATATGGAGGTTAGGGTGACGAAATCGGTGATTTGAGACCTGGAAGCAAAATGGAGAAAAGTTGAAATGGAGAGAGATTAGAAATCATACATGTTGTCATCTGGAGAGGTGGTCGGAATCGAAGAGTTTCGATCAGCTGACATAGTTTAGAGGAAGGTTTTCCGTTGAAGAATGGAGTGCCGATGAAGAAGGGGACTCGAAGGTGAAAGTGGGGAGGAAGTGGCAGTGACAGCGCATTGACTTCTTAAGACTAAACTCCCATTTAATCACATAAATACCTGTAAAACGCATACAATTTAGGCCATGTTTGCCTGGTTCACATGTCCTTACCTTTATGCAATCTTCTCCATAATTCTTGAGTTGTTTTCATCGCTTTGCGATTTATTAGATCGCGTTTTCTTCATTTGTAAAGTTTAGGTTGGGTTTGACACTGCGTTGGAAAGGGTGCGTTTTTCTTTTTTTCTTTTTTTTTTATTTTTCGTAATGAAAATCAAATCAATAATAGACGATTCACAAGAAATGACAGACCGAAAATCATCGGATAAAAGAAAATAGATGATAACTTGGATCACCACGATCCGGTCGAAGAGTAGCACCAAAGGAAGCGTCAGACAAGCAAAACGAAAAGAACAACGAGAACATGATTGTATGATCGAAACCTCAAATTTGGACTTTAACAAATTTCACCCAACTTCTAGACAAAGCTCACAACATTAAGACGTGGCCCCTGATCATTGGAACGCGGGACGTGACACAACAATTCTCTATCGATGATTTGTCAAAAAAAACTCACAAAACAATACAACCATTGGAGTACATGTGGCTCCATTCAAAAAGTTAATGTACCCGAGGCTAGTTTTTGAATCCATAAGTACTTGTCATTGCATCCATTTATACCCCGTAAATTGAGAACCATAGTATGGAACCTTGTCTATATGCTTGAAGTAGTAGGCAAATAGCAATGATGGGTTCACCTTGAAACAGATGCGCATCACTACAATATCTCCTTTGAAAGAGAACTACAACCCTATAATTGAATAGGGAAAACCGTTAGGTTCACAAGCTTGTAACGTGAAATACATGTTGGTTGCAAAATAAGCATGATAAAATAGCATACATATTTTACAAGCAACATTAATCAGTTGAGTTGAAGAACATTCAACAAACATCTGAACAAATGACCTAATGTTTTCGAGGTTAAACCGTACATATTTATCATCAAAACGTCTCAGAAATAAAATGTAGTTTGACATGAACTAGAATTCTATAGTAGTCTTTTACATCACCCTTTCATGGATTTGAGATCTTTGCTTCTACATATTGGTATTTTAAGTAGGGTCACTCATCGGTCTAAGACCGGACCTAGACCAAAAATCTATTGTTGGAACATACCTAGACCAAATGTTCAAGTTCGTTCTAGATCGGTCCGGACCGGCTGGTTTAAGCTTATTTTTATAACTTTTAAAAGTCTCGAAGTTGGACCCTTTAAAACTTCAATTGATGAACTACACTTGGACCGGACCTATATATTCGGTCCATGTCCAACGAGAGTGTTTCGGTCCAACTCCGGTACAAAATTACAATCCGCACCAGAATTTGAATAATCCTAATTTTAACCATGTCAATATTCCAAAGTTGGATAGTGAGGAAAAGATGCATGCAAGGTTCCTTCAAGATCTCAAAAATAACAAAACACTACAATAGCGACTTCTCTTCACATAAGTTTGTCTTAATAGTTTCTTCAATAACATCCATAACCTCCTCCAATGTGTATAATTCCTTTGGTGGCGCCGACCTAGTTGCATCAACGTCTAGGAAACTCAACATATTTTGGATAGTTTGATCGTTGAGAGCAATGTGGTCGATGTACAATTTTGCACCAATGAAACCTTTCTTTCGGTGTATATCACCCATAGCAAAAGATGCTATTTTGAAAAACATGTAACTTTGGAGGTACTTGGACATTTCTTGTCGGTGTTACTATATAGGTTCGAGCTAGTCAAATGTTCCTCAATGTTACTCAAAAGTTCACCATCGAAGGCATCCAAATCAATGTTCAATAAGTTTGCATATTTGTTATTATTTTCCAAATCCTCTCAATCAATGTCTTCTGCAGCAACATCTTAGAGCCTATCCCGCTTCAAGTAGAAAACTCACATCCGATGTCACACGATACTGATCCGATCCGATGTTACAATGCTCCCAAATATCATTGTTCTTCATTGTTCAATAGCTTTTATTTGTGAAAACAAAAAATAAATTTTGTTTACATTTGTTAATTAGTGAATTCATGATTAGTAACATTGTTTTTCATTTTTAATATATTTCTATAATGATAATTATAAGTAATCAACTATATAATATAATGTATATAAATTTGATTTGGATAGATTACTTATGTTAGTTGATAGCTTCATTTAAATTGTTCAAAAACATAAATTTATTGTCACCTTACTTTGTAACATAACAAAAAGGTTTGAAGGAAAATATAATTTATTGTTTATTTTGTTAAAATTCGTTTAAAATTAATTAATTCTTGGTAATTTTATGTATACATTGGCTTCGATAAGATTTGTTCTTCCAAATACTCATAAACCTTATGGAATAGAATATCAGTTCTTCAATCAACTACGTACATATTTCAAGTAATCAACAAGTTTCAACTTCTACTACCAATAAGCTTCAGTTTTAGCTCCGATAAGCTAATGGTTCTCAAACAAACCCTATACCTCAACAACCAAATAGCTTAAGATCATTAGAATAACTATATGAGCATAATGAAATTTCCAATTCTTCATTCTGACGACCCTAAGTTCAAATTACGCAATCATGAAAACGGAAAACGAATATGTTCATAGCTTATTTGTTGCTACCTACTTCGATGATCACAAAGAAGTTACAGACTCACGACGATACAAGGAGTAAGAACATACCTCGGCTCGTGTGGACAATGACCTATAGTACCCCGGTGGAACACATGTTGGTTGAGGCGTTTTGGCTTTCTTCGTTCTTTGCGGATTTAGAAGGTTGTAAAATGTAGAGAACTGAAAGAGGATTGCAAAACCTAGCTTTTTTCGATTTGAATTTGGATTAGAAATGGAGAGTATATATTTATGATGTTAAACATCTTGTTGTACATGTTGAATTCTTGAAGTTTAATATTTAGAATGTGACTTCTTTTGAGCATACCATTCTTATATCATATGTTTACAAGTATTTTGATTTTATCATGCCTATTACTATGAATGTCGAGCCTATTATTCATGTTCATAAGCTTGCTGAATTTATAGGACATTCTAGAAGATCAGTCTTATTTCAATTTCTAATAATGAAACTTAAAGATAGACTTGGAAATTCTTCTTCTAGAAGATCAGTCTTATTTTATTATTTATTAGATCATATTTTATTCTAGATGAGATTTCTTCGAGCTAGGTTACAAGAACCCTATGGCCGATCCACACCTTATAAATAGGGAGGCTGCGCCTCTTGTTTTCTTAACCTGGATTTTGAATAAACACATCGTTGTTATTTTTGCGGTTTCTACCGTCGTCTTCACGTGTGAAGAGCATACTGAGTAAGATCTGTCTTGCTCGCAACTCGCTTGGACTTGTTTGAGTGTAATTTACTTGCTACGACAGAGTAGGGTGCTTCAACTAGCCATAGACAATCCTCCAGGTGTTCTAGGATTCTTCAAGAACACCTATTGTGTTTGGTTGTAGCGGAAGGGTTCTACGGAACTTCGTTGGTTGTGTAGTAGGTCGATCAATCAATCGGGTCCTAGTGTTCTTCTAGGTCGTTGCTAAGGGTTCGACCTTGATCTATCCATCTATTCATTCCCACCATCAGATCATCTTATTTCCATATTATATATATATATATATATATATTTCTTTTTGTCGTCTTTCTATCAGTCTTTTAGGTGTCAGAAGATCGGGTCATCCACACGGCCGAATACTTATCAGAATCGTCTCCAAAATCACAATATGATTATCACTCTTCGAAACAAGCTTAAGACCGTGATATATGCCCCACAACTCCGTTAAGGGAACCATACATATACCAAAGTTGACCACAAAACTTCGCTACCACAATGCAACTCCCCACATTGTTCCTAACAATATCTGTCGCGGTAGCATGACCATCTCCTCTAACCGACCCATCCGTGTTAATCTCCATGACACCAACAGTAAGAAGTTTCCATCTCACTTCGTAATATACTTCTTCCAAGATCGAATGTACTCCGAGGTCATATCATCCACAAATTTAGCCCGTACTCCATGAAGGACTAATTTTTTGACTAAATCCTAAACCCAACCAACTGAAGGACTAAACATTTGACTAAATCCTAAACCCAACCACTTCGTTTTTTTTTTTTAATTTAACTAGTAGGCATACCTAAAGTGTGGGTACCTTATAAGAGCATCTACAACGGTGCACTTCTAAGTTATTTAATTTGAAAAAATAAAGTTAAAATATATTAAACCAGCAAATTTCAGATTTGTGTAACAATTGAGGTTCCTATTTATCAGAAGCTAGCTTTCGCAGTAGGATGCAGTCCTACTTAGGAAGCTGAGTTATAGCTCAACAACATGCAATGCAACCTCATTCACCACAATCAGCCATAAACTGAGTTATAGCTCTACAGCATGTCTTTATATAGTTGATAAATATACCTGTTCCGTAAATCTTTTTCATCCATTTCCTAGTCTTCGTGAATTATTTTTTTACAACAAGCAAGCAGTTACACCGACTGAAATACCAAATAAGTAATGAGAAGCAGAACTAATACATGATGTAGAACACAGTCTCGAGCCTTGACTTCAACCATCTCGTATTGCGACAGCGTGCGCCACAATTTCATCAAGCAATCACCGGATATGATGCACAAGTCGCGATTCCTGCAGTGTTCCGTTACAATCAGTTTCTGCTATTCATTTTAGAAGAAACATAATTTCTAAAACTGAACTTACCACACATGTTTTTTCCAAACTCCATCTTGAAGTAACCACTGTCACCCCAGTCTTCTCCCCATGAATTCTTGATGAGCCAATACGGTGTTCCATCTTCTTCTCCGTAACCAACAGCAAGCACAGCATGGTTTACATCCTGCAAAAAGATAGCCACGATATATTTAAGAAACTTTATTCTGTATACCATTGTTTTGGACTTTTTATTGTTCTCACCATTGAACTGCTTCCACAAGTATCGCTGGTGTACACGCCGTCCTTGTAGAATCGGAACCCAGAAACCACCTCAAATGCAATACTGACAGGTCGGACAAAAGCAACAGCATGCTTCAATTCATCTTCAGAACCCTGCAATCATCCTAAAAGTTTCAGGCAACAATGTACTCATATTTTTATCCATCAAAGCAAAGGGCCAATTACATACAGCAATAGAAAGCCAGTAGGCCAAACAAATTTAGAAACACGGGGGCAAATATTCCATGGAACACTTGTCATGAATTTGATATTTTCTTTTCATTTGTATATGACCAAGGTTTAGCAATAGGAAAAGATGTCAGCTCCCGTGAAACTTTTTTTTAATTTTTCTATCATTCTAGCTGTTTATCTCACTTCCATTTTCCTTCATTCATTTTTTGTGAATGCAATCACATGATTATTCTCTAATTTATTGACTTCATAGAGATTGTTGCTTCAATTCACGGCTTGTAATCTATTGACATCAACTCAATTGTCAATCCAAAAATCAACAGCATAATCAGGAGAGCCAAGAGGTCAAAAGCAGAAGGAAATATCTGAAGACTCACTTGAGTAATGTTCACAGCATCAACAACTTTGATGGCAACATTTTCAGATGAAAACTTGCACTCTTCATCCTTTGCAGTGTAAGGATAAGCTTCTTCAGTATCAAGGCCTCCATTGAATTTGATGTACTGAAAAGCTTGAGATGGTAGACCACCATGGCAACCAAAATTGTTGAATGCCCTGGCACAATCTACAAGTTGCTGCTCAGATAAGGAGATATTTTTCCCATATGCCTGTGCATAAGCAGCTTCTAGTGCTCCCGTGGTACTGAGAAAAGAAAACCCAATTTTAGTGCTGATGTAGAAGGAAGCATTATATTTCCCCCCAGGAAAATTCTGAAAACTAATGCGGATAGTGTCACTTCTATTTATGTTTCTCTCATGAAGGAGAGTTAACTTTTGCAGATCAAAGAATGAATTTATCAATAACTAACCTGAATGTCCAGCAGGAGCCACAGTGGCCTTGATTTTTCACTGCACTTACTATCCCCTTGTCCCTCCAGTCTTTCTGCATATCCAGCATGAACAATCTTTTAAATGATGAAGTTTTCAATATACTATTTAGATTATTATTATCAAGAATGTTTACTAAAAGTAGAAACTTGTTTGTAGTTTTCACCACACTAAATTTTCCAAAAATATATATCTTATTTTTCATCATGAATTTCAGTAGAAGAAAGTCAAAGCTTCTTCTCTGAACATCATAATGTTCCTGTCATCTTTACTTTTGTTTGTCCTCAATTTCTGAGGCCAAGTGAGTGCAAGGCCTTCAATTTCTACCTATGATTAATCTGGATGTATCTAATCTTCAAATCACCAACAAAATTGTCACGACTTAGTTCTGCTGGGCCAAACATTCAATCACGATAAGATCCAAGGTTACCGAACACAAATTTGAATAAATTTTTATTGTAAACTATGTGCAATTGTCTTTTTAATTTTATTTATTTTTTGATGAATAAGGTAAGAAGCTCGACAACACCAAAACATACTTGGTGTGTCGAGAGACCGATAAATGGCAAACGGACAAACCGTCATGGAAATAACCAGACCAAAGAGAAAGAAGACAAAAAAAGCCACAAGAAAATGACTAATAAGGTCAACAAGATTAAAGTTGGTAGATAAACGTTACAAATCGTTATCTAATACAGTATTTTAATTTGCTGTTGATCACAAATAAATAATAACGAAATTGTGAAAAATCAATAGTCAAAGAGTAGCAATAATAGAAAGAAAGCATTAAGAACGAACAATTATCCATAGCACCAAATATAAGAAATATTGGAATTTTATCATTTTAATACTACAAAATTATTATAACTATTCCTACAACCATAACTAAAAGTCTAAACTAGTCATCGTGAATGCTACCATATGTTCTAAAATGTCCTTTCAAGATTTTTTTTTTTTTTTCCTGTGAAATCTTTTCAAGAAGTTAACCACATCCTTAAAAGTTCAAAAAAGAAGAAGATGATCTAGCTTATACTAGCATTGCTTGGACTTGCAAAAAAAAACAAATTGATGCAGATGCAGAGATGACCAAATATTTGCTCCATTAAAATTGGGACTCATTCATAGCTTAGTGATTTTTCAACTAATAGTTATAGCAAATCCAACCCTGTATATGCCTTACGGTTCTACGAGAACATTGCAGAACATCACATACAGAGAGAAAAATAATTGTTTGCTTGTTCATCGTGCAGATATATAAAGGAACACCTACATGATTATTGTTTAATATTCACTCCTGGAAGCAAAAGGTGTGCATACACTAACTTAGAAAGAAGGCATGGTTCTTGACAAGTTTGAGGAAAAAGAAATGACTTGTGTACATGGAGATGCCTTATAAAGATCAGAGATGAGCTTAGAGGTTCAATGTTGCCAGGTAATATTTGATTTAACTTCTTCGCAAATCGACAATCAGACATTTTGTGGTACTGATGGAAATATTGCTTTCTATAAAATCTATAAATTGCTGTGAAGCAGAGGAAATGAAGTTCCTTGGCGGTGTTCATTTGGACTGGTATGCAATCACAAAAACTAGAGCTTCAATTCACAGTTGGCTAGTTTAGGTAGACTTCCTAATTCCTACCAGGGATAATCTACACAGGTGAGCCATTCTTTAGGATCAGAGATGCAGTATTTGTACTGCTACAAGTGAAACAACATCACTTATGATGAATTGCTATTTTGTGAAGTTTGTAGGTAACAAAAATTCTCAGTGGGTGTGATTTGCTGCAAATCCAAGAAGATGCACAGCTCCTTTTCAGTCTAATAGATTTCACAACATTAACTTATTACAATTGGACGGGTAGGAACCTCTCATTATATTAGAGCTTGTAGAGAAAGAATTAGAGCAAAATGTAACGGGTGTGCCATTATTTTGGTTGGTAATGATTTTTTGGGTTCACTGGAATGTTGGTAGTGTAGTTTTTTGTAAAGTTTCTCTCTTTTTCTTAATACAGTTACCCTTTCCAGAAAGTTAAAAAAAAAGAGGGATTGGATGGAAAAAAATTCTCGTTAACAACTTCAATAAATAACAGAAACGGGTTTTTCTTAATGGACATGAAACAGGATAAATTTATCGATTTAGGAATGGTTCAGTAGTCAATCTGTGATTAAAATTAATTCTATCGTTAGCAACTTCAATAAAGTACAGTAAGAGATATTTTTAGTGGATGTGAAACAGGATAAATGTAGTTAAAAGCAGCTTGTTGACTATGTACCGATTCAGGAATGGCTTCATTAGTCAATTTGTGGTTGCCCTTGAGGGTAGCTGAGCAGTTTTGAGCAGCTCCCAGCCTGTGCCTCTGGAATTCTTGCCATGTCCAATCAGCAAAGTCTGCCTCATAAGAATATAAACAGCATATGAGCAACATTCCTTACATCATCTATACACACCCAAATGGTATTCAATAGTATCATTTAATTCACCACTACTAGATTATTGTCCACTTTCCTATTCCAAAAGAAGTGAAGAAAAAAAATACACTGATGTTTTTAGATTAAAACAGCATCTTTCTTTCAAAATAACTCACGAGGAGAATTTGTGTAATGTTCAGCTTTGTGAGAGATTAGTTTCATTCTAGGATTTAATCTGTTCTAATAACTACAATTATATGCAAGAGAGGCTTTCTTTTAGACTGATTGAGCGTCTCAATAAGGAACAGACAAACATATTAAGTTTTAAGGTTGTAACATTGAAGTCTCACGGACCTGTCAGTTCTCCATATCTCTTCAGCTTGCGGTTTAAACTCTATGATTGATAATAAAAAGTAGATTTTTCTATGACAGTATAAAAAATCACCCGTAGAAGATGAATTTGGATCGTGTATAGACCGGAATGGCGGAATGCAACTGACCATAAATTTTGAAAGTTGGTTGACTTACGGTTTAAGCCAAGACGGTAAGTTAATTCCTTCTTGTTAGTTGATCGAATCAATTTAAGGTTCTCCCGGAAAATCTCAAATCTCAGCTTCATCTCTCCCACGGTCTCGTACCTCTTCCCATATCTAACACGAAATACACATCAGAAATCCAAACTACAATAAATAAAAAGATGAGAAAGCAGGAGGATGAACCTGTGGATGTATCGGGCGAAGGAGAGGGCGTGGCGAGTGTGGCCGATCGCTTGAAGCACAGACGATTCAATCTCCCGTAAACGATCGGGGACCATTCGTATGGGATTCTCTTCGGAGAAGCTAGAAGAGGAAGATCCGATGGCAATAGAAGAGATGGCGAGGAGGAGTAGGAGGATGAAGTTGGGTGATGTGGAATTCGCCATTATTGTTGACGCTCTTCTTTTCTCTTCACAGTCCACTAAAGGAGGAGAGGGGTGACCTGAACCAATTGGATCATCTGCTTATATATTGCCCGGAAATATGGGCATTCATTCATTATGCTTATTTACATTTTAGGACCTCTTGTGGCGATATTTGTAAACAAGGACCGAGAATCGAAATAACTAAATTCACTACCAATTATTGACCGATATAAATTGGGACCCACTTTTACGATTTTTCTAAGGATGAGCTTACACACCATACATGAGGGGGGGAATCTAAAATATAAAAAAATGACATATTATAGATGTTGATTAGTTGCAAGTGATGTGGGTAAGGAACTACGGAGTAATTTGGACCGTTAATTTATTTGATCCAATAATAAATAACATCAATCCACACAAGTTCGGTCTAGAGGGTGGTCAATAAAATTTTTTGGAACGGGGTCAAATATATATTAATTGGATAGTATATGTTTACTTATGATTGTTAGCTTAGTTGGTAGAGAGGTCCTTGGTTCGAGTCTTGTTGGACTCTTTTCCCTCATTTTTTTTTGCTGGCATTTAATACCGCGAAGCAGGTTTTCAGTTCGAGCCTTGTTGTTTTCAGTTCGAGCCTTGTTGGCCTCATCCTCCTATTTTTGCTGGCATTAATACCACCCTCTCTAGTCTTTCCTTGTTTTTTTTACATTTTTTATTTTATAAATATATACTAAAACTAATATTTATTTATTTTTACATACTTTTATCACTAAATTACTATTAAATATACTTTTAAGCTATAAAATAAAATGAATGTTGATTTTTTTAGGGCCTAATCGTTAAAGTTAAACGGGGCCTCCGAAATAGTTGAGACGGCCTGAATTCACGTCATTTAATGATTTATAAGAGTTGCGGTGATAATTTGCAATTTGTAGTAGGTATGAGGGCAATCTTGTCCGGTTGGAAAAAAATTTTAAGGGAGACGCAGTGATGTTTTTCTAATTTTCGTGAAAACTATAACAATTATCATCTTAGTTCATAGTTTTAGTTCAATTCATTCAAAAAGTATACACTATCAGTTCACATATTTTATGTACTTAGTTCGCATATTTTTTGTAGTTAGTTCAAGTCGTTCAAAATATATACACTATCAATTTGTTGATAAAATCAATATATACTACTAAAGTAGAAAACATCTAAAGCTGACGTGCGCTGTGGATCTAGTATTTTGAAATAGAGCTCTTACAATTTTTTGTCACAATATTTTTTTTATTAAATCTGTAATTAATTTAAGTTTTTTTAATTATTTTTTTCCAGATTTTTACAGCTTAATTATTTTTGTAACTATAAATTTAAGTTAAAATACAAAATAAATCTATCAATTTTTTCCTTAATTATTTTTGTAACTATAAATTTTAACCCCTTAATTATTTTTGTAACTATAATTTTTTTTTCTTTTAACCCCCTTAATTATTTTGGGTGAAATGGGAGACTAGACTCTTTTTGTAGTAATGAGCACTAAGTAGGCTTATTTTCATATCAATGGACAAATTAGGCCTCATTTACTTATGTTTAAAGATTAAATGAAAGAGCAAATTTGGAATATGAAATTACTTAAGTCCAAACCCAATTGGTTTAATGAAAGTCCAAGCTCAATTGTTTTATTAAAGGCCCAAGTATTTTAATAAAAGCTCAAGGTCAATTGGTTTAATGAAGGCCCAAGTGTTTTAATAAAAGCTCAAACCTAATTGGTTTAATGAAAGCTCAATTGGTTTAATAAAGGTTACGCCCAATACACAAGCTTCGGACAGGACCCGATACACAAGCTTCGGACAGATCCCAATACACAAGTTTCGGACAAGGCCCGATACACAAGCTTCGGACAGGTCCTAATACACAAGCTTCGGACAGGTCCCAATACACAAGCTTCGGACAGGGTCCAATACACAAGCTTCGGACAGGGCCCAATACACAAGCTTCGGACAGGTCCCGATACACAAGCTTCGGACAGGGCCCGATACACAAGCTTCAGACAGGGCCCGATACACAAGCTTCGGACATGGCCCGATACACAAGCTTCGGACAGGTCGCAATACACAAGCTTCGGACAGGGCCTAATACACAAGCTTCGGACAGGGCCCAATACACAAGCTTCGGACAGGTCCCAATACACAAGCTTCGGACAGGGCCCGATACACAAGCTTCGGACATGGCCCGATACACAAGCTTCGGACAGGGCCCGATACACAAGCTTCGGACAGGGCCCGATACACAATCTTCGGACAGGGCCCAATACACAAGTTTCGGACAGGGCCCGATACACAAGCTTCGGACAGGGCCCGATACACAAGCTTCGAATAGGGCCCGATACATAAGCTTCGGACAGGGCCCGATACACAAGCTTCGGACAGGGCCCAATACAAAATATTAATACACAAGCTTCGGACAGGGCCCAATGCACAATATTGATACACAATTTCAAATAAACACTTCCGTCATTTAGAAAAGTATGTCGTTTACACAAGGTCAGTTACACAAGTCTAAGCTTCAAATACACACTTTCGTCGTTTACAAAGCCCGTCGTTTACACAATGTCAAGTTACACAAGTCTAAGCTCAATCGAGGTATAAAAGCCCAATCAAGCAATACAAGTTCAAGCACAATCGAGATACACAAGTTCAAGAGCAATTGAGATTTACCAAGGTCGAGTTAGAAAATTTATATTTCGTTTTAGATAATTATTTTCATACACATAACCCACTAAAGAGCTGCTAGATTAGAATCTCAATCATATATTTATCAGATGAGTAACTATCTATCTTGGTGATGCAAGTACTAAGCTCGAGCCACAAAGGTTCTAAAGCATAATTGATATCTCTGATCAGCGCAAGGGCAACACTGTACTCTTTTTCAGGAAGTGCTGACTTCTCCTTCTCTTTTTCCTTAAAGGAAGCAACTAGAGAGCTTAATGCCTGAAGTACCCTTAGAATTGATGCTCCGTTTGTGGAATTGGACCGAAGCAGCGCTTTCTCGGCCAAATATCGATAAGAAGTTTACCATCAATCGTCCGGGTTTCGAACTCTAGATGAGAGACCCTCCCTCCCACCCTTATACCAATTGGACTAGTTGAGCTTGTGTATTCCATCATTGTTTTTTGTAATGTTATACTTAAAACCGAATGTTAATACACAATATTGATACACAATTTCAAATAGAAAACACTTCCGTCGTTTACAAAAATATGTCGTTTACACAAGGTCAGGTTACATAAGTCTAAGCTTCAAATACACACTTCCGTCGTTTACAAAAGCCCGTCGTTTACAAGGTCAAATTACACAAATCTAAGCTCAATCAAGTTACACAAGCTCATTCGAGTTATACAAGTTCAAGCACAATCGAGATACACAAATTCAAGCGCAATCGAGTTACACAAGTTCAAGCCCACTTAAATTTAAGCTTATGAAAAAAAAATTATAAAGAAGACAAAATTCATCTTATATGCTTCCCTAAGAACATGAATCTTACAAGACCACCAATCATCATTCAACTAACTCTTATCCATTTTGACTGTAAAAGGCTTCCAACGCCAATCATTAATTGATCCCACTACTAAAACATCTGGTTCATTCGTCAAAGCAGAAAGGCTTCGATTCAAAAACAATTCTATATCTTCACCAGTGATATTCGATGTCCAACTGAAATATATATGGGCTTTGACACACCAGTAGCTGACCTCATGGCCTGTAGATACCATATTATGCCCCTCGTTAACTTTTTAGGACTTTTGGCTACAAAGTTCAAGCATTGACAACTGCTTTTAACACACAAAAAAGTGAGTTACAAAGAATATATTAGCCAGGTAAGGGTAGTAGTAAAAACATTACACAACTAAACTATCATACAATATCTTCACATTTTCAGATATGTACATGACAAAATCCCTTAAATAATACTTCAAAAACTAAACTTCAACCTTTTGACAATTTATTATTTAGACATCATTATTATTATTGTGCAAAATATAGTGCAGAGTCATTGTCTCATGTATTTGGTAAGATGTTTCATTATCCCACTAATATAAGACTAAGAGTAATGTTAAAGGAGAGGTACCCGACTCAAAAATCCACTCGCTAGCATTTTTTGAATTCCTTTAAGATTTTTACCATCCAATTCGATGATAGTGGGCAAACAAAATAAAATCAAGTTATATATATATATATATATATATATATATATATATATATATATATATATGATTATGAGTCAACAAAACCCATCGATCAGCAACTATCTCTTCGTCCGAGTTGGAACGCCGGATTTCTCCTCGGTTAAATCACCGGACTAACATTTTCCATCTCATCGCTCTATTTGGACAAGGATCATCGCCGATCTGGTGTTTCCTTTCAATTATCTCCAGCCAATTGCAACGATTTGACGCCAAATTTGTTTGGATTAAATTGGAAAGTAGGCTTTTTTTTGTAAAAAAGAGCATTAAAAGGTCCCTTTCTATTATCAATTGACAAACTAGGCCCCTTTTATTTATCTATTGATAAAATAAAAGGGCAAATTGGTAATTGCAAGGTAAACCCAACCCAAAAGAAAACCCTAAACCCAACCAAACCCAAACCCTGAACCGAACCTGAACCGGAAACCCGAACCGGAAACCGAACCCGAACCGGAACCCCGAACCGGAACCCCGAACCGGAACCCGAACCCCGAACCGGAACCAGAACCCCGAACCGGGACCCCGAACCGGAACCCGAACCCCAAACCCCGAACCGGAACCCGAAACCCAAACCGGAACCCCAAACTGGAACCCGAACCGGAACCCCGAACCGGAACCCGAACCGAAACCCGAACCCGAACCTAGATAAATCCTATTTATAGGGTTTTATTTTAACTTCTCTCTAAAATTCTCTTTATACCCTTGCTTTTAAAGTTAAGAATAAATGTTAAATGACTAAGAGCCTAGTTGGTATCAACAATACAAAAAAGGCTTTATTAACTCATTTTTCTCAATTTGTTTCACCCCCTTTTCATCTGATTAATGTAAGTCGATTCATACTCCCACTCTAGTACTCTACACCCAAATCCTCTACTTCGATCACTTGCTTGTCATTTTCGATTTCATTATTGATCTCTCTCTCTCGAACTTCGTTGTCAGCGATCTCTACTTCCCCGTCCATCCCCAAACCTTCCATTGTTGTAAAACCTTCAAATCTCACCTTTGCAATTCCCTTTCCTCCCTTGTTCTCTCTCTCTCGGTGCTCCTCTTCGACTGCATTCGTCAAATTTCTCTTTTGTCAACTACCCGCTTGGTAGAACTCCCACATCGCCGTTGAAAGACAATTTTTTTATGGCGAGCTGGACTTGGTGGCTCCAATTAAGTCCACCGCAAGGATTCACACCGGAAAACGGCCAGGAAAGTGAGAATATTGTAATGCAAGCCCTCGACATTTATCGGAGTTACGTGCTTGTAGAAAAGCCATTGATAATTTCGTCGGGTTTTTAGGAAGGGGAGGGAGAAGAATGCAGAGTGGTGGGAGAGAACGAGGAGGAGACGAGGAGTGTACGGAGAGAGGACAATCTACATTTTAGGGTTTTTAAAGATTACTCTTATACCCTTTGAATGGTTTCTTTTTAAACTTAAAATTTCAAGATAAGAATAGAAGGGCCTAGTTGGTATTGAAAAAACTGAAAAGGCATTATTACCTCATTCTTCTCAATTATTTTTGTAACTATAAATTTAAGTTAAATACAAAATAAATTTATCAATTTTTAACGCCACAAAATATTTTTTTATTAAATCTGTTAAAAAATTTTCCTTTTTCAATTTTTTATCCGTAATTATTTTTGAACCCTATAAATTTTAACCCCTTAATTATTTTTGTAACTGGAATTTTTTTCCCTTCTTTTGTAACTATAAATTTAAGTTAAAATACAAAATAAAACGTAAATTTTTACCCCTTAATTATTTTTTACATAATTTTTTTTGTTTTTGGTATATTTAGTTGATTTGGTACGAATATTTTTTAGTTTTTTTATTTTGTTATTACTGTTATACGTAATTTTTTTAAAACGTATTTTTTTAACAAATTCTGATTCTCCTATTATTTTAAACAAATAGAAAACGTAAATTTTCTTTTAACAAAATCAGAACAATATTTACGTTTCTTTTTTTACAATTTTTTTTTAATTTTTGGTACATTTAGTTGATTTAGTACGTATATTTTTTGATTTTTGTTATTACTGTTTTACGTAATTTTTTAAAAACGTAATTTTTTTTAACAGATTCTGATTCCCCTATTAATTTTAAAAAACTAGAAAACATGTAATTGAATTTTTTATGCCTTATATTTTATTTTTGAATTTTTATTTTATTTTTCACTTATATTTTTCCCCTTTTTTTGTTGATTTTTCCACCCGTATTTTTAAAGATCTTCAATAAAAAAAATTTTAATTATATATATAGATTTGTAACGATCCGATCTTCATAAAACCAAAAAGGCACGATCGAAATTTCTCCTTGCAACTTACTCTTTTGCAACAACAATTTAAATATGATATTTAAATTTAGATGGGATAGAATTAACAATATATGTTTCTTTCAAAATTCGTAGAAAGATATGAAATCTTTTATTATTATTATTTTATTGAATCAAGCTAACTATATCTTTCAAAAATTTTATATTTAATTTAAAAAACTAATTCTTTATTGAATTGTATCGGTTGATATTTTGTTTTGGATTTCTATATAAACTAAACTTCGAACTAGGGTTTACATATCATATTAGAGATCATATTCAGTACCAAAAGTAGTTTAATTAAATAACTCGTGAAAATAATTTTTTAATTATATTTTATAGATTTTAATTTAAAAATTTAGAAAAATAAATTTAAAATTAATTATGTACTCTTTCTTAAAAAATAATATAATGAATTTTTAGTTATTTACGAATTAGTTTTAAGTTTACAAACAAAATATATTATTTTAATAAAATATACCCGCACAAGGTGCGGGAACTAAACTAGTTTTATACTGAAAGTTAAAAAAAAATGTTAACTATTAGTATAATGCAGTTTGACCGAAATTTACAAAAATATTGTACGAAAATGGAAAAAAAATTAAAATTAATAAAGTGTTTTATTAGTTCATCATTATGTTCAACTTACAAAAAAACGAACTAACTAAAAAACTTAAAATATATAACCATTTACATTTGAACTAACTAAATAAAAAGTTTGAACGAAAAAAAAAATGTTAAAAGATAATAATTGTTAATATAAACAGTTTGAACTAAATTGAACAAAAATATGAACCACTACAGCAAGCAATATGAACTAAGACAAAAAAGGGGAATAAAAAGTTCAAAATTTGTATACTAATATTCAAAAAATGTTTGAACGAACATGTATAAAAGTTTGAACGAAAAAGTGTTATAAAAATAAGAACAAACTGTTTGAACTAATTGAACAAAACTATAAATAATTAGAAGCCTTCCCTTATACTTATAATTAGAATAATTAGTTTGAACAAATTGAACTAAACTCATGAACTGAAATAATAATTGTAAAAGGTTTGTCATGAGAATAAGAAAATTGTCGCCGCGTCCCCCTCTTTTAAAAAACAAACTTTCAAAAGGACAAAAATGCCGCCTGAATTTCATGTAATTACAAAAATGTCACCGCGTTGCCCAGTAATTCATTAATGATGTGGACTAATTTGGAGCGTCGGATCAAGTGAATTAACGGTGGAAAACGCTCTGTAGCTCCGTCCACGAATTTTTGTACCGTCCCTGAACCGGATTGTAATTGTAATTCTTAAACTATTTTTCAGCTCATCATTACACGTAGTGGTGATACTTTTCGGGCTCGGATCGGATCCGAATCGTTTTTTTGAAAAAAATTTTAGCCGTTTGTTCAGGTTGGAGGTTGGGCCCGGATGCTACGCTCGACCTATTGTTTGTACCGGCTTGGAAGCCGAGGTTGGGTACTTGGACGGGTGACTTTTATAATTTCTATTTTTTAATATACATATTTATTAAAATTATAAATAAATACATAATATTATATACATCGTATCTATATTATTTAATACAATTATATGTAAATTATTTTATTATATATGATATTAAATAATGTTCAATATAATTAGATATACTTAAATACAATTATATATATATATATATATATATATATATATATATATATATATATATATATATATATATATATATATATATATATATATATATATATATATACTACATTAATCCGGATTGGGCTTTCGACCCAAACGAACTTTTGATGTTGTCCGGATCCGGTCCGGCCGGACAGATAGGACGGACTTTCAACTTTGTTTGTATTTGTCCATTTTTTCGGACAGATCGATCGAATTGGTCCGGTTTGATAAGCTCTAATTACATGATAGTTAAGAATGATTAGATGACAAATTTTCAAAACTAAATCACTTTTACCGGTGATAATTGAAGTAAGATTCTAATTTTATATTTTTGAAAATTTGCTTTTACCAATTGATGAGAACTAAAGTGTGAGTCCCAAGTCTCGCAAATAGAAACCAAAGACGGAGAAAGAAGGAGCTTGGTCGACCAATAAGGTCTGATCAACCGGGGTAAAACTTCGAGTTTAAAACTAGGAATTAATGTATAAGTAACCAGAGACGAAATCAAAGAAAAGGCTCAAAGTTGAAAATATCAGTCGTTGGGCCTGCCTTAGATTTCACTTGACTACTTCTTAAAACAATTTATAAAACTAAGAAAAAATAAGGGTGAAAGTTTGGATCTTTCGAAAGTTTGAAATTAGATAAGAGAGTAAATAAAGGAGAACAATAATTATCAATCAAATAAGATAATTCCAACATCTAGATCACCACAACATGCACATTACGAATTTCAATTGACAACTCCACAATATCGAGTGTAAGTCAAAGTTATGTAGAAGACAACTTTGTCCGACTGTCATGTGGTCCAATCTTTTCTCGTCATACATCAATGTTGTCAGCCATTGATTGTCACATAACCATGACGACGCCTACTCTTCACATCGAACTCAACATGGAGGTATGAGGGCTAGACTATCACCTAAAGCTAAGTTCACCTTGAAGAACATATAGCATATAACTCTCCTTTTAGAAAGACAGTTTTTACCTCCATTTGATGGATTTCTAGGTTTCTCAATGCCGCTATTGTTATTAGCATATAACTCTCCTTGCACCACAAGCCTGCCCTTGTAATTCTCTATTGAGCCATTGGATTTCAACTTAGTTTTAAAAATCCATTTGCACCCAAGTGCTTTACACCCTTGTGTTAAGTCGACTAACTCCCATGTATGATTTTTTATAATCGAGTCTATCTCACTTTTGACCACTTCCTTCCATGAAGGTGCGTCAAGTGTAGACATGGATTCTTTATAACTTCTCAGTTCTTACTCCATGAGAAAGACCGTTATGAAGTTTTCTCCATATGATTTTTTCCGTTCGAGTTCTTTTGCTTCTTCAAGGTTCTTCCTCTACTGTTTCGTTCACAAAAGTGCCTACCTGTCTTTGTTCACGAGTTCCTTTCGGATTTTCTCTATCCTAACACGGAAACACGTTTTAAAGAAGGATGCATTCCTTGATTCCATTATTGTATTGACATGTATATCTGGTATATTTGACTTATGTACCAAAAACCGATAAGCACTATTGTTGTGTGCATATCTTATGAAAATACAATCAACGGTTTTAGGTCAAATTGTGACCTTTTTACGAGGTGTTACTACCACTTTTGCTAGACACCCCCACACTTTGAGGTATTTGTACGATGATACCTTACCTTTTCAAAGTTCATATGGCGTTTTGTCAGTTACCTTATACGGTATTCTATTGAGGATATAATTATTGGTAATCAATGCTTCTCTCCACATGTTCGGAGGTAACCTAGAATCCCACAACAATGCATTCATCATCTCTTTCAGAGTTCGGTTCTTTCGTTCTGCAACTCCGTTAGACTCAGGTAAATAAGGAGAAGTTGTTTGATAAACTATCCCGTATTCTCTACAGAACACATTTAAAGGTTCATCATACTCGCCTCCTCTATCACTTCGGGTTATTTTTATGGTTTTACTAAATTGTTTTTCAACTTCCAACTTGTATTCCTTGAATTTTTCCAAGGCCTCATCCTTGCTCTTTAGCAAGTAGATATAACAATATCTTGTACAATCGTCAATAAAGGTCATGAAGTAGTTTTTACCGCCTCTAGTTTGCACAAACTTCAAATAACACAAATCAGTGCGAATTAAGCCAAGAGGTTCGGTTGTTCTCTCTACGTATGGAGATGACGTTTTTGTGAGTTTTGCTTGTACACAGACTTCACATTTATATTTGTTTAATTTGCATTTCGAAAATAGGTTCAAATTCATTAGTCTTTGGATAGACTTATAATTCACATGTCCTAAACATTCATGCCAAATATTAAATGACTCAACAACATAAGCAACAAGAGTTTATTCATTGAAACATCAATTACAATTTTTAGAATGACTGTCATTACATTCATTTTGAGCAGTCCATCCTTCACATAACCTTTGCCTATGTATATCCCCTTCTTCATGAGAGTTATCTTATCAAATCCAAGCTTCACATAGAACATGTTCTTGCTAAGCAGAGTACCGGGTATTAGATTGTTCCGAATGTCTGGCACGTGCATGCCGTTGGTGAGAGTCAGCTCTTTCTCGACGTCATCTTCAACACTATCTTATTGTGACCTTTGACCTTTTTGGACGAGTTTCCCATAAATAGTTGCTTGTCTTGTTTATTCTTCTAATAGGTGGTGAACCCCTTTGTCAAAACAGATGTGACGGGTAGTACCGGTGTCATACCACCACTCTATCGGGTTGCTCCCAACCGTGTTGACTTCAGATGTCACAACACACAAATCAACATCTGTTAGCCCGTCTTCAGCCATGTGGGCCTTTGCCTTACCCTTGCACGAATCATCCTTGCTTTGGCATTCGTCGGACTTGTGACCCATCTTGCCATAATTATGACATTTGTAATCTTCGTTGGTTGCTTGTTGGGAACCTTGGGTTGAAAATTTTGTTTCTTGTCCTTTTGTTTAGTCAGATTTTCTTTCTCTGACTTCTCCCTATCAACATTGCAATTGCTTGATTCAATCAGCAATTTGATAATGAAATCTTCCATAATCATTTCCTTGGTAGCTCTTGAAATCCTTCCAAGATGGAGGGAGTTTCCCAATGAATGTTGCTACCTGAAATGTCTCACAAATATTCATTCCTTCAACGATAATATCATGGACTAGAAGTTGCAACTTCTCAGCTTGCTCCATGATAGGCTTATGGTCCACCATTTGGAAGTCCATGAACTTCTAAACAACAAACTTCTTATGTCTTGCATCCTCAAACTTGTACTTCTTTTACAGGGCAGTCTAGAGCTCCCTAGAAGTACTTACCTTCCCGTAAATTTGGAAGTTCATGACCAAACTGTAGACCACTTTGATAGGTCTCAACTTCGATCCTTGGGTTTGGCAGGACTGACGGTGGTAGACCTCTCCCAAGCAGAATTTGGGGCGTCTACCCATTGCTTCCTCCACTCGAAGCAGCAATCAAAACTGGTAGCACACTAGTTCCATATCCTTCTCCAAGAGCATTTTGACCATCAATAGTATTTCCAATGTTATCAACCATTTTCTATTACACGGAAACAACCACAATCAGTATATTTTCAATTTTTTCTACGGAAATTGAAATTCAAAACCGATATAAGAAATTTGATATATAAGTCCATACAAGAACATACTTGTTTTTTTATTTAAGAAATAAATCGAATGCAATTTTAAAAAAAAACTAATTTAATTTTAAAACAGATTTAAAAATAAAAAACCGATTTTTTTTAAAAAAAAAAATTCGAACAAAAGTCAAGATATTATCTCTTTCCTTAATTCTAAAAACACCTTGTATTTCGACGGTTACCGGCATTCGAGAATCCCAAGATAAAACTGCTTTGAGAATCCGACATGCGTAATTTGTCAAAAACGTGCGAACCAGTTGAGTGTTGTACTCTCGAGAAATAAAAGAAGAGAGGGAGGAGTTGACATTTTTCGGATGTCTAAAATGATGGAAAATGTCACCCCCTATTTATAGAGACGAAGGAGATCCGTTGGAGTGTTATTGCATTAACTCGGATAGGTTGTCAACCCATGTTGGGTCTCAATCCACCCGTCTCATCTCAACTCGGATCGGCACGGCTCGGCGCGCCCGTGCTTGGTTGCCTATGCCGTTCCCTCATTGAAAATGGGTAGTGACCCATAGCCATGACCTTAATGTGTTTCTCCTTATTATATCCCGTAGGATTCCTTCCATTCTAGTCGATGTGGGATAGCCATATTTTATGACTTTATCCTAAGTTTGTGCCTTGCGTGCAACCAACTTCGGGTCTCCATTTCTCATTCAAACGGAACTCAAGTTGAATGTATAAATATACTACGAGCAAGAGCTAACGTAGACGAAGCCAAACCTCCCACTTTTCGGTGTTAAAATGGCCGGAGCCCACCAAAAATATGCGCGGAAAGTGTCCGACGCACCATATATTAAATACATGTTTTATTCATAAAATTTAGTTCCAAACAACTTTAACTACCATTATTTGGTTGAATTTGTTTGTTTGATTTTGACCACTTCAGGAAATATGCACAGAAGAGTATAGGGCTATGATGGGTTAACTATCCTTATAAGGTAATTAACAATGTAGTTGAAAAAATGTGGAGTTTGTTTTGTTACTGATACTTGTTGGATATGTGATAGATAGTTCATAAGTTTTGATAATGCAAGTAATAAGGTGATTATTTGTTGATGTTTAGGATTCATAACCATATTTTGTCTAGTCAAGCATGTGTAAGAGCCTTAGTTTTAGGAGCTAGTTTTGGCCTTAGCCGCCCCCGCGGGTCTGTGAGGCCGCCCCTGCGGCTCCCCTGTCGTTCCGCCCCTGCGGCCAGGAAACCCGCCCCTGCGGTTTCCGGCGGCTGCAGCCGGTTTTGTTGACTCTTTTGACTTATGCTTTACCTTTCTTTACCTCCTCCGTCTTACCTTGCTGAGCAAGGGTTTCTTCACATTTCCAACCCAGCTTCACGTCCTTCTTGCTTCTCCCTTGCTCCCTCTTGATCTTGTTCTTGGTTTGGAAGAGTTTGGGTTGAGTTTTGGGATGTGTTGTGGCTTTTGTGGTTGATGACTGTGAGTGCTGCTGTGCTTGGAAGCCAGTGAGTTGTTGGTGGGCAGTTCCTTAGCTAACCACAGTTGTGGTAAGCTTCTTCCTCCTTGCTTCTTCATTCTTTCTTCTTCCTTTCTTGTTCTTCTTCTTCCTTAACTTAGGATTAGATGATTGAATGTAGGATTGATGTTTATATGTGCATGAATCTGGAAGAGAGTAGACGTGATTGATCACGTGAAGAGCTAAAGAGAAGCCGCGAGGTTTCATTCTGCACTGTCACCGCCCCCACGGCTGAGAGTCACCGCCCCCGCGGTTACCGTGTCACAGCGCCTGCATCGTGCCAGCGGCGTGCATGCGTTTGCCAGCGTTCCTTGTCACCGCCCCTGCGGATTTTACCTGCCGCGCCTGCGGGTGATCTCCTCCGCCCCTGCGTCCTTAGTTCACGCAGGTGCGTCTTGTCCCGGGACTACCTATAGTTAGGTAGTTCCTTTCCTTTCTAGTATGAGGAACTTAGTACCATGCTAGGATTCAGATGTTGACGAGTATGATATGGAATTGCCGGTTAGGGCTTTAAGGTTTACGAGTTGGATATGATCCCTTATGGATCCCTTGGGTCTAGGTGTGACCCTTTGTGTGATAGGAGTTTGATATTTATGTATGCCTTGTATAGGCCATGTTATCCTCCAGTTTGGAGTGGACTGAGTTTAGGTTGATCCAGTGAGACGACTACGAGGTTGAGGTAAGTCCGTGGGACTTACTTAGTTGCCATTCCTTTATAGGATGTTGTGCATGAGTGGTGTGTGTTATATGTTTATAGCATGTGTTATGAGGGTCACCGACCTATGATGTATTGATTGCCCATTGTAGGGCTGTGACAACTTTTCCATTCATCCCGTTGGGAGTTGGGGGTTCTCTATGGTCAGGCCAGACCTGGTAAACGGTTCGGGCACTCTCCATTCCCTTAGGGTACACAGGGAGGTGTTCCAGGCACCATTCCAACTGGTTATAGTACGCAGAGGCGAGGGTTATATTCCTCTTGTCACTTATGTTTATATGGATATTTATATATGAGTTGATTGCTGGACTTTATAAAGAATGAACAGGGTAAATGTGTGAAAGCATGATGATGTGTTAAGATTTCTGATGTGTGTTTGTGCTCTAGCATATTCCTATATTTGTGTATGGTTAGCTAACGGTTTCATACCGTGTTGTAGACACTTTGCAGGATAGGAGAGCTGCAGAGTGATTCAGAGTGGGTGATCCGCTGAGGGCTCCGTACACTGGGGCGTTATCAGGGATATGGGTTCTTTTGATGTATAGTATGGTTTTGTTTGTACTCAGCGGTATATTTTATTATCTTTTTAATATATATATATATATCAATTCATGTTTTGTTTTAATCTATCGGTGCCTTGTTGTAAGATCAGTGAAATTGTTGCTAGGCTAGGGCCAAGATCCATTGTGAGATCCTAGCCCAGTAGCACTAAAACCAGTGGTACTGGTGGAGCTGCTGGTTCAGGGCGAGGCCAGAGTCGCTAGAGTCGTCCCTCCATCTGCACCGGGTGTAGATAAGGGAGTGCAGTGCTTCAACTGCAGTGAGTATGGGCATATGAGGTCAGAGTGTACTAGGCAGCCGGTGACCTGTTTCACTTGTGGACGACCTAGTCATAGAGCTACCTTCTATAGACGAGGGAGAGCTTCATCACAGCAGGATTCTTCTCCTGCTAGTGTAGCGGGAGGTGGACAGAGACCACCTCAGCAGCAGCAGCAGAGTCAGGGACAACAGAGGGTCCCAGATCGCCCTACGACTCAAGGATCTGCTCCTGGGCCGAGTAGAGGCAGAGGCCGTGATGGGGGCACCACTGATACCAGAGGCCCACAGGGCCGTGTTTTTGAGCTGAGGAGTGCAGAGGAGCCAGCTGCACCTACTGCTATAGGTACCATTCTGATTCATGGTCTACTTGTTAGAGTTTTATTTGATATTGGTGCTACGCATTCTTTTATTTCTGATGCCTGTGTAGAGCGCCTGGGTTTAGATACAGTTGAGGGGATGCCCTTTATTATAGGGTTACCCGATGGTGGTAGGGTCAGAGGTGCTCGTGAGATTCACGGTTGTCCCGTTTCTGTAGGGACTCGTGTGTTACTAGTTGACTTCTTTGTCATGCCGTTAGAGCATGAGGAAGTTATACTAGGTATGGATTGGATGGCTAGACATTCTGCAGTCTTAGATGTAGGTAGGAGGACTGTTACCCTCTCTACCGAGTTAGGTCAGATACAGGTTTTCCGAGGTTGGGACCTTGGAAAGGTAGGCACAGTTATCAGTGATATACGGGCAGCTAGACTGATTGCACAGGGTTGCGAGGCCTTCTGGTGTTACGCCATGAAGGAGGAGGAGAGTCCAGTGTTAGAGGATATCCTAGTGGTCTGTGAGTTTACTGATGTCTTTGCTGAGCCGTCTAGTTTTCCGCCTCAGAGGAGTGTGGATTTCGGTATCGAGTTAGAGCCTGGTACGAGACCCATCTCGAAGGCTCCATACCGGATGACGCCTGTCGAGATATTGGAGCTGAAGAAGCAACTCGAGGAGTTGGCTGAGAAGGGCTTCATTCGCCCTAGCGTGTCCCCATGGGGAGCACCTGTCCTCTTCGTACGGAAGAAGGACGGATCACTGAGGTTATACATAGATTACAGAGAGCTGAACAAGGTGACCATCAAGAACAAGTATCCACTGCCGCGCATTGATGATTTGTTAGATTAGCTACAGGGAGCGACTGTGTTCTCCAGGATTGATCTGCGTTCCGGGTATCACCAACTGAGGGTGAGGGAGCAGGATGTGCACTTGACAGCATTCCGGACCAGATATGGTCACTACGAGTTTGTAGTGATGCCATTTGGGCTTACGAATGCCCCAACCGTCTTTATGGAGTTGATGAACAGTATCTTCATCGACTTCCTGGATCAGTTTGTGGTGGTTTTCATTGATGACATTCTGGTATACTCTCGCAGTGGAGAGGAGCATGCAGGACATCTGAGGACTGTATTGCAGGTTTTGCGGGATAGAGAACTTTATGCAAAGTTATCTAAGTGCGAGTTCTGGATGCCAGAGGTAGCATTCCTGGGTCACATTGTATCAGCTGAGGGGATCAAGGTGGATCCGGCGAAGATAGAGGCAGTAGCTGCATGGCCTACACCTACGAACGTCAAGGAAGTACGTAGCTTCCTTGGCCTAGCCGGTTATTACAGACGCTTTGTGGAGGGATTTTCTGTGATTGCCCGTCCACTGACGAGTTTGCTGAGGAAGACTACCAGATTTATGTGGTCTGATCAGTGTATGTAGAGTTTTGAGGAGCTGAAGAGACGTCTGACTTCTGCTCCTGTTTTGGCACAGCCAGAGGGTACTGAGGATATTGTAGTATACAGTGATGCATCCAAGCTAGGCTTGAGATGTGTGTTGATGCAGAGAGGCAAGGTGATTGCATATGCGTCTCGACAGCTGAAGACGTATGAGGAGAACTACCCGACTCATGATCTAGAGTTGGCAGCGGTAGTTCATGCATTGAAGATCTGGAGACATTACCTGTATGGTGTTACGTGTCAGATCTTCACAGACCATCAAAGTCTGAAGTACATTTTCACGCAGCGGGAATTGAATAACCGCCAGCGTAGGTGGCTCGAGCTGATCAAGGATTTTGATCTGGAGATTTTGTATCATCCGGGGAAGGCGAACGTAGTCGCCGATGCCCTGAGCAAGAAGACGCCTCGAGAGCAGGCGATTGCGAGGCTGACAGTTCAGCAGCAGTTACAGAGGGATTTGATCTGGTTAGAGCTGGACATCCAGTTTCCTGATGAGGATGCCCAGCTGCGTACATTAGAGGTCCTTCCTGATCTGTTGGATGAGATCCGACAGAAACAAGAGACCTGTCCGACTTTACATAGGATCAGAGATAGGATGTCTCGGGATGAGGCCCCACAGTTCCTGCTTGGAGCAGATGGAGTTTTGAGACGTCGTGGTCGCGTCTGTGTACCTGCTGATACAGAGCTGAGACAGAGGATATTACAGGAGGTTCATTGTACACCTTACTCGGTACATCCAAGTACGAGTAAGATGTATCAGGATCTGAGACGTTTATATTGGTGGGAGGGCTGAAGCCGATGTAGCTAGATTTGTAGCTCAGTGTGCGACCTGCCAGCAGGTCAAGATCGAGCATTTCCAACCTGGAGGTGAGCTTCATCCACTTCATGTTCCACAGAGGAAGTGGGAGGACGTCATTATGGACTTTGTGACTTGACTGAGGCTGAGCCGGAGTTTTGATGCCATCTGGGTCATAGTTGACAGACTGACGAAGACGGCACGTTTCATTCCCATTCGAGAGACGTGGCCGGAGAGTAGATTAGCAGAGGAGTACACTAGGCAGATAGTGAGACTCCATGGTGTACCGAGGACGATCATCTCTGACAAAGATGGACGGTTTACCTCGAGATTCTGGCAGCAGATTCAGACTGCCCTGGGGACGAGTTTGCACTTCACGACTGCGTTTCATCCTCAGACAGATGGTCAGTCAGAGAGGACCATTCAGACGTTGGAGGATATGCTACGAGCTTGTGTGTTGGATTGGGGACAAGTGTGGACGGACCATCTTCCACTTGTTGAGTTCTCCTACAACAACAGCTGGCATGCATCTATTGGGATGGCCCCATATGAGGCACTGTATGGACAGAGATGTCGTACCCCGTTATGCTGGGATGAGCAGAGCAGTGTCAGTGGTTTAGCACCTGATCAGATTCAGAATGATATGGCTCGAGTAGCATTGATCAGAGAGCGTATGCTGACTGCGCAGAGCCGTCAGAAGTCGTATGCTGATAGGAGGCGTAAACCTCTAGAGTTCATAGTTGGAGCCCATGTGTGGCTGAGGGTGTCTCCGATACGAGGTGTTAGGCGTTTTGGCATTAAGGGGAAGTTGAGCCCCCGATATGTCGGACCGTTCGAGATTCTGGACCGGGTTGGGAGCGCAACTTACAGATTAGTCTTGCCTCCGAGATTAGAGGGTGTTCACCCTGTAATTCACGTGTCTCAACTGAGGAAGTATATACCAGATCCGAGACACATCGTGAGTTATGAGGATTTGGTGGTTGAGCCGGACCACACTTTTGTTGAGCATCCGATTGCAGTCCTAGAACGAGGTATGAGACGTCTGCGTTCGAAGGACATACCTATGCTTAGGATACAGTGGTCGAGACGAGGACCCGACGAGGCTACATGGGAGACTAAGGATAATATCCAAAGGAACTATCCAGAGTTCTATGCTGAGATAGGTGCACCAGTAGGATCACCAAGTAGATCTTAGTACTAGCTTGGTGAGTCTTATGTGCTTACATGCTTATATGCTATGATATGTTATTTCATGCTAGCTTGTTGTGATTATGATCTTATTAGATCTTGTTATGCTAGTATGCTTTCTGTTTATAGCTGGAGATGGCTCTTTCCTCCATGCTATTGGGATATGTTATGGTTTGGCTAGAGATGGTTTCCCTCTAGGCCTTGGACAGTATAGTTTGTTGCTGGAGTGGATGGTTTCCTCCATGCTTATGTTGAGGTTATAGAGAGAGTTGTGCCTCGGCTTTTGAGTCCGAGTGTTTTCAGGATCTTTGCAAGTTTCGGGAAGAAACTTGTTTTTAGGGGGTTGAGGTGTAAGAGCCTTAGTTTTAGGAGCTAGTTTTGGCCTTAGCCGCCCCCGCGGGTCTGTGAGGCCGCCCTTGCGGCTCCCCTGTCGTTCCGCCCCTGCGGCCAGGAAACCCGCCCTTGCGGTTTCCGGCGGCTGCAGCCGGTTTTGTTGACTCTTTTGACTTATGCTTTACCTTTCTTTACCTCCTCCGTCTTACCTTGCTGAGCAAGGGTTTCTTCACATTTCCAACCCAGCTTCACGTCCTTCTTGCTTCTCCCTTGCTCCCTCTTGATCTTGTTCTTGGTTTGGAAGAGTTTGGGTTGAGTTTTGGGATGTGTTGTGGCTTTTGTGGTTGATGACTGTGAGTGTTGTTGTGCTTGGAAGCCAGTGAGTTGTTGGTGGGCAGTTCCTTAGCTAACCACAGTTGTGGTAAGCTTCTTCCTCCTTGCTTCTTCATTCTTTCTTCTTCCTTTCTTGTTCTTCTTCTTCTTCCTTAACTTAGGATTAGATGATTGAATGTAGGATTGATGTTTATATGTGTATGTTGTGGCATGTGTATGAATCTAGAAGAGAGTAGACGTGATTGATCACGTGAAGAGCTAAAGAGAAGCCGCGAGGTTCATTATGCACTGTCGCCGTCCCCGCTGCTGAGAATCACCGCCCCCGCGGTTACCGTGTCACAGCGCCTGCGGCGTGCCTGCGTTTGCCAGCGTTCCTTGTCACCGCCCCTGCGGATTTTACCTGCCGCGCCTGCGGGTGATCTCCTCTGCCCCTGCGTCCTTAGTTCACGCAGGTGCGTCTTGTCCCGAGACTACCTATAGTTAGGTAGTTCCTTTCCTTTCTAGTATGAGGAACTTAGTACCATGCTAGGATTCGGATGTTGACGAGTATGATATGGAATCGCCGGTTAGGGCTTTGAGGTTTACGAGTTGGATATGATCCCTTATGGAACCCTTGGGTCTAGGTGTGACCCTTTGTGTGATAGGAGTTTGATATTTATGTATGCCTTGTATAGGCCGTGTTATCCTTCAGTTTGGAGTGGACTGAGTTGAGGTTGATCCAGTGAGACGACTACGAGGTTGAGGTAAGTCCGTGGGACTTACTTAGTTGCCATTCCTTTATAGGATGTTGTGCATGAGTGGTGTGTGTTATATGTTTATAGCATGTGTTATGAGGGTCACCGACCTATGATGTATTGATTGTCCATTGTAGGGTTGTGACAACTTTTCCATTCATCCCGTTGGGAGTTGGGGGTTCTTTGTGGTCAGGCCAGACCTGGTAAACGGTTCGGGCACTCTCCATTCCCTTAGGGTACACGGGGAGGTGTTCCAGGCACCATTTCAGCTGGTTATAGTACGCAGAGGCGAGGGTTATATTCCTCGTGTCACTTATGTTTATATTGATATTTATACATGAGTTGATTGCTGGACTTTATAAAGATAATGAACATGGTAAATGTGTGAAAGCATGATGATGTGTTAAGATTTCTGATGTGTGTTTGTGCTCTAGCATATTCCTATATTTGTGTATGGTTAGCTAACGGTTTCATACCGTGTTGTAGACACTTTGCAGGATAGGGGAGCTGCAGAGTGCTTCAAAGTGGGTGATCCGCTGAGGGCTCCGTACACTGGGGCGTTATCAGGGATATGGGTTCTTTTGATGTATAGTATGGTTTTGTTTGTACTCAGCGGTACATTGTATTATCTTTTTGATATATATATATATATACATATATATCAGTTCATGTTTTGTTTTAATATATCGGTGCCTTGTTGTAAGATCAGTGAAATTGTTGTCAGGCTAGGGTCAGGATCCATTGTGAGATTCTAGCCCACTAGCACTCCGAGTCCTACGAATTTGGGGTGTTACAGCATGTCATTTGTAGAATTTTTTTCCTTGAAAGTGCATTATGTAAAAATTTTCCTTTCTTTTTTCCCCCTTATAGCGTTTAGTATGATGTCAATTGGATCATTTTTAGTTAAAGATACAACTTCTACTTTAAAAAACAATTTATGCTTCTAGAGTTGGGTATCGATTCTTTTTAGGATTCATAATTAGCCTCTTTTAGACGTTGTCGATGTAAATTATTTGGAGAATTGTGGGTACATTAATTATATATATATATATATATATATATATATATATATATATAAATTCTTGACCTCGTTATTTTGATAACTCGACAAAACTTTAATATGAAATTATTGATAGGAAACTTTTTAAGATATACAAATTCAACTTCAATCTGATGTCGAAGGTAATCGTTTTCTTCTGTGTTTTTCCAATTTCTTTTATTTTCTTTTTTTTTATTACTAACTAATAGAAAAAGAAAAAATTAACGTCATTTTCAAGATTGGACACATATCGAAAAAAAACAAAAAAAAACACAAGGACACTCACCGAAAAACCAAAATTTGGTGATCACCAATCGAAAAAGACAAAACCATGAGCGCACCAAACGAAATGTCACTTAAAATTTTATATTAATTTTTATGGCAATAGTTTGTATTACTTTACTTATATTTTTTAAAGAATCGTACGTTATTTTATGATGATGTAGTCAATTAAAAGGGGCGTCTTTAATATCTCTATTTCTGAAAATGATTTGTATGATTTAACAAACTCCCTTTACTATTTTGATAGGAAAATATCCTTACCTGCAAAGCCCCACTTTACAAATAGAGAATTGAAGGGCAGTGAGATGCAATATGCGTAGAATATTGGGTGGAGAATTTTAGCCGTTCTTGTCTATATTAAGGTAAAGGCAGACAAAAGATTCTCCCAAAGATATAGGTATGGCTTGTCAAGCTGTCCAATGCAATACCGTGTAAGAAACCAACACGCGTGACGCACGTGCTGACGGCTTTTCAGATGCCCACCTCTTTTGTTTTCAGATGCCCACCTCTTTTGTTTGTTAGAACCACTAAGTTTGATTTTTTTGTGAATTATGATAATACCGACAAAAAACATAACGCATATAACACAAAATACACATAACCGCTTACCCAACTTTTGGCTAAGCATATGATTACAGGTTTTATTATTTTTAACCTAGGTTATACACTACTTTTCCTATTATATAATTTTTATTTTAACTTTATATTTTTTTACAAAAATAATTATCATTCTAATTATTTTAATTTACTTTACATAAATATTCTTCTAATATTAATATTAAATATTAGTTGTGATTTTTAACGAAGCAAAAAAACAAGGAATAATTAGGAATATATTAATATATTTCGTAGTTTTTTTAATAATTGTAAAAATTATTAAAATGACAATTATTTGTAAAACGACCAAATATTAATATTGTAGTTGTTATTCTAGATATTGTTCTAGCTTTTTTTAAATAAAGTTTTTTTTTTCTAAATAAGTTTTCTTTATTTTGTAATTTTCATGTCTGTTTTGATGCTTGTGATTACATAATTCTATTACAAGAAGTTAACTTTGCTTAAGGTGGACTCGTGGAGATGTTTCAAGAAGATTTATTTATGACATTGAAATCGTATTAAATTGGTTTATTAGATGATAATTTATTTTATTTTATTTATTTATTTATTTTTTTTGTGATAAGCTTATATCTCAAATTGATTGTATTTTTACCCCAAATTTCTCACAAATAATTTTAATCAGTTTTGTATGTATTCATAGAACTGATATAAAATTAAAAGTACATAAACAAATTTAAAAAAGAAAAACCTCAAATAAAAGCTAAAATGCACTATAAGAACTATAAGAACCGAAATGTTCATTTAAAGGTAAAAAATGCGAAACCAATTTCTTTTTTGTTTTTCTAATTGACATATACTTCCATACACATTTCTTTTGGTCCAAGTTCGTAGAGCCCAAAACATTGGGCCCATGGCCACTTTCTGTAATTAATTCCAACTGACTTTGGAAATATAAATTGGGCCAACACAACACACTTCGATCCCTATCATTATTTAGTTTGTGCACAACTCCTTTACAAATTACAAATTAATTAGTTTAATCCCGTGTTAAAGATCCGGATGTAATCTTAATAGTTATTTTTTTTTATTTATAAAAATACTTTTGATGTATTGTAATTAAAATAAGTTAACTAAAGAGAAGTTAAAATTAATTTTGTATGTTATCGATATATTAATTATATTATAGATAAAGAATAAAATAGTTAAATTAAGGAAATATTATATATTCTAATTTTTCAATAATCATATAATGTCAAAATAAGTTAATATTGATAATTGTTACGAATATAAAGTGAAATATATAATTTATAAAGGAAAATAAAATTTATTTTTAAAATTGAAATATAAATGTTAAACGTATAGAAGTTATAAAAGGTACAATTTAAGAATTATCTTAGGTATTATAAATGTCATCCTTAATAAACAAAGAAGATGTAACATTTTTATTGTAATATTTTATACCCTTGTTAATTGGTGAGTACTTACGAAATAATAAGCATTATATATTTATATGTTAAAGTTAGAGTATGATATAACCTAATGATATTGTAAATAAAGGTGAAAATATTTTTCAAAATAATATTTTATAATGATATATATCTTAAAATAAGTACATGAAATAATATAGATATACTGCCTATATTAATAATTTGTATGTATGAATTCGAATAAAAATTATGAGTTAAGGAAAAATTGAGTTACAAAAATAAGAATGTAAGTTATTAGGTTTTTGGTGTGTATATTAAAAAATTCTTTTATTTTGGGATTATTATTATTATTATTATTATTATTATTATTATTATTATTATTATAATTATGAGAAATAAAGTTACATGCAAATATGCAATTAAAGAAATAATTACATGGATTGATTATGAGGAGTTGAGGGGATATGGAGCTACAAGTATAAGAATATAAGTTACTTATTTTGTGCTCCTTAAAACCATAAATATAGAATGTTTGCTCGGACCTGGGCTCGTGTGTTGCTCATTGTCTCATGTTTGATCGGATATTGCCATATTGGTTAGGTCTAGACCTGGGCATTCCGGACCCGGGCCAGCCTCGCATAAAAATTTTACTCGTTTTTGTGGGCCGAGCCCGGACTTCGGGCCTAAGGTGTTGTCCGTACCCGCTCGGAGTGGGCCGGGTCCGTTATATATATATATATACATATATTTAAAAATAAAAATTATACATATTAAATATAAAATAAATAAAATTATACATTTTAAATATATTTTTTTCTACTATTCGCATATATATATATTTACATATTTAAATTAAAAAATATATAAAACGGGCTTCCGGGCCGGGCTTAGCGGCCCGAACAGGCCTGCACCCTTGCCCGTACCCGCCCGGCGGGCTTGGCGGGCCGGGCCTGCCTTATGTGCCATACCCGCCCATTTTCACGGGCGGGCGGACTTGCCCGCGTTTGCCCAGGTCTAGTTAGGTCGATTGCATGATTCGGCTTAAACTTGATAATTTTTTTTAAAATTTAATACGGATAATAGTAAAATTATATATGTTTAAATTATTTTCTAAAAGTTAGAAAATCCCAATAAATATGAAATGTTTTGTAAGAGCCTTAGTCTTTGGGAGCTAGTTTTAGCCTTAGCCGCCCCCGCGGGTCCGTGAGGCGCCCCTGCGGCTCCTTTGTTGTTCCGTCCCTGCGGCTCAGGGAACCGCCCCTGCGGTTTCTTGCGGCTGCAGCCGGCTTTGTTGACCGGTTGACTCGTGCTTTACTCTCTTCTCTTCTTAGCCTTTTCCTTTGCTTCCTGAGCAAGGGTTACTTCATTCCAGTCTTCTTCACGTTCTTCTTCTTGCCTCCTTCTCCTTCTTGATCTTGTGCTTGATTTCCTTTGGGTTTGGAAGAGATTTGATGTGGCTTTGATGATGTTGATGCTAGTGGATGTGGTTGCTGAGCTTGAGAGCCAGTGATAGTGTGTTGTTGATCATTTCCTTGTTGCATAGGACCACAAGTGTGGTAAGCTCCTTGCTTCTTCATCCTTCTCTTCTTCCTTTCTTTGATTCCATCTTCCTTACCTTGGGATTAGATGAATTGAAGGTGTATTGATGTTGGAATGTGTATGTATATGTATATGTGTGACTTTGGAATGAAGAAGACGTGAGTTGATCACGTGAAGAGCCAAAGAGGAACCGCGGGATCACCTTCTGCACTGTCGCCGCACCCGCGCCTGGAAGCCGCCGCCCCTGCGGGAGCCGTGTCACAGCGCCTGTGCCTGCGCTTGCCTGCGACCGAGCATTGCCGCGCCTACGGGTTTTACCTGTTACGCCCCTGCGTCTTTCCGTCACGCAAGTGCGTCTTGTCCCGGGTCTACCTAGAGTTGGGTAGATCCTTTCTTTTCCTAGTATGAACGGTTTAGTGGCATGCTAGGTACGTATATGAGGATAGAACGAGGTTGATCATGTTATCGTTTATGCCGGTTATGGCTTTGAGGCTTATGAGTTAGGATACGATCCTTATGGATCCCTTGGGTCTAGGTGTGACCCTTGTGATGGATATGAGTTTGATATATGTTGTTATGCCTTGTTACTAGGCAGTGTTGATCTCCAGAGTTGGAGCCGTTTGGGTTTGAGACTTGCGAGGTTGAGGTAAGTCCACATGACTTACTTAGCTGTTGATGCGTCCTTGGAATCGTTGAAGGACGAACGCCGGATCTAGACCAAGCTAGAGTTTCGACTACTCGTTTGCTCGATCTCTCTAGCTTGGTCTAGATCCACTACAACGTTTGCTCGATCTCTCTAGAGTTTCGACTACTCGTTTGCTCGATCTCTCTAGCTTTATCAACAAGTGGCGTATGGATGAACGCGGAATACAAAGTTTTCCCGCGCGGAATAAATAATCATCATTAATAAAGAAGGTCTCATGCTCTCGGAGGTCAAGGCATTTGGCAAATATATCCTTGAAGTCAAGATCCGTGGCATATAACTCTTTGATAAGAGCAAAGCCATGGATCTTGGCGTCCATATGCACCAAGAGGATATATCGCCGAGAAAGGGCATCGGCTACCACATTCTCTTTTCCTTTCTTATGCCGAATGACATAAGGAAAGGTTTCTAAAAATTCTACCCAACTTGCATGGCGCCGACTCAAATTAGTTTGACTCTTGAGATACGAAAGAGCCGCATGATCCGAATGAATCACGAACTCCTTCGGCCACAAGTAGTGTTGCCATGTCTTTAGACAACGAACTAAAGCATATAGTTCCTTGTCATAGGTTGGATAGTTGAGTGGTGGACCGGAAAGCTTTTCGCTAAAGTAAGCAATGGGCCGATTCTCTTGGAGAAGAACCCCCCCAATGCCAACATTAGATGCATCACACTCCACCTCGAAGGTTTTCGAGAAATTTGGGAGTTGGAGTAGTGGTGCATTGCAAAGTCGGTCTTTGAGCGCATCAAACGCTCGAGCATGGGTATCACGCCACTCAAACGTGACACCCTTAGTAGTGAGCTCATGAAGCGGCGCCGCTACCGAGCTAAAGTCTTTGACAAAGCGTCGGTAGAAGCCCGCTAAGCCGAGAAAGGCTCGGACCATGGTGACCGTACTAGGTGTAGGCCACTCCCGAATAGCGCGAACTTTGGATTCGTCTACTCGGAGTCCGTCCTTAGACACGACATAGCCAAGAAATATAGTTGTGTCGGAACAAAAGACACATTTTTCAATATTGACGAATAATTGTTCTTGTCTAAGGCACTCGAGCACTTGGCGAAGGTGCCCGATGTGCTCATCCAAAGACTTACTAAAAATTAAAATATCGTCAAAATAAACAACTACGAAATTACCCAAAAACCGGCGAAGGACATGGTTCATGTGGCGCATGAACGTTGATGAGGCGTTGGAGAGTCCGAACGGCATGACAAGCCACTCATATAATCCGTACTTTGTCTTGAAAGCCGTTTTCCACTCGTCACCCTCGGCCATCCGGATTTGGTGATACCCGCTCCGGAGATCAATCTTTGAGAACACGGTGGCGCCGTGTAGTTCATCCAACATGTCGTCGAGGCGCGGGACCGGATGCCGGTACTTGACGGTTATTTGGTTGATGGCTAGGCAATCGACACACATCCTCCAAGACCCGTCCTTCTTGGGCACCAAAATGACCGGCATGGCACATGGTGAAAGTGACTCACGAACATATCCTCGGTCTAGGAGCTCTTGGACTTGACGTTGTAGCTCCTTAGTTTCTTCCGGACTTGCACGGTAAGCAGCACGGTTGGGTAGAGACGCGCCGGGCACCAAATCGATTTGGTGCTCAATTCCACGGATCGGTGGCAAGCCGGGTGGTAGTTCATCGGTCAAGAAATCCTGAGAATCAGACAACAAAGTAGACACCTCGTGCGGCATATTACTAAGGTCATTGGAAGTAGATAAGCAAAAAGGAACAAGTAAGAAGCATGGCAACTTGCCTTCCTTGATCGGTGTCACATCATGTTTCCGGGCGAAAAGTACCCTCGGCTCACACCGGCCTTTGATTATTGGTTCCGGAGATGGTAAAGTTGCATTCGTTGGGACGATGCTTCCTTTACTACCTCTAGACTCACTAGCATGGTTACTAGAGGCGGTGTTCCAGGATCCGGAAGTACTAGTACCCACAACATCGGAAGGACTCCTAGGAGGGTCCGATGTTGCCGGCGTAGTGGTCTCATCAATGGTTTGTTGCCTCTTCCGTTCCGCATAATCAATTAATATTTCATGTGGAGTCATAGGCAACAATGTGACCCGTTTTCCATTATATTGGAACATGTATCTATTAAGATAACCATCATGGAATGTACGGCGATCGAATTGCCATGGTCGTCCTAATAATACATGTGTGGCGTCCATCTTGATAACATCACAAAGGATCTTACCAACATAGCCGCCTATGGAAAACGTCACCCAAGCTTGTCGTGTGACGGTGTCACACACCTTATCGGAAATCCATTGGATTCCATAAGGTGTTGGGTGGGGGGTTGTAGGCAACCTTAAAGTGTTTTACCACTTTTTCGTTGATAATATTACAACAAGAACACCCATCAACTATGAGAGAGAGACTAGTGTTATTGACCAAACAACGAGAGTGAAAGAGATTGTCGCGTTGGTCAATAGGGACAAATTCCTTAACGGCTAAAATTCTACGAGATACAAGGGCGAACTTACCGGGTTGAGCCGGGCCGCAAATCATTTGATCGTCGCATGGTTCCATGCCGTAGTAGGGGTCGGTGTCTTGGTCATCTTCTATGATGATATCGCCGTCTTCTTCATTTTCATATGAGGGATTGGCAAACAACACACGCTTTGTGTTCGGGCAATCACGTTGGACGTGACCGAATCCGCTACATTTATAACACACGGGCTCCCTTGGCCGTGCCACCGGTGGAGGTCCTTGAGGGGTGCGGGCAGGAGGCACTTGTGCCGGGACATTGGGACCACGTTGTGGTGCCTCTCGGTATCCGCTTGTCGGGTGGATTGGACCATCCGTTGGGCTCCTTTGGTGGCGCCGGACTCTTGATAACTAGATACATCTCGAGCACGGGTGTTAGTAGAATAAGCGTATTGATTTGGAGAGAAGTTATACCTTGAGTATTTTGGAGTCTCTTGTTGTTGCTTGTGAAGCTTCATGGCCGCATGACACAAAGCTCCCAAGTCCCTATATGGAACGATCTCAAGGGGTCGTCAGATTGATGGATTGAGGCCACTCATGAACTTGGTGCGTAAGGCGGAGGGCGAGGCCGAGATGCCGGCCTTCATATGCATATCCTCGAGCTTGGCCAAGTAGGCCACCGGAGTGAGTTTGCCTTGTTGGAGCTCGGCAATTTGCGCATATCATTTTTGAAGTCGTCAGGGACATACTTCTTTGTCATGACGTAGATCAGTTGATCAAACGTCGCAATCGGTTCCCATCCTCGGTTCTCACGGACGTGTTCATACCGGTTCCACCAAGATTTTGCATCGCCTTCAAAGTACAAGGTTGCCGCTTCGATCTTCTCGTACTCCTCATAGTGGCAATGCTTCAAAGCCCTTTTCATGTCCTGTGCCCAATCAAGAAACACACAAGGATCATATTCCCCATAAAATATTGGAAATTTAACTTTACCTTCCCTACGAGCTTTGTAGGGATCCGGACGGGGCGGTGGCATATCATCATGATGGGCTCGTTGATGTGCATGCCTTGGTGGGTTAGGAGGAGGCAACCATTCTTCTCCTTGGTCTTGGTTCTCAAATGGATCTCGGACGGGTGGGTGCCATGGACGGACATGAGCCACCCGTTCCAAGTTGGCGTCATCGTCGGAGAACTCATCAAAATCGTCCCTCTCGTCATACTCATCATAGTCGCGGTATGATGAACGCCGGCTACGTCGTTGGTGGCGTTGCTCATATCGATCATTACCGGAACGTCGAGGATGACGATCTTGTTGATTGGTGTGCCGATATTCTTCCTGTATGGGATGGTTAGTATTATGTGCATTAGATAAAGGTGGGGGCGATCCGTACCGTTTACGATTGCGCTCGAAGCGCTTGTTCCGATCCATTGTATCTACATAGAGTAGATCATCCGGAGTCGGGCCATTATTGTTCTCAGTCTCATTGAGGTGGTGTCTGCCGTCTTGTTGAGTTTGGCTTTCGATGACTGAGGCAAGCCTAAGACCTTGAGATGGGTCGGTTCCCAAAAGACCTTTGCCCTTCCGACGAGCGTCGGACGTGGAAGTCTCGACCATTGTGTCATTTGGATTTGGGGCGGGGCGTGGAGCGGTCGTAAGGGCCAAAAGTTGTGCCCTCATCTCCTCCATTTGTTGCTTTAGACTAACAACTTCCTCGGATAAGGAGGCATTTTCTCGTTCACGAGCATCCTGTGAGTTTTCTATATCCACGTTAGTCATGATTCCAAATGAATACAAACAAATGCAAGCAATCAAATGAGCAAGGTGACGAAATAAGTCAACGTTACCCAAGTTCAAGTGCGTTAAGGTTCTACTTTTGGGAAGGCCGTTTGGCGGTTAAGCAAGGTAGGCAAATCCAACAAAATTTGAACCAATTCACACAAATAAACAAGTGATATTTTGCACATATGTAAGAAAATGGTGAGACAGAAGATGGACGGATTGTTCACTCGGCAAGCTTTGCTTGCTTTCGGTCTTTGACCGTTTTGTAAAATCCGATTTTTCGGATGGACCGGTTTGCCGGACGTCTTTTCACTTTGTATTATTTATTTATTTTTGTTGAACTTTGCAACTTTTTTTGATGCAAGAGATGAAACACTTTGGAAACAAATCGCTTTGTTGAAGAGTTTTGATTTTTTTTTGTTTCTGTTTGAATATCAAAATGCAAGATATCTGAATTTGTTAACAAAAAAATCCCAAGAAATTTGGTAAAATCGATTAACAAACTTGTCGGATTGGGTCGGTTGAAGAACAAATTGTTTTTGATAGATGGTTTGATGGCAAACCAACTATCTCCTAAATTTGTTTGGGGAAAAAAAAATTTTCAAGACAACTTCGAAGAACACGAAGAACACGAAGAACAAGTTGAAGATCTTCAAGAAGGGAAGAACAACAAAGGCAAAGAAGGATAAAAATATAACGCACAAAAACAAGAGTAAAGAGAACTTAGCTTCGATCCCTTTGCTCTGATGCCAATTTGATGCGTCCTTGGAATCGTTGAAGGACGAACGCCGGATCTAGACCAAGCTAGAGTTTCGACTACTCGTTGTTGATGTGCAAATGAGAACTTTGATAGAAGTTTGGTAGGGCGGAAGCGATTGATATGGATGCGGAAGCGTAGGTTTGATTCGATCTAGAGAGATCGAGCAAACGTTGTAGTGGATTTGATAGTTTGTTTCTTTAGAAGAATCCTCCAATGTGAGTTCTTGGATCTAAGACTTGATCCAAGGAAGAACTTTGAGGGGATTGAAGAGGAAGTGATGCCTAGATCAAGAATGAGGATTTTCCTTCAAAATACTTGATTAAAATTAGACATGATTTACAAGTGAAGCCAAGCATCCCTTATATAGTGGGTGAAGGCTACACCAAAAGTCGGAAATTGAATGACGGAAATAAAGGCGGGAAATAAAGTCGGGGCAACTCCCGAAACCAAAGGTTTAGACTATCAATGCCGGAAATTAACTCACGGAATTAAGTTCCGGAATTAATGTTCCGAAAATTAAAGTCTATTATTATTTAAAATGCAAAATATAATAATAATAATATTTGCTAGTTTGATGACATGGCGCCGGAAGCCTATGCCATGGTGGAGTGGTGACATGACATGCCACTAACGGGTCCAAGTGATGTGACAGTGCATCGGATGATTGAGCCGGTAGCTTGGGCGATGGCTTTGGCTCGGGAACGAGTGAGCGGTCCATCGAAGCAAACCCGCAAAGCATCGTCTTCTTCATCTGCGGTCATGGTGGTCAAGGGCGCATCAGCTGCCATCCCTATATTGGATGTGTGCTTGAGTGGTGTTTGATATGTGATTGATAGCATGTGAGGATTGATTATTACCGACCTATGGTTTAGTGACTGCCCATTGTAGGGCCGTGACAACCTTGCCCACTCATCCCTATGGGAGACTGGAAGGTTCTCTGCGGAACATCCAGATCTGGTACACGGAACGGGCACTGTCTCCATTCCCTCAGGGTACACGGAGGAGTCGTCCCGGTTGACCACTCCAGCTGGCATTACCACCGAGAGGCGAGGGTTATATTCCTCATGTCACATATATTCATATGGATATTTATATATATGATTTGAGTGTTGTACTATATTTATAAAGATGATAAAATGGGTAAATGTGTGATATCATGATGAGGTGTTTAGTATTTTTGACGTGTGCTTGTGCTTATGCTCATCTCATATATGTGTATACTTAGCTAACGGTTTTATACCGTGTTGTAGATCCGTTGCAGGTTAGGAGAACTGTAGAGTAATCCAGAGTGGGTGATCTACTGAGGGCTTCGTACACTGGGTCGTTCTCGTGGGATATGGGATCTTTTGACCATGTATATATTTATGTTTTGTTTGTACTCAACAACACGTTGTATAAACCTTTTGATACTTTTATATCAGTTTGATGTTTTGTATTTAATTTATCGGTGCCTTGTTGTAAGATTCAGTGAACTTGTTGTCAGGCTAGGGTCAGGATCCGTTTTGAGATCCTAGCCCAGTAGCACCTCGAGCCCTACGGATTCGGGGTGTTACAAAGTTGGTATCAGAGCCCAGGTTGACAACAATGACACTTGCAATCTGCAATAAAGTTCAAATAGATAAATAAACAGAACCCGAAAGGGGTATGACTTTTCAAAAGGTTTTGGTTTTGAAATGAGTACAAATGATTTGGGATATAGTGTACGTGAGTCATCGCCCCTCTGAAGATCTCGACAGTATAGATATATATAGATATTCTGTTGTGATTGATTTGATATATATCTATACATATGGCATATATATAGCCTTTTGAGTTAGGTTTACGTCCTCTACAGATGGTTCAGACTAGAGCCTTATCTGCAGCTGGACGAGGTAGAGGTAGACCCCCTCTAGGTAAAGGACGAGGTAGGATTCCCGCTGTTGATCCACGTGCAGCGGAGAACGTTCACGAGGACGTTGTTGAGAGTGTCGTTCCCGAGACTGGGAACGGGGCAGCTGAGAGACAGGGATCCCAGAGAGTCCAGTCAGATGACTCTGATCGTGTCTCCATGGAGGGACCAACCTTCCGCGAGTATATCAGACGTGTGGAAGAGGCTGCTAGGGCAGGTAGGCGTGCTCCTGATCTGCCAGCACATGAGGACCATATGAGAGATCCCATACGGTTACTCATGTGCCAATTGCACCAGCACCTGTTGCTGAGATTGCTCGAGCTACAGAGGAGCAGAGAGGGCCTAAACCAGACACTTGGTTGAAGGTATTTCACCAGATGGGTGTACCCCCTTTCTCTAGGAAGGTGGGGTTGGAGGTGGAGCTTTGAATTTGACATGTGGACTCAGCTCTAGAGTCTATTAGATGTCCAACAGATAGGCAGATAGAGTTGGTGCAGACTCTGTTCAGAGACTTAGCACAACACTGGTGGAGGTCCGTACGAGTACAAGTTACCAATTATGAGTAGATGAGGACCATGATCAGAGAGCGTTTCTGCCCTGCCTCACTGAGGAGGGAGAAACTGCGAGACTTTGTTGAGGCTGGGTTCGAGGATGTACCAGTCTCTGAGGTTATTAGAAGATTCCAGGAGGAGCTGGCATTGCTGGGACCAGCTGCACCTTCTGTGGATCAACATGTATATCTGTTTTCCCGACGACTGAGGGATACTACCCGGACCTACATGGAGGGTTATCATTGTGAGTCTCTGATGGATTACCAGGACCGAGCTTCCGAATACGAGAGGGAGCGGGCTAGTCAGAGGAGAGCTTCTCAGACCGGAGGGTCTGAGAAAAGACAACGTACTGGGCAGACCAGTGGTGCTGGTGGGGCTGCTAATGTAGGGCGAGGTCAGAGTCACCAGAGTCATCCCTTCTCTGCACCAGTTACAGATAAGGGACGACAGTGCCACAACTGTGGTAAGTATGGACATATGCGACCAGAGTGTCCGAGGCAGGCAGTGATGTCCTACACTTGTGGCAGACTAGGTCACAGAGCTGTATTCTGCCGACAGGGCGGAGCATCATCACAACAGAGTTCTTCTCCTGCCAGTATAGCTGGGGGTGGACAGAGACCACCTCAACAGCAACAGAGAGTCCCAGATCGTCCTACTACTCAGGGATCTGCTCTTGGGCCGAGTAGAGGCAGAGGTCGTGGTGGGAGCACTAGTGATACCAGAGGACCATAGGGTCGAGTTTTTGAGTTGAGGAGTGCCGAGGAGCCAGCTGCACCGACTGCTACAGGTACCATTATGATTCATGGTTTACCTGTTAGAGTCTTATTTGATACTGGAGCTACGCATTCTTTTATTTCTGATCCCTGTGTAGAGCGTTTGAGTTTAGATAGGATTGAGGGGATGCCCTTTATCATAGGGTTACCCGATAGTGGTAGGTCAGAGGTACCCGTGAGATCCGTGACTGTCCCGTTTCTGTAGGGACCCGTGTTTTACTTGTGGACTTCTTTGTCATGCCATTAGTGCATGAAGAAGTCATAAAAAGTACAATTTAAAAATTATCTTAGGTATTATAAATGTCATCCTTAATAAACAAAGAAGATGTAACATTTTTATTGTAATATTTTATACACTTGTTAATTGGTGAATACTTACGAAATAATAAGCATTATATATTTATATGTTAAAGTTAGAGTATGATATAACCTAATGATATTGTAAATAAAGGTGAAAATATTTTTCAAAATAATATTTTATAATGATATATATCTTAAAATAAGTAGATGATTGTGGTAAAATTATAAATGAAAACAATATAGATATACTGCCTATATTAATAATTTGTATGTATGAATTTGAATAAGAATTATGAGTTAAGGAAAAATTGAGTTACAAAAATAAGAATGTAAGTTATTAGGTTTTTGGTGTGTATATTAAAAATTCTTTTATTTTGGGATTATTATTATTATTATTATTATTATTATTATTATTATGAGAAATAAAGTTACATGCAAATATGCAATTAAAGAAATAATTACATGGATTGATTATGAGGAGTTGAGGGGATAGGGAGCTACAAGTATAAGAATATAAGTTACTTATTTTGTGCTCCTTAAAACCATAAATATAGAATGTTTGCTCGGACCTGGGCTCGTGTGTTGCTCACTGTCTCATGTTTGATCGGATATTGCCATATTGGTTAGGTCTAGACCTGGGCATTCCGGACCCGGGCCAGGCTCGCATAAAAATTTTACTCGTTTTTGTGTGCCGAGCCCGGACTTCGGGCCTAAGGTGTTGTCCCGCCCGGAGTGGGCCGGGCCCGTTATATATATATATATATATATATATATATATATATATATATATATATATAGGGATAAGATCAAGTAAGAACCATTGTTACGGTAAGAAATAAAAACCTATGTGAGTCGTCGGATTATATGATGGACGTCCAAGATTTAGTGAACTATATAAGGTAACCGTGCATTGTCTTAATTAGATAATTTATTTATTAGGTAATAAAGTATAAATGACATTTACAATCATTACCAATTAGGAAACAAAATATTGTTATTGTGCTTTGTTCAATTTGTTTTAGTAAATTCTATTATGTATATAAATTAGAAATATTAATGTTTTCTTTATTCGTGTTTATATATTAAAGAAATATCCGGGTTATATTTTTTATAAATTTATATTTACTATCAAGTATTATACAAAGAGCATGCACGAGTATGTTTTTTTTAAATATGCACGATTAAAGATTATTGCACGTGTAATTTAAATATTGCACATTTTATGTACCGTTTTATTTATTATTACACATATGTTTTATGTTTTTTTTGAAAGCATGCACTAGTAAATAAAAGAGAGATAGAAATAGAATGCTTACTCGTGCAATATTAAATGAATGAGAGATAATATGTACGAGTAAGTTGCATTGAGTGCACTAGTAAGTATTGCACGATTTATGTTTTTTTTTGAAATCATGCACAAGTAAGTGCACTAGTAAGTATTACACGTTTTATGTTTTTTTGAAAGCATGCACGAGTAAGTGCAAATGAACATCAATGTGCATGTGCATGTATTGGTTGTGCACATGTACATTTCATGCATATATTATAATATTACACAATGTACGATCAAATGATATGTATCATGCACGTTAAGTTCAATTTATGAGCAAGACGCCGGAATGGGTAAGATAAACAAAATCGAATAATAGTTTTATCTTAATTGTGTCAAGTTATATATAATGGTAGTAAATACCTTTTGAAGTTTAAAAGGTAACCAAGTATATTTATCCTAAAATATCAATCATCTAATTAATATGCAAAAATAATATTGATCGTTGATTTTATTTAATCATGTGGTCTAGATTGGTTCTTATTTCTTACTGTAACTATGGTTCTTACTTGATCCTATTCCTATATATATATATATATATATATATATATATATATATATATATATATATATATATATATATATATATATATATATATATATATATATATATATATTTATATATATTTATAAATAAAAATTATACATATTAAATATAAAATAAATAAAATTATACCTATTAACTATATTTTTTTCTACTATTCGCATATATATATTTTACATATTTAAATTAAAAAATATATAAAACGGGCTTAGCGGCCCGGACGGGCCTGCACCCTTGCCCGTACCCGCCCGGCGGGCTTGGCGGGCCGGGCCTGCCTTATGTGCCATACCCGCCCGTTTTCACGGGCGGGCGGACTTGCCCGCGTTTGCCCAAGTCTAATTAGGTCGATCGCATGATTCGGCTTAAATGTAAGAGCCTTAGTTTTGGGAGCTAGATTTGGCCTTAGCCGCCCCCGCGGGTCTGTGAGGCCGCCCCTGCGGCTCCCCTGTTGTTCCGCCCCTGCGGCCAGGAAACCCGCCCCTGCGGTTTCCAGCGGCTGCAGCCGGTTTTGTTGACTCTTTGACATACGCTTTACCCTTCTTTATCTTCTTCGTTTCACCTTGTTGAGCAAGGGTTTCCTCATACTTCCCAATCCAGTTCACGTCCTTCTTGCTTCTCCCTTGTTCCCTCTTGATCTTGTTTTGGTTTGGAAGAGTTTGGATTGAGTTTGGATGTGTTGTGACTTTTGTGGTTGATGATGGTGAGTATTGTTGTGCTTGGAAGCCAGTAAGTTGTTGGTGATCAGTACCTGAGCTAACCACAGCCGTGGTGAGCATCTTCCTCCTTGCTTCTTCATTCTTTCTTCTTCCTTTCTTGTTCTTCTTCTTCCTTAGCTTAGGATTAGATGATTGAATGTAGGACTGATGTATGTATGTGTATGTTGTGACCTATGTATGATCTGGAAGAGAGTAGACGTGATTGATCAAGTGAAGAGTTAAAGAGAAGCCGCGAGGTTTCATTCTGCACTGTCGCCGCCCCGCGGCCAGAAGTCACCGCCCCGCGGTTACCGTGTCACAGCACCCGCGTCGTGCCAGCGGCGTGCCTGAGTTTGTCAGAGTCCCTTGTCACCGCCCCCGCGGCTACGTTCCGCCACACCCGCGGTTGCTTGCCTCCGCCCCTGCGCCCCTTTGTTACGCAGGTGTGCTTTGTCCCGGGTCTACCTAAAGCTAGGTAGATCCTTTCCTTTCCTAGTTGAGCGGTAGTAGCATGCTAGGATTCGGATGTTGACGAGTATGTTATGGAATTGCCGGTTAGGGCTTTGAGGTTTACGAGTTGGATATGATCCCTTATGGATCCCTTGGGTCTAGGTGTGACCCTTTGTGTGATAGGAGTTTGATATCTATGTATGCCTTGTATAGGTCGTGTTATCCTCCAGTTTGGAGTGGACTGAGTTGAGGTTGATCCAGTGAGACGACTACGAGGTTGAGGTAAGTCCGTGGGACTTCCTTAGTTGCCATTCCTTTATAAGATGTTGTGCATGAGTGGTGTGTGTTATATGTTTATAGCATGTGTTATGAGGGTCACCGACCTATGATGTATTGATTGCCCATTGTAGGGCTGTGACAACTTTTCCATTCATCCCGTTGGGAGTGGGAGGTTCTCTGTGGTCAGGCCAGACCTGGTAAACGGTTTGGGCACTCTTCATTCCCTTAGGGTACACGGGGAGGTGTTCCAGGCACCATTCCAGTTGGTTATAGTACCCAGAGGCGAGGGTTATATTCCTCGTGTCACTTATGTTTATATGGATATTTATATATGAGTTGATTGCTGGACTTTATAAAGATAATGAACATGGTAAATGTGTGAAAGCATGATGATGTGTTAAGATTTCTGATGTGTGTTTGTGCTCTAGCATATTCCTATATTTGTGTATGGTTAGCTAACGGTTTCATACCGTGTTGTAGACACTTTGCAGGATAGGAGAGCTGCAGAGTGATTCAGAGTGGGTGATCCGCTGAGGGCTCCGTACACTGGGGCGTTATCAGGGATATGGGTTCTTTTGATGTATAGTATGGTTTTGTTTGTACTCAACGGTACATTGTATTATCTTTTTGATATATATATATATATATATATATATATATATATATATATATATATATATATATATATATATATATATATATATATATATATATATATATATATATATATATATCAGTTCATGTTTTGTTTTAATCTATCGGTGCTTTGTTGTAAGATCAGTGAAATTGTTGTCAGGCTAGGGTCAAGATCCATTGTGAGATCCTAGCCTAGTAGCACTCCGAGTCCTACGGATTTGGGGTGTTACATTAAACTTAATATTTTTTTTAAAAAATTTAAGACGGATAATAGTAAAATTATATATATTTAAATTATTTTCTAAAAGTTAGAAAATCCCAATAAATATGAAATGTTTTGTAAGAACCTTAGTCTTTGGGAGCTGGTTTTAGCCTTAGCCGCCCCCGCGGGTCCGTGAGGCCGCCCTGCGGCTTCTTTGTTGTTCCGCCCTTGCGGTTTCTTGCAGTTGCAGCCGGCTTTGTTGACCGGTTGACTGGTGCTTTACTCTCTTCTCTTCTTAGCCTTTTCATTTGCTTCCTGAGCAAGGGTTACTTCATTCCAGCCTTCTTCACGTTCTTCTTCTTGTCTCCTTCTCCTTCTTGATCTTGTGCTTGATTTCCTTTGGATTTGGAAGAGATTTGATGTGGCTTTGATGATGTTGATGCTAGTGGATGTGGTTCCTGAGCTTGAGAGCCAGTGATAGTGTGTTGTTGATCATTTCCATGTTCCATAGGACCACAAGTGTGGTAAGCTCCTTGCTTCTTCATCCGTCTCTTCTTCCTTTCTTTGATTCCATCTTCCTTAGCTTAGGATTAGATGAACTGAAGGTGTATTGATGTTGGAATGTGTATGTATATGTATATGTGTGACTTTGGAATGAAGAAGACGTGAGTTGATCACGTGAAGAGCCGAAGAGGAACCGCGGGATCACCTTCTGCACTGTCGCCGCACCCGCGCCTGGAAGCCGCCGCCTCTGCGGGAGCCGTGTCACAGCGCCTGCGCCCGTGCCTGCGCTTGCCTGCGGCCGCTGTCACCGCGCCTGCGGCAGAGCATTGTCGCGCCTGCGGGTTTTGCCTGTTCCGCCCCTACGTCTTTCCGTCACGCAGGTGCGTCTTGTCCCGGGTCTACCTAGAGTTGGGTAGATCCTTTCCTTTCCTAGTATGAGCGGTTTAGTGGCATGCTAGGTACGTATTTGAGGATAGAACGAGGTTGATCATGTTATCATTTATGCCGGTTTTGGCTTTGAGGTTTATGAGTTAGGATACGATCCTTATGGATCCCTTGGGTCTAGGTGTGACCCTTGTGATGGATATGAGTTTAATATATGTTGTTATGCCTTGTTACTAGGCAGTGTTGATCTCCAGAGTTGGAGCCGTTTGGGTTTGAGACTTCCGAGGTTGAGGTAAGTCCACAGGACTTACTTAGTTGTCATCCCTATATTGGATGTGTGCATGAGTGGTGTTTGATATGTGATTGATAGCATGTGAGGATTGATTATTACCGACCTATGGTTTAGTGACTGCCCATTGTAGGGCCGTGACAACCTTGCCCACTCATCCCTGTGGGAGATTGGAAGGTTCTCTACGGAACATCCATATTTGGTACACGGAACGGGCACTGTCTCCATTCCCTCAGGGTACACGGAGGAGTTGTCCCGGTTGACCACTCCAGCTGGCATTACCACCGAGAGGCGAGGGTTATATTCCTTGTGTCACATATATTCATATGGATATTTATATATATGATTTGAGTGTTGGACTATATTTATAAAGATGATAAAATGGGTAAATGTGTGATATCATGATGAGGTGTTTAGTATTTCGGACGTGTGTTTGTGCTTATGCTCATCTCATATATGTGTATGGTTAGACAACGGTTTTATACCGTGTTGTAGATCCCTTGCAGGTTAGGAGAACTGCAGAGTGATCCAGAGTGGGTGATCTGCTGAGGGCTCCGTACACTGGGTCGTTCTCGTGGGATATGGGATCTTTTGACCATGTATATATTTATGTTTTGTTTGTACTCAGCAGCACGTTGTATAAATCTTTTGATACTTTTATATCAGTTTGATGTTTTGTATTTAATCTATCGGTGCCTTGTTGTAAGATTCAGTGAACTTGTTGTCAAGCTAGGGTCAGGATCCATTGTGAGATCCTAGCCCAGTAGCACCTCGAGTCCTACGGATTCGGGGTGTTACATGTTTTGTATCATATATTTTTCGTACAATTTAATCCAACAATTGTTTTTAAAATTTAATATTAATTAGTACTATATAAAGATTTAATTTTAATTTAAGATATTTTATGCATGTTTTAAAATATGAGATAATTGCTTCCATAAAGTGACTAGGATAACCCATAAATACAAGATGCGCATCATTATAATTCTATACACGACATGCGAATCGTTATGTATTTTTATAATTTATTTTAATAATTAGATTATTATAGGTATTTTGTAATAAAAGAAGATAAGATATAAGAAGTTCAAGGATGAAGATCGGTAAAGGGTGAGGAGACTCAAATAAATTAGATCTTCGATTTTTTTCATAGTAGGGCGTCATACTAGGATCAAAAATTTATTGTCACTCACTCACGTCATGCTTGTTGCTGATGACGACTGGATTTTAAACCTCATATCCTACAAATACTTACAAGACTCTTAGTACAGCGAGTTAGGATCGAACACGTAGAAAGTAATGTATCGTTTTGACGAATTAATTAAAAAATCGGAATCAAGTAAATAATTAAATGAACTATAATGGGCATAAATATCACAAAAGGAAGTAAGAAAACAGAGGTAAAGAGGGCTCAATCGTCTGACGGGAGGGAGGTTGACCGGGTCAAAACCTTGTCAAAACACCCGAGGACAAATAGGGAATAACCAGATAGATCGAATCAAAGCAAAACCCTAAACTGAGAATCTGAGATAGGGATAATGTTTGATCGGACCCTTGTCTCGTGTGTTTTTCCATGTCTTATGTTTGATAGGATATTGACTAGGTCGCATGATCCGGTTTAAACTTAATGATTTCCTTTTTATATTTTATTTTTGTCGGTTTATTTACTTTTAAATGTCTCAATTTCTACTCTTTTTCTGGTACCTCTAATCTACGGCCTTGTTTGAAACTTCTCTCAAAACTAATCTATCTGAACAATTGAATGCTTGAACCATTATTTTGACCAAAGTTATGATTTGACCACAAACCAACTTGTCACCGAAAACCATCTATTAACACCTGACATTTAATCTAAGTGGAAGAACAACATGAATAAGAGTGTAAAAGTATTGGTTTTCTTATGTCCCATATACTATCTAAACAATACGGAGTGATCAGGTATACTCTTTGAACAATCTTACGAGCTTAGCTTATTCCTTGAATAAACTCGAGCGATTTATGCTCTTCGGAACAATATTGAAAGGGATGTTATCTCCTCTATATATGTGAGTTACATTCAACTTATTGGTGTCAAATCTTTTTTTGAGAACTGCATTAACTATTTGGGAGAAAAAAATCAATCAAAATATTTTTACTCCAAAATTTTTGTTTCGGTGAACTACATATGTTGGACCAAATATCTAGTACTAAATTGGGAAATGCTCTTGTTTGAGCTAACATCCACAAACTCTCAGTGACTTATTTGTACTACCAATATAGCAACACTGACATTTGTACACCACTATCACTCAGATTAACAAAAGCTTTCTCAAATTAACAGAAGCTTTCACCGTAACAACAAAAGCTCCTCTCACCCAATTAGTATAATAGACCCAAAAAAAATCAAAAAAATTGTTGATTTAAAAGCAAATCAAAAGTTTCTCTATTTCAAAAACCAAACACAAAGGATTCAATTTTCTATTGGGTCCTTATAACAAAATCATAATAATCAAAACATAATCAATGCATATAACAAAGTGATATATGATCAAATTAACAAAATCAAATTGACGATTTGATAAGTATTTTTGAAAGTCTTCGGATATATGAATTTAAACAAACTCCTACAATTAGGAATTCCTTGTGCCCATCCCCGACCTCTTTCTCAAAGTTAATCATTTGTGCTTGTCAAGTGTTCCGTGTTTTGCAGTGGACTCTTCCGAGCGTTTGATCAAGTTTTATTGGTGACACTCGAGTTGTTTGTTTTGGAGGAGTCGTGAATTTGTGGTCCACTCCTGAAGGCTCTACTTCGAGTCCAAATCTGAGGTGTCCACAATTGTTCCACATGCTCTTGTTTTGTGTACTTCCTTCAACAACAAACTTTTTACTCTTCGTCATCTAATGATCGAGTCGCTCTCCTTACCCTTGAAGATTTCGTTGTTTTCGGTCCACTTGGTGTACTTTTGTGTTTTCTTTGATGTTCTTTTATTATGGTTCTTCATGACGGTTTGTCCGTCTACCGATTTCTTTCGGTCTTTCGATCCATTAGACGATGTGTCGTCTAATGCTTCGAATTGCTTACCTTTTATCAAAAAAATATCTATTTTAAATTGCATTTTAATGATTAATATTTATTAATATCACATGATGATTTAATTTTAATTTAAGATATTATATGCATGCGTATAAATTACGAGATAGTAGCTTGCATAAGGTGAATAGTAAAGCTGACACACCCTGGGCCAGTCCCCCGGTCCGTCTCACCCGCCCAGAAAAACGGGTAGGTATGGACAAGATAAAATCCCGTCCGGACCGAAAAGCCCGGCCCAGGCGACAACTGGGCCGGATTCGGACAAAGCACAAAGCCCGGTCGGCTGCTTGTCCCGCCCGGATCAATTATTATTTTTATATACATTTATAAGTATATAGCTATTAATGTTATATCATTTATATGTAAGGCCCAACCAGTGCAGCCAAATCTTCAATAAGAGGCTTTAGAAATGATAACCCTCACTCTCTCAATCGTAAACCCTAACTCCATAGCCCTAAGCAACATGCGGCTCTCCTTGCTATCTCCCATTTACCTTGTGGCGGCGAGCACTTTCCCTGCAATCTCCTAACTCCTTTGCGGCGGCGACGGCTCTCCTTGCAATCACTCATCTCCTTGCGGCGGCTCTCCTCGCAATCTCACATCTCCTCCAACTCCCAGGTGGCGGCATCTCTCCTCACAATCTCGCATATCCTCAACTTCCCAGGCGGTAGCTCTCCTCACATCTACTCGTTCAATCGTCTCTCTTAACTCGCTGCATATCCTCGTTGAGTTGCCTCTCCTCGTCCCACACCTCTCTTCTCCTTGCATCTCCTCATTTGAAACGTGATTTGGGAACTCTCCTCTGAATCGATTCTATGAATTGTGAATCTAGGACAAGCTTTTTGGAAAATCATTTTAGTTTGATGATATTTTTAGTTCTAACAGATTACTTGTCTATTAGCTAATCGTGAAGCCTTATGGGATTGAAAACCTCCCTTTTAAACATTAAAATTTTAAAATACTATATTTTTTAATGGGAAAGAATTGAATCCTGGTACCCGGCCCAGCTTGGCGGATGGGTACGGACATGTCCTAAAGCCCGGGACCCGGGCTAAATCCGGATCCGGCCCAGACATCCGGACAAAATTTAGAAAAGCCCGGTCCGGATCCCGGATAGTATTAGCTCTAGTGAATAGTATGTCCTCGTAGACATGATAACCTTGTCCTTATATTTTCTATACACAATATTATCATTATATATTTTGTAATTTATTTTAATTTTTTTTTTGATGATATACGGTAAGCAATTAGGGAAGTCATCTCCTTGAGGTTCTCTTCCCTAGAGCATCATTGCGATGAAATCGTCTACCAAAGGCATAAACGAACTTGAAGCCGTCCACTATCGTATTCAACAACTCCATTAACCTCTCTAAAAATATGGTGAATCCTAACCTGACAGAAACCAGTTAAAATATTAGTAATGTCTGACTGAATAAGATCAAGATACATGGAGGTTTCTAAATTTATTTTAATAATTAGAGTAGTAGAAATATGTTGTAATAAATGAAGAAAAGACCTAAAAAGTTCAAGGTTGGAGATCCATGAAAGGTGGAGAGACCAAAAATAGATTAGATATTTTTTTTTTAAAAATTCCTAGTAAGGGCCATGTTAGGATCACAATTTTATTGCATTTATTGATTGTGCTATTACAAAATTCGGTAAATTTTTTTTTATGAGTTAATTGCGAAAAACCACCGGTTAAATAGGCCTAATTTTATAAAACCACCCATTAAGCCTTTAACTGCTTAGGCACCCAAAAAAGAAAAACGTTAACAAAAAACCAGCAAGCTCCAACGGCTGTCTGTTTGTCGGTTATTGGTCTCCACATCTTGATTATTATATTATTTTTTTAGTAAACCCAAACGGTTTCTTTAAATGATTATTATGTTGAACCGAGCCGGGTTTTATCATTTAAAACAAAATCGAAGTATAAACCAAAACACGCGTTTTGTTAAATGTTTTAACTCTTGTGATTCGAAGCCATTGCAATCGAATGTCTAAATCGAAGTGAGTGAAGCCCTAAATCCCGATTTGAAGCCCTAATTCGAAGAATTGAATCCCTAATTCAAAGAAAGAAGAGATCATAGCCCTAATTCAAGATTAGTCACGAAGAGTTGTAACCCTAATTCAAGCTCACTCGTCATCGATTGAATTGAGGTAAGTTGAAGCTATTTTTTTTGGTTTAATATGTTGTTGATTTTGGGTTCCCTGTATTAGGGTTCCTTCGAATTTTGGTTTGTTAAGATGAATCTCGTTTTTTCAGTTTATTAATTGTGCACATATTGGTTAGACAATGCCATATATTTTGAACCAATTTGAACACTTGTTGAGTTGAATATCTAATTTCTATTAATTGTGTTGTTTAGGCTAAGAAAATGTCAAGCTATAGTTTCATATCTTCCTTTACACGCCGTAGAATATGTAAACATGGTTTGGAAGCTAGATTTGCAACTGCACGTACTGTTGACCACTATGGTAGAATATTTTTTGGTTGTCCTTTGTATGCTACAAGTAACAAGTGCACCAATTTTGAATGGGGAGATGAAAGATTTATCCTAAGATTAAAGTTTATCATTCAAGAATTGGTGAAAGAGAAGGAACAACTACAAATGTCTAATATGGAACTATGAAAGGCAAATGAAGTTCATGTCGTTGAGATGGAGAAATTATGCTTGAAACTTGCATCTAAAGATTCCATAATAGCTCAATTGCAGTTGGAGAAAGGGAAGAAAAGATAATAATGTACAGATATTGTAATGCAGTTCAAAGATCGTGACCATACTCATATGTTATTGATTATAGGGTTAATCTTTTTGTTCATGTCAATTTACATTGTTTATATATAGATTGATGGATTTGAGGTTGGGAAGATACGTCATCTGGAGGATCTACGCTTTGTCAACCGGTCAAACTGAACCCGCAAACATCGAATCAGGCACTAAACAAGCAATGAGATAGTGAAAGAAGATTCAAGATCCAAACCTGCATACTTCCCGGCCTCCGGCGATGACTCGGCGGATGAAGGAATGCTTGTGGTTGCAAGTTCCCAATGGCCTTATTCTTCTTCGGATCCGGCGAGGGTTTATAGTAGTTGCAAGAGACGAGACGAAAAGGACGAAGACACCCAAACTGCGATTGAGGGTGGTTTTCTAGAATTTTTATTTGAAATTTACCCTCATATCCTTTAAATAAGCCTTTTTAAATTAAAATTTTATTAAGATAATAGAGGGACTTAGACTGTGCCAAATATTTTATAAAAAAAAACATTAGTACCCCATCTTTTTTAAAAAAATAGTTTCGAACCTTGAGTGACAGGCCCACCCCACTTCTTATTACAAACTAGACTAATTGAATCTCAATTATTATTTAATTTAAACTTATACGTAATTTCATACTCAAACTAGTATTACCCAAATTAGTGTTACTCGATCTTATTTACCAAAATTTAAATACCCAAGTCGAATTACCTAAGATAATAAACTTGTTTAATTACCCAAAATTTCTTAATTAGAGTCTAGAGAGGAACAAATTAATGTGACAAAGTAATGAATTTGAGAGAGAGCGAGATTAATGTAGAAAATATCATAAATCATTAAATCCCCCTAATTAGATTTTCCCCAATCCTGTTACAAATTCTATAAATAAGGAACCACTCTCGTATATTCCCCTTAAATTAATTTTTTCATAAATAAAAATTATCAAAATTTAAATAGAGTCTAATTTGTGTATCAGATACAAAAAAAAAGAAGTTGTTTTTACCCCATTCATCTCTTCCTTTTCTTTTTCTATTTTTATACCTCAATTTATTTGTTGGCAAAATGAGGTTTTCCCTATAAATACCTCTATTGATCTTTACTTTTATATCCTGTTTATAATTAATGATTTTGTTGACTAAGGATATCTCATTAACACATACTTGTTTAGGCACAACAATATCGATCAAGATCTTATGTATCTCTCACTTCATGTATCCTTACTGCGCGATTGGTGAAATTGTGGTTGTTTATTATTTTCTCGTAAAACACTATTATTTTAATATTTTTTTATTTAACTTGTACCAATCACATGAGAGGAATACATGTATCAATGATACATGAGATCTTGATTGCAATAATATGGCTATAAAAGAAGCCAATGGAATACACATAAAACTCAAGGACTACCAATGTTGTAAAATTATCAATCTTGGAGATGAAGTAATGGACATTTCAAAGTAATCGATTCACTACATTGTTATACTAACTAACACATTAATACTTTTATGCCCTTCAAACATAATTTTAAAATCTAAAGACTAAGGATATACTAACTAACACATTAATTACCTTTTTGTTAAATGATTTATGTACGACTACTAGGATAAGAAAAGTCTACAAATTAGCTAAATAAAATGGCCCATATCGTGCAGGTTGCTACTATAGATTATAATAATTAAAACATTTAATTATGTTTAATTTGAATGAAATGAAGTGCTTTGTGTTGTTGTACTGCTAAGCTAACCAGAAACAATTCATATATAATTATATATTATATATTGTGGTTAGAGACAAGACATGCACAATACATACGAAGATATCTAAATGGAAGGTTCCAATTTGACGAATGAACCTTAACCACTTCTAATGTTTAGGTTATGTCTAGGGTTGGTCCCACCTACCAGCCTGTGGGGCCCTCCTTATGTTGATTTATGTTCTTCTATGTATCCTCTAATCCACTAAAGTCAACCGCAAGACTTCTGACCATCTTTTCTAATTTATATCTCGTCTTCAATTTCAAACTGAATTAGGTCAAAAACAATACATTATTTTTTTTCACACACAAATAACCTACCATAATCTTCTAAACTTAGTTATTAAGAGTAGAAATGTATCTCTAAATGTAAAAAATTAAACTGACTTTAAAAAATTAACTAGATCTCTCCACTTTTAATTGGATAGAAATCCAAAAAACAATCGACGAGATACAAATTAATTTAACTTAAAATAAAAATCATGTACCCAAACTTACAATGTTCTTAACTAGATTAGATGTGAATAGGTTGGACCAAAATGACATGAGAATTCGAAGTAACCCAATCAAACTAACCCGAAGTGAACCGAGAATACAAAAAATGTATACTTCCTTCGAAGACTAACGTTATGCTCACCGTTTCCTGTTGACTGGATCATCCTACTTTCTCTTGAAGATCTCTTGTTGTCGGATTTTCTTGATGTATTTTTGTTTGTTTCTTTTTCCTTTTAATATGGTTATTCATGACGGTTAATCCGTCTGTCGATCTTTTTTTGCCATTTCGATTCATTAGACAGTATGTCGTATGTAGTGTTTCGAACAACTTTTCATTATAAAAAAAAATACATATAACTTAAAAATAACTGAACCAGATTATCGAATGATATGACCAATAGGAACTCTAGAATCCAAAATAAACTGATTTGAAATAATACGACGACCTGAACCCCCTGTCCGTTTACCATCGCTAACGATCACATTATTAGACTCACGATAATCTTAATCTTAAGAAGCTTTACGTCAACAATTGATTTCCGCTTAAGTTGGGAGTACTTAGTCTTTTTTTTTTTTTTTATTACTCGGTTTGTTTTGTGACACTTGGTCAAGAATCACGATGATGAAGATGTTCTAAATAAATTTAATTTTAAAAAAATTATAATATGTATATATACATCCAACTTAATTTACTTTATAAAAAGCGTATGCCATGATGTCTCGTTACGGTATTTATAACCTGTGTGTTAGGTTTCTTTGATTAAGAAGTTCAATTTTAAAAACATCAAAAAGCTTGTAGGAGAAATATGTCTCGGGACCAGGGGTTAGAAACTTAGAAAAATTTATGATTCGACTATTTCGATCCACTATTCCGAAGTTCAATCAGGAAATTTTTGATTTTATTTTTATTAATGATGTGAATTTGATACGATCCGGGAGAATATTTTGATCACCAAATCAAATACATATCAGTGTTTTGAGGAAAAATAAATAAATAAAAAAGTTTGTATGTGGTATATCTAATTGATCGGGTAATAATTATTCGTAAGGATATCCGGGTCGTATGTCCAATCTTCCAGATCGGATATTCAGTCCAACTAAATTTGTTGGATAAACCCAAATCGGATCGGATCGACCTTTTATAAAATAGTTGTATATACAGGCTTCCAAATTGGATTGATCCGATTGCACACTCCTATTTAGACATGTTTATCTATATTTACATGCAAAATAGAGTTTTAAAACATTAATTGTTTCAAATCATCAACATATATTCTCTTTTTAAGCGATGTAAAATAGGAATTTGAAACACTAGATGATTTAATTCAATAATATAATTTTAAGTCTTTTTTAAAATTGCATAAAAAAACTACTACCTCAAAAATACTAAATTATATCAGACATCTTATCGGACTATAATGTGTATTATCTTTCAAAGGTATGTAAAATATGATTTTAGGATTTAGAATACTAAATGATTTAAATCATTTTTTTTTTTTCAAATACATGTGAAATGAATTTTAGAACACTAAATGATTTAAGCCAATAAAATAATTTCAAGTCTTCTTTAAAGCGGCATAAAAACTACTTAAAAAATACTAGACAATTTTATACCTTTGGTCAAACTACAATGTGTATTATATTTCAAATGCACGTAAAATAGGATTTTAGTACACTAAATGATTTAAACCACCAATATTCTATTCCAATGTCATGTAGAATAGGATTTTAGTACATATAAGGTATTTTACGGCGTTTTTCAAACGACATGAAAGACCTTTCATGCCGTTTCTAAATGCCGTCCCGTAACGCCCTAATAAATGAAGCCGTCAATGAAAAATACTTTCCACGAAAGCATATTTCATGGAATTTAAAAAAATTCATGAAAAGTCTATTCTAATGCGTTTAATAAACGTCATGGAAAGCCTATTCCACGACGTTTACAGACACTGTTAAATATTATTCATTTACAAAGAAAACTTGGTAAAAAAAAACTTGATAAATAGGCAATACAAATTCCAAAAAAAATATATTCTTCAAAAATATAGAATACAATGCTAAATGAAAGGATAAAATAATATATATTATTTTCAAACGTAGTTGCCTTGAGAATAAAAATAGAATGTGCTTCTACAAAACAGAAATTTATCTATTTCAATTCTATTATTAAGACAAACACAATTTTTTAACACATGAAACAAAGGATCGAACTCTTTTTGTGGTTAAGGTCAACATCTAATAAGGTCATTAGGGTGAAAGTGAAACAACAATTGTTAATATCAATTCAACAATTCATATACAAAATTAAACAATAATTAATCCATTATCGGGTTTAAGTTCAACCAATCCTAATATATGGATAAATTAGACAAACATGGAGAAAATAGAAAAACAATAAATTTTAATTCAGCATTTTTAACGCGAACCGAAATGCATCAATTTTATTTTAAATGCCTGAAATACAAAATAAATAGAACCAAACATCATAAATGCAATATGAATGATTATTACTCTAATTGGATGCAAAACTACATTATATGAAAATACATGAATTTACTATTTAAAATGACAGCATGAACAAATGAATGACATCACCAACAGTCCTTATAAAATTTTGTCAAATTAGAGACATGTATAGTGGATACTGTTTATTTTATTTTTTAATAAAACAGTATGTAACTTCTATAGGTCACATTTATCAAGTTATCCAATTTAAAACTCGAATTTCAGTTTTATTAACCGGTATAAATCTCGTATAAACCAGCGTTTTTTCAGTGAACTCGTCAAAAACATTTAACGGCAATGCAATAGTACCAAGAACCAAGAAAACGCTCTCTTTGAGAGCTGGGTTTAAAACCCAAAAAAAAACACTAGCCTCCATAGAACACCAAAGCAACAACAAGGGGAAGAGACTATCCCACCACTCTTGGCCTACAAGCCACCATTTACGGCCTAACGGCTTTCTGGATCTCGCCGGTCATCCTGCTGTCCACCTCTTTTTCCGGCCTACCGGCCACCACTCCCGGTCCACGAATTTTCTTGAATGGGTTCTTGTGAAGGATAACCTCCCCTCCAGTTAAGCTTTATAGCTTTCATGGCTAAATCGTCACAACTCGGCTTCCGTCGACTTCAGTCCTTACCTCCGACCACCAAATCTATTTTACTTTGTTCTTTCAACACCAGATCCACCCATTTCGAATCTAGATCTGTCTTTGTTACCCCTGCTTCCATTGATGGTGTTAATGGAGGATTTCCGAGATCTTTTTTTTTGAATACTTCTAGATCTGGAAATGTTCCTTTTGAGAACTAATATCCAATTGATCTAATACTTATGAAGGATAACCCCCTGTTTCCTATGGCCTCCTTGGACTTCATTTTCTTGATAATTGATTTCCTTGGACTTCAATTCTAGCTTCTTGGTCTTCGTTTTCTTGAGGGTCGATTTCCTTGAACATCAATAGTAAAAATTGAACAAAGAAAGAAAAAAAAATAAATAAAGAAAAAAAATCCTCCTTTGCTCTTGACTTCGCACGCCTGTCTCGAGACTCTAAGCAATCAATTGGGCTTAATGGCCCAACTTCATTCTCCTTTAACCGAGGGAATGATTTCTTTAAAATAAAAAATTTTAAAAAAAAATTTTTAAGAAAAAAAAAAACCTTGAAAGTTTACGCTTCTTCCTGATCCTTTATTGCTAAACAATTGTTTGGAAATAAAAATCTTTGTTTCACGTTATATGGTCCGGTAATTTGGAGTACATCTTGATGGTGCGAGTTTCGTTTGGTTGAAGAATTGAATTTATTCGTGAGAAGGAGTCGAGGATAGGTGATCGAAATTTGAAGGCTCTAAAGACGAGTCCAAATCTGAGGTTTCCACCGGTGGTCCCTGGGAGTCGTACTAGCTCTGCACTGCTTCTACAAACATGTTCTCGTTGTTTCTCCATCGTTTTACTTGCCGGTGCTTCCTTCGGTGCTTCTCTTGTATCGGCTCGTTGTGATCGAAGTTTTTCTTTGATTTATTTTTATTTTTTTATGTTGTGATTCCCTCTTGATGGTTAGTCCATCTGCCGATTTAATCGGCCTTTCGATCAATTAGACGGTGTGTCGTCTAGTACATCGAACTGCTTTCATTTATAAAAAAAATAAATAAATAGTACCAATAACCAAGGTTACAATTCTTGCAAGTATAACTGAAGGAATTTTTTTTTTTAAAAAAAACTATTTACCTTCTCTTTGCCCATTCTTTTGATTCGGGTCATATTTGACGGGTCAACTGGTCTAGTTCCAACCTTGCAACAACTTTTACAGCAAAGCTTATTTCAGCAATTACCTCAAAATGGGGATTATTTACGATTAGCTGTACTATTTTCCAAGAGGAGAAAGATATGGTAACTAAAGTTGTTCTTTTAGTTTTAGTAATAATAAGCATTTAAAAAAAAATTTATAATGGTGATATTATTATCCTTTGTGTAAAGAATAATAACTTCAACTCAGTTATAAAAACTGAAGTTTTCGACTGTAAATAAAAAAAATTGAAATTGAAGATGACAATATGTGTTATTATCAAGACACTCCAAGGGTTTTGGAACTGTTCATGGAATGTCGAGATGATTATTTCCGACTTCAGATTGGATCTTTGTTTTTTTTTTTGACGAAATTCAGTTCAGACATGTTTTCAGAGAAATTAACTGTTTTGCTGACCCACCTGAGAATCTCAACCCAATACCAATTTTATAATGATCTCAAACTTATTAATTAACCTACCTGAAAATCTCGACCTTAAATACCAATTTTTTTGATAATTCCGAACTTCGTGTTCTTATCCGTAAAAATGTTTTATGTTAGACTAAAGGTAATCTAACATAACCACTCTCCATTTAAAAAAAAAAACCCTTTTGGCCGTTTCTGCAAAATAGCGTGTTTACATTTTCTTACTATCAATTTTGTTTATTTATTTGACTTTTTCTCCGTCAACATCCTTCTTTCCTTCTCCCAAAGTCACACCTCAAATAGATGTAAATTCCCGCTTTCTTTTCTTTTCTTTTATCTTATTTTCCAAATAACTTAATAATAATAATAATAATAAATATGCACTTTAAGTATCTATTTGACCGAGTAGCTAATTATATTAAATTGTAGAATAATGGTTATTTATAACTAGGAGTGTGAAATCTTATGAATGTTTCCACTATCATATTAAATTAGAGAATTATGGATATTTGTTTATAATTATTAGTGTGAAATGTTATGAATGTCTCCACGTACTACACGTCCAAATGAATATCCAATCTTCTAAATTTGGTTACGTACTATCTAATGGGTACATACATGCTTACCACAAGCTCAGAATATCATTACGACATTAAGAGTAGGGGTCAAAGAAGAATTTCTGACTCGTTTGATACGACTGCATGAATCGGACTAAAATGAAACAATAAGATTTTTTTTTTTTTTTTGTGTGAAACAAGAAGATCTTTGAAACGTGTTTAAATTGTATATCGTTTCACCGCATTCTATTAATGTTTACAAACGGTTAAGATTTTTGGAAAAAAAAGGTTATTTATAATATATTTTTAGTGATATACGTAGTTTAGTGTCGCATCTGTGCGGCTTTATTTCATATAATTTTTTTCATTATAAAAATAATATATGAATAAGCTAATTATTTAAATAAGTTAATTATTCGTTAAGTTTTCTTGTAATTATAAAAAAATCGTAACATGAATTAATTAATACGCTAACATGTTTAAGAAATAATTAACATGAATTAGAGAAATAATATTTATAATAAATTTTAAAAATGAACGTGACATATATCGAACCAAACAAATATCTACAAAATAGTTAATTAACACGAATTAATGATTGTATATCATATAAATTAACACGTAGGTAGAACGAGAGTTGGTTTAATAATATATATAGATTCAACCATTATTAAATGAAGTAACTTTATCATAGTGAATTACTTCATATATATCTTTTATTCTACAAACTTTGAGGGAAAACTATTTTACTTTACAATCTTTCAACCTATTCGATGACTTGTCACCTCAAAATAAATCAAATCAGTGAGATGTACACTCTTTCTAATTTTTTTGTTTAAAAATATTTGTAAGTAGAATTTTTTTTTTTCTCTAACCACTCGAACTACAAAATTTTAAAATTTATACACAGTATATAAATTCATTCAAAACCATCTTTAACATAGCGTTCATGGTGTTACTGTATGGTCTTTGAGATGTCAGGAATAAAGGTGTTTTTGAATGAGTGGAGTGCAACCCGATGAAGCTGATCGATGATATGTTCCACTGATTTCATACTCATGGTGATCAAAAGACAAAAGACTTGTCTCCGACGTCTGCTGTTGTGAGGAGATTAGACGGCAGGGAGGGTAAACAAGTTGAGTAGACTGAAACATGAGTTTTCTTGTTTTTCTTTTAATAGTGTTTCTCGTAGGGTTGAATTGTATGTTACTTGTTGTACTGGAAGACATGTTGTCCGGTTGAGAAGTTTTATGCAATGGGTTTGTTTACAAAAAAATAAAAATAAAAAAATAAAATTATTAAACATAGCGCTCATGTAATTTAGTGATTTAACATGCTAATATGAATTTTCATTCTACTATACTATCAATTCGGTACAATTATATATATAATTCATTTGTAAAGATACTTGGATTGATTAATATTTGGGAGGGAAGAGTTTAAGATCGCTCGATGCAAAGGAGTATTGGCCAACCATCACATATAAATAGACCATCATATACATTTCCGAGCGATTGACCATTTTCTCCGAAACGATGCGTTTTGCAACAAAGCAACCAACATATCCTATGAAATCAGCCTACTTGTCCCACATGCATCAGACTTTGAGCGATCTTTTTCTTTCCTTGTGTAATCCGTATCTTTCTTTCAATGATATTGTCTGTTGGAATATCGGATTTAGAGTTTTATTATTTTATTAGTTAGAGATTGGGTTTTCGTAATATTAACCTCAAACCCTAGGAGAACGATGTTAGAAATCCTACTTTAAATAAGGCTTTTTTTTCATTAGTTCATTTACCCAATTTTCATTCGAGAATTTCAAATGACAAATTGTAAGAAGTCGGCCAATCTCCCATAGCAAATCGGACGATCGGTTCTCTTTTCTTTTTGATCAATAAAAGTGAAATTTTGCAAGTTATGTATTGTTAGTTTATCTCGTTTTGGGGTTTGAAGAGACCGATTTGCATTGATAATTAGTGATGTTGATAATGATCTTTATCCTCATCATTATATGTTTTAATTAATGTGTTATGGTAGTTCAGGGTTTTTCTATGCAAGTCGTGATAGTTGCGTATAGATTTACTTTTGAGCTATTTGAGCGTGAAGGTGTCAATTGCAAGATGCGAGAGATCTATGTGATCGATACATTTAATATTCTACAAGATGCGAGAGTAGTGAAAGATTGTTTCCTTCATGGCATGTACATGATGTTTGGATTAAATTATTATCAATTGAGATTTGTTGTGTATTGTTGTGATGATTTAAATTCTAGAATGCTTTTGTTATCATTCGATATATAACACAATTATTTTCGATCTACCTGATATTGGATCAAGTATTGCAAACTCTTTCACTCATATTACTACATATTACGTTGTTTACAATTCTATGATAAATTGACCAATTTGTCCATCAAAGTCGACCAATTTGTGTTTTTCCCCCTTACGTAATTTATCTTATTTAATTACGTAAGTTCTTCCGTCTACTACTTCGATCGGCCGATCCCCTTGTTTTTGATGGCCAACCCTAGCCTCTATCATATCATTTGTTTTCTATATTGTTTGCTTATTTGATTTTACAATTAATATGTCAATTCATTACTCCATTTTCTAGTGTCCGAACCTAACCTTTTTACTACATCCGATCTTATATTATTTGTGGGATGCATACGTTTCATCCCTCGTCAACTTATATAGGTAATCTCTAGGTTATGGATGAGTGTTCGGTGGACAGGTAGGTTTTCGTGTCTATTTGGAGATTGAAATCCAAGATATGATTAAGTGCTTCGTGTAGAAGTTACTTACAGGGGACACCATGACTAGCCATGGGAGGGTCACAATGCATATTGTAGTAATCCCCGATGTGTGGTGCATGTGGAATGTAGGATAAATCCTACAACTACCTCTTATCGAATTGTAGGAAAGAAAGTCGTATGCATATGGGAGGCTATGGGGACTCAAGTCTAGAGTCTAGACTTCTACAACCAATTAATAGTTCGCCTCGTGGGCTAGAGTTAATATATTAGATGATTCAACTATGATTCTAGGTAGGACATGCATATGGAATGTTTTTTTGTAGGTGCCCTACAATGGATTCGAAAGTGGAGGAATGGGTCGATATTTTAGAACATGATGTGGATGGGAAACAAGCATGTTCACATCATGGATCATGCAACATAATAAACTAGAGCATGAAGTTCAAAAGAGGAGGAGAGTAAGAGGCCATGCATACACATCGGTTGGACCATATAAGTTGGAGCTTGGTAGATGAAAGATGGATGAAGATTAAAACATATGGATTGGCGAGAGGTGATGTGCAAGATACAACCATTGGGGTCATGGGGAACAATGTGGGTCAAAATATAGAGAGACTTTGTGCCAAACCTAGAACATGTACGATACCCATGAAAGAGTTGTGGGGAATGTTGTATGAGCTCAAAGTGGCTTTAGACTATGGTTATATATTTGTGATCCTTGAAACAAATTCATAACAAATAGGCGAACAAATGTCACGACGTCATCCACTTGCAATCCTGGTACGCAAATGACGTAAGATTATCTTAAAAGTGTTTGAGTAAATAGTGTTGTGAAACACCTAACTAGTCTAGCTTTTTTAATGATGACATTAAATTCTTGCAAAATGGTGTAAATATCACCAAATTTAGGGTTGTTGTTTGTATCACAACACTAATTCCAGTGAAATATTTTGATGTTGTGTGATGTGTCTCACGAAAGTTATGAGTTGATTTTTTTTGATTATTTGTCACATATTTTTATTAATATTTACAATTAAAAAATATATAATAAATTTCTAGGTAACAAGAAATAATGAAAAGAAAACCCCATGGAATATCAATCTACCCCTTCGCTTCTTCATTTGGTTTCCTAGAACTAGAATTTGTTTGCTTAAATTGAAGAGTTAAAAAGGAATAATAGACCGAGATATGAATAACAATTTTGATTCATTGTACATATTTTCCCAACATATCATCTTTGTTCAACTGTTTGATGAAATGTCTACATGAAAAAACGAGTTATTTCAATTTGGTAATGATGATTAATGTTGAGCTAATGGGAAGATCTGGTTTGGTTGATTCTCTAGGCAAAAAGCTTCACCGCCCAGGAAAGCCTAGCCAATGATGATATCCAGAAACTCGAAGAGTGCTTTTGATGAGCAAACATAGACAAACAATTTGAAATATTCCACCTGAACTGTACTTGTGCTAAAAACCGCAGCCATCCCTTAAAGTCGGTGTATTATATGAGTATTTAAAAGTTCATGTTTTAAAATTGTTGCTATTTACACCACTTTACATTTATTTTTTTAATATTATAAGACCCTGGTGTATATAATTTTTAGCACGATGTTGTGAGAGGACCGGGTTATTCCTAGATTACTCAGCCCAAATTCTCTAATTAATAAAGCGCACTAAAAATACGGAGGAACCGAACCTCCTTGATCGAAAAATTATTAGAGATAAATAAGTAGATAGTTTTATTATGTTCTCATATATGTATATAGTTTGATTGTTATACCCCAAGGGTTTATGCTTTTTTATAGCTTTTGTATTACCTATATATTAAGCTCAATAATATTTATTAAACTGTAGTTATGTCACTAATATTTGTGCGGGTTCTACACCTTAACATTATCAACTTTTCTAATAGATTGTATTAACAATTATAACAATTTTTCGAATAAATAATTTTTAAATGTTAAAATAAAATATTCGTAGAAGAATTTTTTTATTTTATCGATTACGAATTCATAGTGTTCCGTAATGCCGAACCGAAATAAGTATTTGTTAGCCGAAGAGAAGTCGCATAAATAAATAGCTATGACATGGATTCTTAGCTGTTATCAATTGTCCAGCTTAGAATAGGCACAAGTGCACAAGTAGCGTCTAATGATTAAATTAAGCTTAACATTGACCCTAATCCATATATTTATATTTGATGATTGCCTAATTTGACTAATCTAAGTTGCTCGCCCAATTGAATTCGACTACAGAGCAGCCACGATAGAAGCAACTTGCTCGACTAATTGAGTTCCACTCCAGACCAGCCACGATAGGAGTATTTTTAAATTTTAACATTTTTTTTAAACCTTTTTATTTCCTTGAATTATCCATAAAATAATAAAATATACTTAATGTACAAAATGTACTAACTATTATTCTGTAAAGAATAATAAGTGCTTAAACGATAGAGTGAAGTATATATGGATAAGTGCACAATACATCAAGAGTTGACTCTTAAATAAGCCAAAAATAAAGAACAAATAAAAAAAAGAAAGGGATCAAAATTCAGAAAAAACTATGAGAAAATATCATTAAAAATAGTTACTTTATTTTTAATTAATCTACTTGATATATGAAATTGAAAATTTAATCATTAAATTTTCATATTTAATGTATAAAATATTTTTTTTTTAAATATTTTATTTTATTTTTTCAATTTATTTTTTGTCTGTCAATAAATATGAACTACCAACGGTAATTCACGGTACAATTATGTATTGTCAATTGTGGTTGACAACACAACTATGTATTGTCAACGGACAACGCTTTTGATGATACAGTCATTAACGGTTATTAAAAAAATTATATTCAGTGGATAGATTTTAATTTCATAAAGTTTACAAGTTACATTACCAAGAAATTTTTTCTACAAAAAAAATCCTGTTAGAAACAACATCATTGAGAACTTATACAAACTAATGAAATGAGATTGAATTCAAGAGTACGGTGACATCAGAACAGTTGTTAAAAAAACCTTCCTTAATTATCACCCATTTACAAAAAATAACCTCTATAATATTTTTCTTAGCATTAGTGTAAGCTCGCTGACCCTCGCTAATATGGTTATAATCTATGGTTGCATTAAATACAAAGATAGTAATTGACTCATAACTACAAAAAATGCTAGGATTTTTTAATCCTAATTAATCCTAATTTAAGTGACTGATGAATCCAGTTTTCTCACGAGTTGTGTACTAAAGTTTCGGGACGAAACTTTTCTTAACGGGGTGAGATGTAAACGCTAGGATTTCTTAATCCTAATTAATGATGATTAACTTAATCATCGATAGTAATTGACTCATAACTTGCAAACAATGCGTAGATGATGAGTATGAATTTCACCGTTATGTTCCTGGCGTAATTTTGGACTTGTGAGGAAATTTTCATTTTTTCCTCCGGGAAATAACTTTTACCCTCCGGTGTTATTTGGAGCATTTGAAAGCTCCAATTAATAAAATTGTAGTAGAGAAATGATCAAGACATCAGATATATCCTAAATATGAAATAACATGAAAAAAGCAAAACGGCCAAAAGAGTCGCTATTTTGCTTCTTAACAACTACAAAAAGGCGGGTTAGGAATACCCATTTTCCGGAAGTTGTGGGATAATTATCCACACAATATTCCTGATTTATCACTCCAATTTCGAGAAATATGGAGAATAGGCTCAAACCGCCTTCAAAATGGTAAAAGGATAATTATTGACTTCGCTAAAGGATAATTATCGTCTTTGCTATAAATAAATAGCGGAAATTCATGTAAGAGCCTTAGTCTTTGGGAGTTAGATTTGGCCTTAGCCGCCCCCGCGGGTCCGTGAGGCCGCCCCTACGGCTCGTCTGTTCTTTTGCCCCTGCGGCTCAGGGAACCGCCCCTGCGGTTTCTTGCGGCTGCAGCCGGCTTTGTGGACCGTTTGACTCGTGCTTTACCATTCTTTCTTTTCCCTTAAGTATCTTCCTTGGCTGATGAGCAAGGGTTTCATCTTCCTAATCCAGCTTCTCACGTCCTCCTTTCTTCTCCCTTTCTTCTTCTTGATCTTGAGTTGGTTTTCCTTGAGTTTGGAAGAGAGTTGTGTGTTGTTGTTGAGGTTGATGATGGTAGATGTGATTGCTGAGCTTGGAAGCCAACTGAGTTGTGGTTGTGGAGCTTTTCCTTGCCTAGTTCAGCAGTAGAGGTGAGCTCCTTGTTTCTCCTTCCTTTCTTTCTTTCTTGTTCTTCCTCTCTAGCTTAGGATTAGATGTATGAAGAGACATGTTGATGTTGGTTTATGTATGTATATGTATGTGCTTGATTTTGGATGAGAGAAGACGTGATTTGATCACGTGAAGAGCCGAAGAGGAATCGCGGGATCATCCTCTGCACTGTCGCCGCCCCCGCGCCTAGAAGCCGTCGCCCCTGCGGAGACGTGTCACAGTGTCTGCGCCCGTACCTGCGCTTGCCCGCGGCCGCTGTCACCGCGCCTGCGGGTTGCCTTGTCCCTGCGTCCCTCTTGTCACGCAGGTGCGTCTTATCCCGGGTCTACCTAGAGTAAGGTAGATCATTTCCTTTCCCAGGATGAGCGGGTTAGTAGCATGCTAGGTTCGTATATGAGGATAGAATGAGGATGATCATGATATCGTTTATGCCGGTTATGACTTTTGAGGTTTATGAGTTAGGATATGATCCTTATGGATCCCTTGGGTCTAGGTGTGACCCCTTTGATGGAAATGAGTTTGATATATTGTTATGCCTTGTTATTAGGCAGTGTTGTCCTCCAGATTGGAGTGGACCGTGTTTGAGGATTGATCGTGGTTGAGATTACTTATGAGGTTGAGGTAAGTCCGTAGGACTTACTTAGCTGTCATCCTTATATTGGATGTATGCATGAGTGGTTTGTGTTATATGCTTGATAGCATGCATTATGATGATTACCGACCTATGGTTTAGTGACTGCCCATTGTAGGGCCGTGACAACTTGTCCTTTCATCCCGCTGGGAGTCTGGAGGTTCTCTACGGGCAGGCCAGTTTGGCTCAGTGGGTCGGCCACCTGCACCACTCCCATAGGGTACACGGGAGGTGGGACCGGATCACCACTCCAGTTGGCACCATTCCCGAGAGGCGAGGGTTATATTTCTCGTGTCACATATATTCATATTGATATATATATATATATATATATATATATATATACGCTTGAGTGATTGGACTTTATAAAGATAATAAACCGGGTAAATGTGTGAAAAGCATGATGATATGTTATGATTCCTGATGTGTGTTTGTGCTCTTGCATCTCTATATATATGTGTATGGTTAGCTAACAGTTTTATACCGTGTTGTAGATACTTTGCAGGTTAGAAGAGCTGCAGAGTGATCCAGAGAGGGCGATCCGCTGAGGGCTCCGTACACTGGGGCGTTATCGTGGGATAGGGAACATTTTGTTATGTACAATTACGTTTTATTTGTACTCAGCGGTACTTTTGTATCACCTTTTGATACTTATATATATCAGTTTCATGTTTTGGTTTTAATCTATATGTGCCTTGTTGTAAGATCAGTGAACTTGTTGTCAGGCTAGGGTCAAGATCCATTGTGAGATCCTAGCCCAGTAGCGCCTCGAGTCCTAGAGATTTGGGGTGTTACAATTCATTTCATTTAACATTTCTTCGTAAAAGCTCTGATTTCTCTCAACCTTCAAACTCATATCTACTCTTCGTTTGTAATCCGATTTCAATTCCGTTTGAGGTTTCGGATTCCTCTCTTCATTCTCTTCATTTCGGTACAAATGTTTCGCGTTTCCGTAGAAGTTAAGGCCATGTCGTGCATATCCCTTACCTGGCCGGTCCCGTCGCTCAGGTTCCGGTGAATTTGGTGGTGTCCGATCGTAGCCTTCGTCGTGATTTCGAATCTTCTTTCGGTTCGTCAATCGGGTTAGTAACGAATAAGTTATGAATTTATTCGTTTTCCGTATTGCAATTTGGTCTAAATTGACCTTAAGCTTCTCAAAATGGATAAAGGGAAGTTCCATTATGTTCGTTTAAATATTCTGATGATCTTAGGTTGTTTGAATGACAAGATCAGATAACAAGTAGTTTCGAAATTGCCTTCGGATAAAATATTCTGTTGTCGAAATTTAATTAATTAATTAAAGGATTATTTAATTAAATTAAGATTCGGGAAATGTCTTAAAGCTAATTCAAAGGAATGAATTTAATTGGTGTTTGAAGCGAGAAATTTAAGACGAGGAATTTGATATTCCTTACAGGTGTTGCAAGAGACAATAGACTAATTGTACTTTGATTTGATTGTTTGCGCCTATACAAGTAAGTCTTCGGACTTACTTAGTTCTGATCTGTAGAGGTTACTACATGAGAGATTCGAATTGTGTGGCATTATTTTTGTTATGAAAGCATGATGAATGTAATACCATGATGATTGTGATTTTTGTATAAAATGTTGAGCATGTTGTGTGGTATAATTATCTTGAGACAATGTTGAAAGTGTATGGATAAACATGCTCATATATTGTGTGTGTGCACACGCGCGTGCGTGTGCATGTATGTGTGTGTGGTGTGCGGTAATGTGTGAAAAGGTTATATTAATTCAAGTGGAATTGATAATGTGTGGCATATAGCTAACGGACAAAGATGTGTGAACACATGTGATATGTGTATGTGAGAACGAGCCTGTAATCATACGGTCATAACCCATATGGGGCGAGGCACATAAGTGCACTGGCTACACCCATGAACTTGGGTAAGAATGCCGTATTAGCTTGGATTGGCGTTAGCCTAAGTGCACCGGCTACACCCATGGACTTGGATAAGAATGCCGAATTAGCCTGGATTGGCGATAAGACTCTTTGAGTCGTGGTCGGGATTCCCTCTTTTTTTTTTTTTTTTGGTAATGGTAAATTCGGAGACCACCCGGTTCGATCGGCTTAGCCGCTCTACGTCCGGATCGGGTAGAAAGTCGTAGCCCATTGTTGGGGGATACCCTCCCAATATCAATTTTTCCATACATGCCGCCAGGAGGATTCGAACTCGAATCTCCAAGCTAAACACTTAAGGAGCCTAGCACCACATCCCACTAGACCAACTGAGTATTGGTTACGGTCGGGATTCCCTCAATACTAGGAGTGGAGGGTGCGACCGTTGCGAATAGGATATGCCTTCTATCATGGGGTACATACATAGGGGCTTGCTCCATGGGGCGATCAGAGTGCAAATGAATTAATAAGATAGTATCACCGACCAATAATAAGCATGTAAATGAATGTTCCGGCCATAGGTGCATTTGCATACGTGTTGCATATATTGTATATGTGTTTAGTAGAATCTCTTGGACATAATTATGATCTTGAAGTAACGGTTTGTACCGACATCTTTTTAGGTATTCTTGCTCATAGGGACGCTACAGGGACGTCAGTTGTTGGAAGTGGTCCGCTGGGGCAGTGATCTCACAGGAGTTGGTTTGTTTTATTTTGAGTTTCCCGCTTGTTGGCGGAGGTGTATGATAACATGATTTATCGACCTGTTTTACTCATGCATTTAGTTAGATTTTCCCTTTCCGCATTCATGTTTTAGCCTTAGTTTGTGCCATTTATGCTTGTTTAGTTCTACTTTGCAAGAATAGATGTCTACACACACTATTTGTGGCTTTGTAGGTGATTTGACACATTTTGTAGCTAAAACGACGTATTTGAGGATCAAGCCTCGAAGTGGACGCATTGGAGCGAGCTACGTGCACGGGAAAGGCGAGGAATCGAGCTAAAGATGCGAGGAATCGAGCTAAAGACGCGAAGGAACGAAGAAGACCGCGTCTCGGACCAAGATGGACCGATCTCGGTCAGACTAGACCGAGATGGTCCAAATCTCGGCCGAGATTTCTCATGGCTCGGTCGAGATTCCACTTGGCTCGGCCGAGATCCACTTGGCTCGGCCGAGATGATCATGGCTCGGCCGAGATTTATCTTGGCTCGGCCGAGATTTATCTTGGCTCGGCCGAGATTTATCCTGGCTCGGCCGAGATGGTTCGAACTCGGCCGAGATTTCTTGATCTCGGCCGAGATTTCCGAGGACTTGACGCACTGAAGGTTCTGTTGCCAAATCTCGGTCCCGACTGGCCCGATCTCAGCCGAGATTTCTGCCCGAGATTTCCTGTTCGGCGATTTTATCTTATTTTTGGATCAGTTTTGGCCCAGCCCATCCTTTGTAAGATTGTTGCCTATAAAAGGGAAGCTCTAGGTTATTTCTAAGGGTCCGATTTAGTCCATTTCTTTTAGGGTTAGGTTACCCCATAGGGGGAGCCGCCTCCCTTCCTTTTCCCTCTTCTCCACCATTGTTCTTCATTAGTTTACATTAAAGTTTCAGACTTTCACATTGAGTTTTGTTTGGAAGACATTGTTGATTAAAGATTTAATACAATTGAAGGTTTCCAGCTAGTTATTGCAGTTAAGTAGTTCCTTCTTTCCCTTTTGTTATTTCTTTATTTGTCTTTTTGTCTTTTGATATGATTGTTATTGGTTAGAACCTTGTGGTTCCAAGGTTGACAGGGATTTGTTTATGCCTTTGATTATGATGGAATGTTGTGCTTTATGTTTTGGCTTTGACTTGCTAGAAATCCTAATGGTTGGCTTGTTCTTGAACCTAGTTAGAATCCTTCTAGCTAGTAACCTAAGTTAGAATTGAGACTTACCCGGTGATATTCCTTCATAGATACACGAGAGACTGATCATAGGTAATAAAGGTTTATCCTTTATTGGTTGAATGTGCTTAGATTCCTTGCTAAGTAGGGTAATACCTGAGACTTACTCGGTAATGGTTTACCTTTCCCTTAGTTTGTAGTCTGGTTTGTTTAGAATTTCCTACCTCTCTACCTTGAGACTTACCCGGTAATAGGTAGTTGGTTTGGAACTAGATAGTCTTGAGACTTACCCGGTAATAGACCGTCAGCCTAGAAATCTTCTTCCCTGTGGCTTTTCTACCATATATCTTTATGAGTCTTCCTGAATCTATATGTATAAACAATGATCTTGAACCCTTGGAATCCAGTTTCTTTCCTTTAACTTGATTATCTTTGTTTTCCCTTTTTGTTTGTTTGTTTTGACTTTCAATCAATAGTGACAATTGACTGCGAGTTCTTTAAAACCTTTTCAAAACCCCTTTGATTTCTTTCTCTTATCTTTTTCAACCTCCTGTCTTCAATTGAGATCTATTTTATATTTATAATCATTGCTGCAAATTAATCCTCCCAGTCCCTGAGATCGACCCTGGAATACTTACCTTTACTGTGATTGACCCATACACTGTGGGTTCGTTGCTATTTAGGGAATTATTACAGGTTATAAATATAAAACTATCCCTTCCTTGTTTTACTAACTTATAGGTCTTTATCATTATTGATAAAGGTTTATAGGAGTGTAAAATCAGCGAACAATGTACACTTGCCGGTGTGCAACGTTGTCAAATGTTGTTTTTGCAAGAACGGCGGTTGTGTTTTTACAGCTATAACACTTATGTTGTCGTTTTGGGTGCATATGCATGTGCATGGTTTTGTTGTGTAAACTTTTATACGACAGGTTGAATGTTCTCATTATTTGTCTGTGCTTCTTGTTGCAAGGTCCTATAAGTGATGTTGTTGTTAGGCTAACTGATGAGACCCACTGTGTGGTCCCTGCCAAGTGGCGATTTGGACTAGTTAAAACCCGGGTCGTTACAAAGATCCCCTAAAAAAAGACCCCCCACACCACAATATCCTCGACCGATCTGCGAAGCCCATCATTAAATAAGCTGTTGCACTCTCTCAATGCCCTGGATGATAAGTTCTCAAGCCAAAATACATCTTAGAAACACTCATACAAGAACGAAGCAGGAGCAGCTAGCTCACTCTACGGGTCCCTCAACTGTGGAAGAAGATGCATGAACTCAACTGCCTTAACCACCCTCTTCATGACAAGCTCTCTAACAAACCCGACATCTCTACTCACTGCCTCACCCAACAATTTAACGTCCATTGCCGGCCTTGCAATGTCCTGTAGGAAAAGTCTTTTTCTAAGCTTTGACCCATGACACGAAGGCCAAAATAACTCAATTTTTCAAACATTAAACTCAATCCCTAAACCCGGACCAAAATTTCGAATGATATCAAGAGCTGTAGCCACCTCCATCGACCAACCAATAATCGTACCATCATCAAGATACCAAGCGTGAAGGAGATGCTTGCAACTATCCCTGATCCTATGCAGAAGCGGGTGCAAGACAAGAGAAGAAGAAGAAAAAAGAAAAAAGAATGGTCCTAGAGGGTCTTCTTGCTGCACCCCACTAGCCGACCATATTCATTCATCCCCAACGTATAACCGAGAAGCCTGATCATACAAGAAGTCAACCAATAAAGAGATAGGCGGACATCTTTATAACCTCTCTAAGCAAAATAGTATTGGCAACTAGGTTGAAGGCATTAGTATAATCTACTGTCAGCATAGCCACTGAACCATCGTCATAACGCTTATTCAGAAACTTATTAGTACTGTGCAGAATAGCCTCTACACCACCTGAAACACCAACTCCAAGCTGGAAATCTCCAACATATTCTCTCATATCTTTACGCACTCCCATCGCTGCTGCTTTAGACACCAACCGCCTCCATACAATACCCATTTTGATGGGTCAAACCCCATTGTCAGGCTTCAATAACGCTGTAAGAGGAGTCAAAGCCACAAACTCAGTCAAGCTCAACGGACACATGTCTCCCAACCACAAATTAACCACTGAGGTAATCGCTCTCAAAAGACCCGTGACAACCGCAAAACCATCACCACACCTAACATCTAAGATGGTTTGTGCTCTCAAGCTGTTTCTACCACAAGAAGTACCTTTGGGGAAGGACTTAATGCATTTAAAAATCAAATCGGCATCAACAACGAGGGGTGGCTCGGAAAATGTAGTACAAAGCTTAGAAGGAGGAGGTTTGTATGGATGATTAGTCTCTATCACTCTCAAAGTCTCTTCGTTATAAGGAGTTACTTCATAAGAACACAAAACCTTAACGATAACGGTAAAAATATCAAATAAATCTTATTAATTATTAATGAAGTGGTTTATTTTTAAAATCTTCTAGTTTAATTTAGATTTATAACAATAAAATCATGTTTATGTTTTTAATTTAGTGAAAAAAAACTAGTACCAATTTTGTCTGACCTTTTTCACCTATAATTAATATTTAATGTTAGTCCAACTTATCACAAAAACAATGAATGATTATAATTTATTAACCAAAACATTTATGTAAGAATTTAAAGATTAAAAAAAAAGATATACTTAAAGAAATGTTATTTAAACACTTGCTCAAAATGCAAACTTTAATCTAATAAAGCATATCATCAAAATTTTCCAATTTATACATAGTATTTAAATTTATATATTATTTTATTTAACTGTAGGCCTTACATTTAGGGCAAATGTGTCCAAAATCAGCACTGTAATTTATTTTCTAGTTTAGACCGATAATTGATAATCTCATGAATCAACGAGGATGTCTTTTCACATGTATATAAGCTGATCCTTTGATATTACTCAACCTTTGCAATTAAGCTCTTGATAGTGACATTTAAACAATTACTTAAATTTAAATTATTACCATCTACTAAAATAACTTTAATATCATGATTGCACTTCTTAACATTCATTGTGTAACCTACCTATACTCTACAGTATATGCATTTAAACCATGACCTAAATTGGAAAATACTCATTAAATATTTACCTTTCAATAGAAACATTTTTTAAATAAAGTGTAACTTTAATTTATGATCATTCACTTATTTTAATTCATTTTTATGTATCAAGATATTATTATTTTAACTTTTAGATATTTTTTTGATAGGTAGGTATTTTAAGACCAATTAGTAGCTTGACTAATTCATACGGATTTGAGCACTCTCCTGCAATTATGTAAGAGATTAAGGGCACCTAATGACGAGTCCTTTGACAATAATCCTCTAATATCTCCTCGGGCACGAAACGCGATCTCGGTGCTCCGTCAACAAATTTGTGTCCCTGTGAAAATGGTAACCATGAGTTTGAACCATATGTCGGGTTGTTTGAATATTTAATTTTTGGCTCAGTCTTATACTTTATTGTCAAATATTATATTTATCTAATTTCTTTTTTTAAAAAAAATACTTTGCACGTTATCTATGTGTTCGAATTACGTGTTCATCTACAATCTAAAACTCCTTGACAAGATATAACCACTTTTAAATGAACGATTATAACCCATGTGTGAATTTCTATTTTGTTTTCATATTTGGTATAAAAAGACAACATTTATAACGTTAATTATTTTCTAAAGGATGACAACCATTTAGGGGTCATCTGGTATTCATACCAAGCTATCATGGATATAGGTGATGTTTATATGCAATCTTGATTAAATATTAATATTTCGTTTGAAGGATCAAAGGTGTATCCTCCTGTCTCAAAAATACAAAGTTATATATATATATATATATATATATATATATATATATATATATATATATCTTTAATACCTTACTGTCAATATGAAACCGATCCTTAATGAACACTCAAGTTCACATCTTTACTGAATAAGTCAGACGTATTAGCTAAACTCATAATATGTTATATATTATGTAACTTGTTGTCATCATTCAAATTATATTTTGAAATTATCCATCAAATTATATTACTTTTTATCAACTACAACCATCCTTCAATTTTGACATCATCGTACTAATCATTAGTAAACTCATCGCCTCTTGATGAAATATCTTTTGGACTCTTTGTTACGGTAAAGTTATAGAAAAATATTTACCTAAAATTGAGTAAATTTCAATCCTCATATTAAAATTTTATTATCTTTTTAATGTTTTCAACTTTTCTATTGCATTTATTTTTATAGAACTTCACTATAAAAAAAACTCTACACCATAATGGATATGAAATGAAGATTTAGGTTTATGATTAGCTTTCATGGGATTATTCAAATGTTTATCCAATAGGAACAATATAGGGAATATTGCATAAAGTAGCCTACTTTTTTTAGAGGTGTGATAGTCTTTAACCTAATCTATTTAATAAATATGGATAACAGTCCATCATATATTACATGTTATAAACACTAGCCTCCTCATCGCCGACGGGATTTTTACCGATGAAGAAATTAAGTTGACCTTTTTGTGCCTATGCTTCTAGATATTTGAATAAATTACAAAACATTGCATAATATTAAAAACCAATAAAAGCTAAATGACCGAAAAACTAATTAGAACCACCTATAATAAATTTGAAGGAGAATACATATGTGTACCAATATCATATTTAGTGCTCATTTGGTTAGAGTGGTGAAATGAAAACGGAATTGAATCGGTTAGATTACTTTCATATGTAAAAATACATCTAAACAAACATAGTTTTTTATTGATTTCGAATCATTTCGTTGTCAGGAATGATTCCTAACGATGCTAAACGAGCCCTTAAAGAGATTTTGGATATGATTGGAATGATTTTTTTCTTCTACTAAGCGAGTAGAATAAGATATTTGTAATTGGGTTAGCATAAATTGGGGTATTATTGGTATTTTTGAAATAGTTAGGCGAAAGAGCGGAACATTGATGAAAGTTTGGATATTTAGTGTAATTATGCGAGCAGAAGGTCGAGAATAAGATATTTTGAAAAGTAAAAGCAGTGTTGAACTCAGAAAACAGTATTGAAAGGCTGATCATCGTCGTGTAGACGAAAGATTCAAAAAATGGGATAAGAAAAATTCAAAAGGAGTTGTAAACCTCATTCTCTGGTGTTTGGTTTGTGGGAGGTGGGTAGTTGTTGATTTCAATATATTCCACGTCACCCATCTCTCTCCTCTCTCTCTTTCCCTTTTTATAGTCTCGCCTGCAACTCATCCTTCTCACCTTCCAAATCAAATCTCCCAAACGCGTTGTTTCTTCTTCTTCTTACGCATTTCATCGAACATCTTGACTGCTGCGTACAATCATGCGCCCATTTGTCTGATTCCATTGATCCTCAAACCAATTTTATCCATCAAAGATCCAACGCCATTGCAGGATTGCAGTAGCAGAGATTTAAAAATGTCAGCTCAGAGGTTTTCATGGAGATCCTTGATTCCTTGTTGCAGTGCAGAAGAACCTGTGTTACCAAAGTCAAAACCGAAGCCAAACACAGAGCCAAATCCGTTCCCGAGATTTATGCTCGATTTGAGTAACCCGAATTCATTGACCCTTTCCGAGGATCTATCGATCTCGCTTGCTGGTTCAAACATTCATAGCTTCTCCCTTCAAGAGCTCAGGCTGATTACTCAGAGCTTCTCTTCTAGTAATTTCCTTGGAGAAGGCGGGTTTGGGCCTGTTCATAAGGGTTTCATTGATGATAGGGTTAGACCCGGTTTGAAGGCTCAACCTGTTGCTGTCAAACTCCTTGATTTGGATGGAGCTCAAGGTCACAGAGAATGGCTGGTTAGTTTACTCATCCACATTGTACTCTTTTCTATTTTGATTTCATTTATTTTTAAATTAATACGTTTATTCAATTCAGGCTGAAGTGATCCTTCTTGGCCAATTAAGACATCATCACCTTGTCAAATTGATTGGATATTGCTGTGAGGATGAACACAGACTTCTCGTTTACGAGTACATGCCGCGAGGAAGCCTCGAGAATCAACTCTTTAGAAGTAAGATCAATTGTGTTTTTGTTTACTTTGATCATCTATTGTTCATATCTGTTAGGATTAAATCATCGAAATTATGCTATGCCGGCGGATTTCCATCTATGTTTGACTTCTTCTTGATGCAAATTGGCTTTATTAGGTGTTGAATGCCTGTTAATAATCTATTTCTTGTAGATTTGTTCATCTAACAAAAGTCCAACCCTTTATGGTTTGCATAGATTTGACTTTTCGTGTAAATGTGTAATCGTTGATCAAGATTTGTCTTCTGACTTTTTCCAATCACCATGAATCAGATGAAAAAAGATTCAAGTTTAATTGAATTCCCTTTGGTTTGATATTGTTACAGGATCTACAGCATCACTCCCATGGCTAACAAGGGTCAAAATCGCGCTAGGAGCAGCCAAGGGTCTTGCCTTTCTCCACGAAGCAGACAAACCGGTCATATATCGCGATTTTAAAGCTTCAAACATATTATTAGACTCTGTAAGTGTCTCGTTTCCTTTCCGTTTTCATTCCTATACACGAAAAACATAAGAATTATGTACTGAATCAATCCAAATGGATACAGGATTTTACTGCAAAGTTGTCTGATTTTGGTCTAGCCAAGGACGGCCCTGAAGGAGACGACACCCATGTCTCGACTCGAGTCATGGGAACACAAGGTTATGCAGCTCCTGAGTACATCATGACCGGTACATATTATATCACACCCGAGATCTATTCTATTTAGGACGTGTTTGGTATCAATATCTGAGATAAGTATATGGATATCAATGTCTGATATATTGATATCTAGACATGGAAACCAAACAAGCCCTTAGCGAGTTTGAGCTGAAAATGCTAATCTGTTTTGGTTAATTTTCTCAGGTCATTTGACTGCAGCGAGTGATGTATACAGCTTCGGAGTAGTCTTATTAGAGTTATTAACAGGAAGGAGATCAATGGACAAAACTCGTCCATCACGAGAACAAAATCTCGCGGATTGGGCTAGACCGCAGCTCAACAATCCGAAGAGACTGAGTCGGATGATGGATCCTAGACTCGAAGGTCAGTACTCGGACTCAGGAGCTCGAAAAGCAGCTGCATTGGCTTACATATGTCTGAGCTTAAGGCCTAAAAACCGGCCCACTATGAGCGTCGTGGTCAAGACACTCGAGCCACTCATGAGCCTAGACGACGACATTCCGTCTGGACCTTTCGTTTACACGGTCCCAACCGAGAGCCCGATTCAACCGAGTCCCGACAGACAACACCACAACCACCATAGGAAGAGAGAGCCAAGGAAGGATGTGAATGGCATTGAGAAGCGACGCGGAAGATCGCCGAGATCTTCGTCGACGATATACTCCGATCCGAATATACAGAAGAATCTCAGAAATGGAATGAATTCAGCTATGCATCTCAATGACAGAGGAGCATAGGAATGAATACGTACATGTTAAACTGTAAATATAATTCAAAAACAAAAAAAATGTCTTAATTTTAGATAATGCATTATATTGATTGAGGGTATTATAGATTGTGTAGGTCTACATAACTTATGCAAGAGAGATATATCATTTGTTTGTGAGTTTTTTCTTTTCTTTCAAATTTCTTCATATTTTGATCATAGAATTTTGTTGTTTTCTCTTTTGTATCTTCCTTCTATACAAATACACATACAATTCAAAGGAATAATGCAAGTTATTTTCTACTCCCTCGTGTTATCATTCTATATTGGAATAGATTATTCAAGTATTTAATATTATAATTTTATATATACCTTAAAAATTTTAAACCAAGATTCAATACACCAAAAGACATGTGGATGAGTTGGGTAATAATTTAGTTTCTGACATTAAAAATAATAAGTTATAAAATTTCCTAGTTTTCAACCTAATATTCGAGTTAAAGAGAATTTAATTGTTTTACTAATCAACAAAAATGTCCCTTTCTTCCAACCTCCCGAAAATCGAATAAGGCTATATTTAGTTGTAGGTATGTTTATATTTGAGTTTTTAATCTAAATCTCGGGAATATAATCTAGGTATTGGCGTTTAATTATATATATATTTTACATGAAAAGACACATTCAAAATATAATTATATTATATTTTGGAGTTTTTATGCTCAAATAAATTACTCATATTATTCTCTCAATTTAAAATTAAATTATTCCAAAATATAAATTCAGAAAAAATAACCTCAAATAACCATAATCAACAGCTACTCACCGCCTAATTTGTATAAAAATTGCTATAAATATAATATTCACTACTTTTGAATTTGATTATTTATGAATGTATAACCCAATAAATTTGCAAGAATTTCAATGATTAAACCAAATGCAAAGAACCAAAAGAAAATTCATTTTTTCTACATATGTCAATTCTTAACCAAACATGATATAGACAATTTGTAGAGTTTAACCTTCCAAGAAAGACATAAAAATGTATATTATTATAATAGGGTAAGGCCGACTTTAACTAATTAAATAATGAAGTTGAAGAAAAATGAGTCATGAGTGACGCAAGCAGCATGAGGCTAAACGTGATTAATTAGTCCAATAATGAAGGATAACATTGACCTTTAAAAAAGTAATGACCACCTGATCCTTCTTGCATTGGGAGGATTAATTAGTGATGAGCTAATAACTAGCTAGCCAATAGCCATGACTCTGTCAACTTGATAGAACTCACTTCAATAATTTCCTCTTTTTTTTATTATTAAATAATTAATTAATTAATTAAATTAATCTCTCTCTCTCTTTTTGGCGTATTGCATGTTTCTGTCCCTACACTCACCTACTTTTTTTGTTTACTAATATATAAATTAAAAAATGATTTCTTTTCTTATAAAAATTGAAATAAAAAGATTTCTTCTTAATAAACAATTTTTTGATCCTATTAAAGTGTAGGCATTATTAGATTTGATAAAGATCTGAATGAATAAATTGACTTGATCTTCTCCAAGCACTTACTTTAACAACTCATGCTTCTATTTTATTATTAAAATTCACCAATCAAATATATCTCATTTATCATTTTAAAAAAGAAAAAGAGATAGAATACACCAATGAAGATGCCAATATATATATATATATATATACTCTATGAATTAAAAGTTGGAATGCATTTTAAATTTTAGTTCGAGGGTTATCCATTTACTTCGGGTGTCGTTTGAAAAAAGAGACAACGGAAGTACATAACGCAAGAAGTGAAAAGGATGAAAGAAGAAGAGGAAACAACATAAGTTGGAACGAAGGAGAAGGACTGAAGGATAAGAAGCGGTAGAAGCTTGACTAACACAAGTTATACAATAACGTAAAACCCTACAAATTGTTTTTGTTATTTTTTCGGTATCTTATAAATTTCGATTTCATATTTTATTGTTACCGTTACATTTTTCGTTTTTATTACTACGTCGTTGTCATTAATTTTTCCGTTCTTCTGACTCTGTAATATACTTACTTGCTTATGTTATTATGCCGTTAAATTTTCGTATGGATACTATAACTTATAAAACCCAAAACTTGATCTTAAAACTCCTAAAACTAGGAACCAAAATATAATTTACTAAAAAGTCAAATAAATAAAAAAAGAATAAAAGCACCTTAGGTGCGTTAAATCTAAAAACCAAAACTCCTAAACTCACTTTAATATCGTGAAACAAAAAACAACCTTAACAAAATTCGAAGGTTGTCCACTACCACCTATTCTTGCATATTAGAACAACGTACATGACAAAAGTTTGGATGAAATGAATGCCCAATATGCAACTCGAATTAAGATGTTACGGGATCTTCATGTTGAAAATAGTCGAGCCGTACCTTAGTTAAAGTTGAGTGAATTTTTCTCGAGTCATTATGGTTATCACAACAATACGCTAAAGTATACAATTCATTTAATTATTTTCCTTGGTTACATTTATTACTCCCTCCGGTTTTCAATAGATGTCGTTAGGGCAAAAAAAACACATATTAAGAAATCTAAAAGTAGAAATTATAATATTTAATTATGCATAATAATTTTTAAAAATTGTATAAAACGATGGTAGAATATAGAGAGTTGTATAGGAAGAGATGAAATAGTGCTTTGAAAATACAAACAATAAATGAAAAGGTAGTTAGAATTATATTTATAGAAATTTTGAGTATTGATAATACTTAAAAGGTCAAATATTATGAACCAAAAATTTAGAGTTCAAATGAAAAGTATTGAGAACCAGAGGAGTTACTATTTAACTTTAACATTGTGAAATAACAAACGATTCTAACAAAAATCAGAAACTCGTAATGTAAAATTAAAAAATTAAATAAAAAAACCTTGAAACTCATAAACTCGAAAACTAAAACTCGTAAAATCCGAAACTCGATCTTAAACTCCTAAAACTAATAATTAAAATGAAAAAAACCTAATCGCACCTAAGGTGTGTTAATAACTACATAAATATATATAAAAAAATGGTTATTGTACCTTGGGTGCGTTAACCCTTGATTTTACTAATTCAGGGTGAAAATTATTTCGGGTCGGATTACTTCGAACTATTGGGTTCCTATGGGTCAGGTTATTCGGACAACCGGGCCGGATTGCTTCGAGTCATTTATTACTTCAGGCTAAATCGGGTTCGAGCAGGTCGGTTCCAGATATTCTCTTTTTTCAAAAAAAAATATAGAATCAGGTCGGGTTCGAGCCCGGATTCGTCGGGTCGGTTTCACGGTTCCAGATATGTTAAATGACTTACGTTGTGTTATTTTGATGTTAATATATAAATCAATGATTTGAAATTGTGATATATCCAAAGGAATAAAGTCCTTATTAACTTTAATAAGTTGTGAACCATTAAAGTTTAATTTGATAAAGTTTGACTTTAGTTTCTCCTACTTCATATTATTTCTTTAATGTCGTTTCCTTCTGTTTTTATATATGACAATTACATATAAATTGTCTGAGGAAGAACGAAAAAAGTTATTCACACCAATATACATAGATCAACACAACAACAACAAAATTTTGACCAAAAACTGCAATGACAAGAAAACTCGAAAAATGGCTAAACTTGATCTAACAAAGTAAATTGGCATGACAATCCGATTTCAACAAATAAAATCGTCAACCCACACCAACTCGATTAAACCCGATTAGTCCGTAGTTCCCACTTCAACCCAACGTAACCCGAAAATTAGGGGTGGGCATGGGGCGGGATGAGACGGGATTGAGGTCATCCTAGTCCCGTCCCGGCTATTTTAAATGGGACAGGATTGTGACGGACCTTAGGGATTCTTGATTGAATCCCACCGGGTCCTGTCCCGGGTGGGACCGGAACGGGACGGGACGAGATGGGCCCTATCCCGTTGGTACATTAGTTTATTAAATGTTTTTCAATATTACGTTTTATTCACAAAATATTCGTATATATCGTACTTAAAACGCAAAAAACATTAAAGTTTTCAGAAATTTCATAATAATATATTAGATTTAAATTAAAGTTCCAAATATATACAATAAAATATATCTAAATGAATTTGATACATTTGTCAATTTTGACGGTTTGACCAACCTGATTTATTTTTAAAAAATATGAACGTAACTATATAATAACTATATAATTATTTCACTAATGTTTATGGATTATACTCTTATTTATTATTTTAATTAAAAACTTTATTTTATACGGGACGGGACGGGCCTAACGGGATGGAGAAGTTAAGGCTCATATCCCTTCTCGGATAGTTTTTTACGGGACGGGTTCGGGACGGGATTTATAATTTTGAATGAAATCCCGCTGGTATCGGGATGGGCCCGGGACGGGACCGGGATTGGCGGGATTTGTGCCCACCCTACCGAAAATAATCTAACCCGAAACCAGCCAACCTCGAAGTTGTGACCCCGTACACATACAACTAGGGCTGTTCACCGGTCCGGACCTGGACCGGACCGGACCGGACTGGAAAAGGAAGGACCGGATGGACCGGAATTTTTTTTTTTATTTTAAAAAAAAATTATATTTTTTTTTCTCATTTTTTTCGCACCAAGCCTATTGCGACCGGATCGGACCGAGACTTAATTAGTTAATTTAATATTTTTATTTCACTAAAATTTTAATATATTTATAATATTTTATAACTAATTTTTTTTTATAAAAAATATCGATCCGGACCGGACCGGTTTTGGACCGGACCGGACCGGTTTTGGACCGGACCGGACCGGTTTTGGACCGGAATTCCTGGACTGAAGACCGGACCTGTTTGTTCCGGTCCGGTCCAAAACGCGGACCGGACCGGAAAATGAACAGCCCTACATACAACGATGCACCATATCATTCTAAAACAATGATGAACATTGAAATACCGTTTGAAGTTTCTCTGGAGTCGAGGGATTGCACAAAAGAGACTTGTTTGGAAATCTTTCTGGAGAGAGAAGTGGAAAAGAACCTTTAACTAGATCGAGAAAGGGGAAAAAGATCTCACATATTTTATCTTTGATCTAGTCTAATGTAGATGATCTATAACTAGTCAAAATTAGATGAACTAGCCTCGGTTTCATTGGAGAAGCAATTTAGTCTATTCTACCCACAATAAATCTCCCTGGATATGCAAGAGACCATAGGGCAAATGATTGGGTAAAGAGAAGGAAAAAGTAAATGAACCGAGATGAGCTTCATACTTGAGTCTCGTCGAGAAGCATTCTCCGACCGGGTGATTTCAAAGAGGTCGATTTCGGGATTTGGGCTTCCGGGGCAATCATCGTTGGATCTTCGGGTTTTCTGGGTCATGGTGATATTACCCTTAGGAGCTTTTCAAGTAGGCATGTAATATGAAACAAACTATTCGGACTCGGCTTGTTTATAATAAACGAATTGAACTTGAACAATGTTAATGCTCGACTCGTTTGGCTAAAATATCGCTACAAGAGCATTATTTTAGCCGAGCTACTCGGGTTCGGCTTGTCAAAAGCTCGACTTGAGCTCGTTCAATTTCTAATTGAGCGAACATGAACACATTTTAACACATTTTAAAGCTGGTATAAAGTTTAGGCTCGGCTCGTTTATAAACGAGTCAAACTTGAGCATGCCAATGCTCGGCTCATGTTACACCCCTAGTTCCACCTTAGAGATCGTACAGTGTACCAAACATTAACATTAACATTAGCATGATTAAACACACAAGAGTGATTCAAATTTTCAAGATTCTACAAGCCATTAAGCCAATCTGCAAACTACATGGCCAGGCAAACTCGACAACTCGACACAATCTATATATGTATCCGTCTGATGGGCAACCTACAATGTTTTACAAAACATCGAATATAGCGTCTAGATTAAGAGATCCGATTCATCTTATTTACAGCCAATAGTGTTCAGTAGTTAGTTGTTAATGCTTCCAACCCCAATAATTGTGCTGCTACTTCAGTGAAGTTTATCATCTGTCAGAAATACAATTTTACATTGAAGGTCTTGTCACTGGGGCAAAACATCTGTTATGGTTAGTCCCCTTCTCAGCATTGCAATATGAGCTTGTACCTGTTATAGTTGCAGCTTATGTCAAACACAATAACTAGTACTCACTGCAATCAAGATAATATAAGAGCATCTATCAACTACACTTGAACAATCAAATCTTTGGCAGATAACACGATGAATAAAAAAAGCACGAGTCACTCAGTTTTCTTTTTTTCTCTTTAATTTTTTTCGGACTAACACTAAGTTATCTAAGTCATTATTTGTATTAAAAACATCTGACCGTCACACATAACCAAAAGACATTAGAAAGCTTAGCACTAGTCTGAGTAAAAGGCAGATAAATTGCTTGGTAAAAATAAGTATACCAATTTCGTTTTATGTACCAGCCGTCATATAATTGGTAACAAAAATCGCCATTAATGCTGTTGGTAAACCAACTAATTGGCACCGTTGGTACTTCACTGCTTCTACTGTTAGGAAACAAGAGAAGGAAAGGAGGATTCAAAAGAACTAGAGACAGCAGAATAATATAGCCTAAAAGTAGGCTAGCACAACCTATGAAGGAAAAAATTACAATAATTCAGAAAGCTAATTTCAACACTCCCCCTCAAGCTGAGTTTGTAAGGATCTTTCATTCCCAGCAAGAACAAAGGTTCTTGAAATTGACTGAAGATGGCTTTGCCAGCATTCCTAAGTAGTCAGAGGTCATCAAAAGGATACACAAAAGGGAATGAAGGTTGAAAATTTTCCAGTATCATAGGCTGGATAACAGACAAGTTTTCGGCAATAAAAGCGGAAGAAACCATAACATAATTTCAGCAATGAAGGCAGTAAAAGGAAGGATTTTGCATGATAAAAAATCAGTCAACAACAAAGAGTGAACAAGTAGGAGAAATTTTCCAGCAACAAAGGTTGGATGGGGATGGAGAATCCTGAAAAGGTCTTAAAATAAATCCAAAAAAATCAGCAATGAATGCCAGAATGGGGAACCATGAAAAGCTAGCATCGAAGGTCAAGAAACCAGGAAAATATCAGCAATGGAGGCTGTAAGGAAACGAGCGAAATTTTCTAATAGAGAAGGCTGAGAAAGCATGAGAAAATTTCCAGTAGTGAAGCACCAATCTCTTTTCTTAGCATATGCTATCATCCTCCCATTCCCGTGGATGTTGCAGCTGGGCAGAAGATTCCTGACTTGAGGAGTTGAGGCATACTGGAAAAAGATTAACAACATAGAGTTTCCTGTAGCAATAAAGGCTACGAAACAAAGAGAAAACTTGTAGAGCATGGAAGGCCGGATATTGGAGCAACCAGTGTGGAAGGCCGTCCGGACTCTGGATGGCTCGGGTCGTACCCTTTTTTGGGTGGTACGGTCGAAAAAATTTTATAGCGTGAAGCATTATTAGCTTGAAGAGTTTGACTTTGAGTCGGACAAGGATATTGAAGTTCAAAACTATGGAAATGAAGAAATGGAAGAGTAAAATAACCTAAATACATACGGAATGATAAAGCCTAAAAGTAGGCTAGCACAGCCTAAAAAACTAAATGAAAAAAAATAGAATAGCTAAGTCAAATATTTACCATTATTAAGTAAAGAAAATGTGGGAGGCATGGATTGAATTCAACCGTTAGATTCAGCAAATTAGGTTTTCACTTCTAAATTCTAATCCATGAGCCATTATAAATTTGTTTATCTTTCAATCAAACACCCTCCACATTCTATGTATAAGATATATATCTAAAGATTGCTAAATTATCCCATCAATTTTATATATTTTAGTTAATTTATTTATATAGTAGGTCATATTTTATTAGAACAAAATGATCATCTGACATATTAAGATTTGTTTTAACCACAAAATGAGAGGTTGGTTGCTGATTGAAAGAAGTTAGAAAGCCTTATTTCACGGGTGATTTTGTAACAACTGAAACTTAACGGATGATTTTGTGAAAAATAGACTATTTGAAGGATGGCTTTTGTGTTATTTACTAAGTTATTAGAAAAAGTATTTTTAACCTTATAATTTACCCATAAGCTATTAGATTGCTAGTACAGGATGGGAAATACCCCAGCAGCATTCCCGCATTTATACACATTGTTCAGAGAAAGAATAAAGGAATGGTAAAAAAAATATATAGAATGTTTAACAGTGAATGTTCCTGGTAGAGTAGACATCTAACTAAAGTTGATCTCCACTAACTTTCTGTTTATCTCGATCAGGCTGTTTTTTAATATTCCTAGTTCGTGACTCAAATTCATGATAAGGCTGTTTATCTTGATAAGGCTATTTTATAATCTCCCACTAATTTTCTGTTTATCTTAGTAAGGCTGTTTTATATTGTTCTCATTTCTTTACTCAAATTCATGATAGCGCTGATACTATTTATGAAATTTCATGGATAAGCTTTTCCTCTATGTGAAATATGCCTTCTGTTCACACTTAAACACAAATGTTTTCATCCAAAAACTTGTTTTCCAAAGTCTTAGCTACAAATCAAGATCACAATTTTTATAACACCGCCTTTGAGGTGTAAAAGTGGTTGGGTACTTTTTACGAATTCATATATCTACAAAAACACTCAGATCACTTAAAAATGGAGAAGATTAGTAAGATGGAAAATTAACTAAAAGGGATAGCTGGACAAATTAACTAAAAGGGTTAACCGGTCAAAACCCCCTCTTATATGTTCTAGTTTTAACAAAATTCCAGCTTCTTTCAAAATAAAGTAAAAATCACACATTAAAAAAAATAAAAAGACGCCTATTCCATCAACCACGTGTTTGGTTAAGGCAATTATACGAGTCAAGTATGTTAGGAATCGGGTAAAAAACAAGTCCAACTCGAGTATGAACACATTTTTAAGCTCGAATAAAAATTTAGATTTGGTTCAAGTTGCAAATTTAGATTCGGCTCGAGTTGCAACTCAATTATAAATTTGTTGAAAATGAACATGTCAAAACTCAACTCGTTTGGCCTGAATAACAACCCTAAAGATGACTAGATAAGTCTATATTCGGTTAGATTGTTATATGAGCTATACTACTTGAGCTCGGCTAGAGAAAACTTTGGTTAGGCTCGTTTACTTTGATTAAACAAGCCGAGTATGAGACATTTTCAAGCTCGATTAAAATTTAGGCCCGACACGATTTTAAACGAGTTGAACATGAGCATACCAAAACTCATTTCGTTTGACTCAAATAAGAGCCTATATTTGAAACCATTCTTGTGGTTTGGAAGTAATTTCTTATACTCGTTTAAAAAAAAAAAGTAGGCATCAATCTAAGGACGCCTTTCTCCACTACCATAATCACAACCACCGCAACCATTGGTTTAATCTACCACCTTCCAACCAGGGTTACCGAATTCGTAGTTCATTGAACTCGCAAATGCCATAGAAACTTTTCTCCACTACCATGAACTCAATCACTGCAACCGTTGCTTTAGTCTACCACCTTCTGACTAGGGTTACCGAATTCGTAGTTCCTTGAACTCACAAATGTCATAGAAATTTGAAATCTGCTCCTTAAGAAGTAGAGAATTCCGAAGGTTGAATTCCCAAACTAATTGAATTGTGTATGTAGACTTGTTTTCCCCTACCTTTCTCGAACGGCGTAAATTCTAAATTCGCTCCTTGGATAAGTCGGAGAATTCCATATGTTGAATTACCGAACTAAAATTAAAGTTGTGTGTAGATTTGCTCTCCCCTCCATCTCCCAAATGTCCTAATTCAACACAACCATAGACGTCATATGAATTTGAACTTCTCTCCTTAGAGAATTCAATTCATTGGAGGATTCTACATGTTAAAATTCAGAAAAATGGAATTAAATTCATGTGTAGATTTTATTTCCTCTCCTTTCCCAGTTATTGTAATTGGATTTTTTGCTACTAGTATATATATCTTTCTTCTGGGGGTACAATAACATGTTGAACCCATGTTCAAGTGTATCAAATGGGTCAGCCCATGCACTTGGCAACATAATCACAACATTATCTTAAAAACATTAAGTTTTCCAATGAGGGTACCGGCTCAGTGTCATCCACCAAACCCTATGGCTTCGAGCTTTCCCTGGCCGGCGCCACCCACACCTCCTCTCATCTCCGCCGTAGAAGGGAAAGCGAGGGCCCTGAGGAAGACAAAGGGAAGGGGATGAGAAGTGAATTCGAACATGGCTTTAAATTGAATTTTCTGGCTTGGGCAAATTGAGTATCATATTCGACTGAATATGTTCGCGTACGAAGGGATATCTAGTTCTGGCGAACTAGTTCGAAATTCGAGGGGGAGGGGCAAACTTGACAAATATGCTTCCAACTCCAATGTGTGCTCTCTTTAGCATGGGACATTCTCCTTAAAAACCACACAATGAACACCTCGCTACACTGCCATTTTCCACCTTGAAAACTGAAATTTGTTTTTTCCTAATGCAAATGGCACTTCAAAAGATTGACCTTAATTGTATACTTGATTTTATCCCAAACCGAAGTTTGATCCCATAATTTTTGTGTCTACCAGGTGAGGAGAAGGTAGAGAGGAGACACGAGAAGAGAAAAGGATGAGGAGAGACGCTAAGGGAGACAAAATCAAGGGTGGTCTTGGATATAAATGGGGGTATGGACGGTTCCAGATTTCATCCATACCAAACAGATGAATCGATTTCACATTCCTATTTCCTTATCCATCTTAGGGATACCAAATGGGTCATTTTTTGAAATTTAGATTTAATAGGTGATTACTATAAGTGTTAAAAATTAGACGTAATTATATTTAAACTAGAAAAAATTAAGTCGTGGTTTTGATTAATTTACCCCAAGTCCCTAACTAAAATTCAACCTATTGTTTACAAAAAAGATTAAGAAGAATAAGACGGAAAATAATAAGGAAGCAAGAAATAGCATCTAAGAAATATGACTATATAGTAAACCAAACCTGTTGACGAGCTGCTGCGAGTTTCAAAAGCTCATCAGCCTCTGAGAAATTCTTAAACCACTGATTCAACGGATTATCCTTAGTATGACCTTTCTTACGGCTGGCAAAGTCCTGAGCACCCACTGCAGGTAGAATGGTCAAGCATTGAGATTGTTTTCCACATTAAAAGCCCAAAGAACAACAAGTGAAAATCATACCGAAGCTGGACAACTGGAAACTGGCAGGCAAGCGAGGCACTAACACAGCGGGATGATTCTGTACACTGGCAAAGAAAGCCTCTGAGGGGTTAGGAAAAACTACCTCGTCATATGACTCCACCACCACGGGCTTTTTCGTTGTTTGTGGTCCAGGTTCATCTACAGGATATAGCTTCAGATTGTGATACCTGTGACAGACCGAAAAAAGCAGGGGAACACTCATCGATCAATTGATCCTTCTGAATGAAGTATTTTTGACAAGATCACAAGAACATGCATAATGTACATAAAATCAGCAATTATTTATATCATTTTGCATATAACTAGTTGTTATACAAGAAAGTGCATTTAATTATCGATTTTCCTTAACCTGTTTCCAATTTAATACTCAAAAGATAGTTTATCCTTGCTAAAATATTCAATAACACGGAAGACGTCATCAGAAATCTACATTATGTAAAGCCAAAATATGGTTTTATGCAAAGAGATTTAAATTAGGTTTTAGGGTCTCTTTGGTATCAATATCTAGATATCAATATGGATATCAGCATAAAAAAATCTAGCCTAATGTTTGGTAAATAAGTATATGGATATCAATTAGATATCTTCATATACTCCTAATACACTTTTTCTACCTTTTTATGTACTTCAAAATCTAGTTTTATCTCAAATCTTATATTTCTCCTCTTCTATTCTTCCTCCAAAAAATCCAGCCTAATGTTTGTCATCCGTATACAAAAATCTATCAAACAAAATTTGGATATCAATTTCATACCTATCTTGATATCGATATGTAATACACTAATATCGGGATATGAATACGGAATACCAAACAGCCTTAGTATAGTGCAATTAACCAAAAATGAATAAATGCAAACTGCTTACAAGTCCAACTGCTTATCACAAATTTCGTTGTGGAAGTAAAGGGTAATGGCAATCTCAAATTCACCCCAACCACATTCAGTCAACTCAAAGGGGGGAGACTCCACAACTCTAATGTGGTTGTTGAAACTGGGATGTAAATGAAACACAGCACGCTTAATAACGACACTTATATCCTCATTCGTCGCCCCACGTACATAAACCGTCCATCTGTGAGACTGGGACCTGCATTCGATGCGAAACGATCAACCGTGCCTCTCATCAAACAGGTTGTGCGCACCAACAAAGAATATAAAAAACAGAAACCCTAAAATTCAAACACGACGCAATCAACCATGAAATTCAAACTTACTCAGTGGCCTTTCGACCAAGCCAGAACGCCACAGTTCCGTAGACAATTGGGACAGAAATCTCGACATCCTTGATCTTCTCAGCTGAAACCTAAAAACAAAAATCACCCGATATAGAAAATTAGGGTTTAGCTGAAAATGGGACACATGGAGGTTTTTGAAAGAGATAGTGGCAAAAGGGTGACATGGAGGATGAGAGACGACAACCTTTTCCGTGGATTTTTCGAGTTTGACGGACGGGTGAGGGGTAGACGAGACAAGTCCACCTGCCTGATCGTCCCCTTGTGTGTTCAGAGACGATGGTTGGGAGGACATTTTTTTGACTGCTGTATAAGCTGTCTCTAAACAGGAATTCACGCCTTAAAATATTGTAGAGTAAGGGCGTGCTTGGTAAGGGTTACAATAGTAATTTTTTATAATACTAGTTTCCATGCTATAATATAAACAAGAACCAAATGCAAAGAGTTTAGAAAGCTCTTCAATGGCACTCTGAAAATATAAAAACTTACGTCACAACTAATTGCTATAAAGATAGGGACAAAGTAATGATTTGTAATTCTTTTTACTAAACTGAAATAATTTACACAAAGAAGCATTATAACCTGTAATATATTATAGGATCTTAGACTCCTTCAAATCTTAACATTGGTAAGCTTAATCCTTCAGCAACTCCTAACAAAGGGCGGAAAAATGGTTGTTGAAAAGATGGTTTTCTAAGCATTTGTTTGTCATGTATTCATATACTAAGAGTCTTTGCATCCCTATTGCCTTGTCTATTGAACAATATCCTAACAACGTCAAAAGATTATGATGATTAACTCTCAGAAAATGAACTTCTGCAAGCCACTCTATATGACCTTGCAAGAGAATGTCGAACATTAGTTGCAAGGAAATCGCAAAGACTAGAGATTGCCGAGAAAAAACTCAAAATAAACGAGTTGAATGGATGGTTGTGTTCATAGAAGAAAGTTACTACCATGACAAAGCAGTAATATACTTGTGGCCAAGAGAAAAATGAGAACAACAAAATACATACCTTTTATGTTGCTTTGCTACTTGCTTCTTAATTATTCTGAAATTAAAAATAAAATATTTCTATAAAAGATATATTGTTTAATTGTCATCTATTTACTTTGATAGTATTTGTAGAGTCATCCGTTGTGCTATATAAACTCAATGAGAATGCAACCATTGCCCCTTATTCATATGTTATCAGATCCTCTAAAACACCATGTCAATCACCAACACACAAAATGCTCTTCTCTTAGCTGCAAGAAACGGCACTCAAGCCCTCAACTTTCAAATTCCGTCAATCAACATCAAACTCAACCGAACAAATTTCTCCATCTGGCGCAATACATTGTTATCCGCACGGGAAGCATTCGACCTTGACAACTTTGTTATGTCCCTCACTGCGCCGACTACAACTCTCCCTGTTGAAGGAGAACTAGTTGAGCGCCTCAATCCCGAGTTTCATTCATGGCGCAAACGAGACAGATTTGTGCTCTTGTCGATTAAATCCACGATTTATGAGAGCGCTCTAGCATTGGTTGTACGCTCCAAAACTTCGTTCGTTGCTTGGATAACCATCAACCGTTCCTATCAAGCACAAACTAAGCCACGTCGTGTGAGATATCTTCTCAATGACCTTGCTAGTTCATATGGTCCATTTATAATGGCCTTTATGATGCGTATGGATGAATCAACAATAGACAATCTTGTGGGGTTGCTTCTTCAAGAAGAAGAACGTCTAGATGATGAAGTGAAACGCACTTCAACACTTATGTCTTTCCCTAATGTTAATGTTGCTGACTCTCGCAACTCTCGTCAGGATACTAAAAACACGGGTTATCAATAAAATCGTGGTTATGATTATTCTAGGCCACCACTACAATCTCATGGTTAACAACACCAACCCACGTACGTATCATCCTCATATACCATCGCAACAATCCTATGGTCCGTATATTGAGCAACGTCGGCGTATTCATTGCCAAAATTGTGGCCGTCCTGGACATGGTGCACTTTCTTGTTGGAATCGATTAAATCATGCCGATTTTCCTTCCCCGACTCTCGCTATTATCCAGGACAATCATCACAACAACATCGACAAGCACATCATACTTCTCATTCGCCGGTTGTTGACCTCAACTAGAATTTTGATTCAGATGCCACGGATCATGTCACATCTGAACTTAAAAAGCTCCAAGTTGTTGACCCTTATTCGGGTGATGACAAATTGCTTGTCAATAACGGTATATCACTTACTATTTCTCATGTTGGGTCTTCTATTTTGCCTACAAAACCTTTGTTAGTCCAATTGTCTAATGTGCTTGTAGTACCTCGGATAAATAAAATTTTACTTAGCATCTCCAAACTAACCTGTGATAACAATGTTGTTATTACCAATTCAGCAACCAAGTGTTTTGTCAAGAACATACAAGGAACAATGTTGCTCCAAGGAATCGTTGACGTTGATCGTGGACTTTACCGACTTCAACCACCAAATTCACACCCACCAGACCCACTCCCTCCTATTGTCTTTCTCAGTTCCCGCACAACGTTGGACGGTTGGCATTGTCGTCTTGCTCGTCCTCATGAAATTGTTATTCGTCGTCTTGTGTCTCAGTTTAATCTTCCCATTAGTTCTAATAAACTTCATGATGTTTGTGAGCCTTGTAAACTTTGAAAAAACCACCGTCTTCCTTTTCTTCATAAGCACAATAACTCATTGAAACCCTTTGATTTGGTTTATTTTGATGTTTGGGGACCAACTCCCGTATTATCTTTATATGCTAATCGTTACTATGTTTTGTTTCTTGATGATGCCTCCAAATTCATTTAAGTTTACTTCGTTTCTCATAAGCCACAAGTTTAATGTCTTATAGTTGTTTCATAAAATTGTGGGAACCCAATTTGGGGTACAAATAAAATCCCTTCAAACTGATTAGGGTGGGGAATATCATGATGTTTCCACCCTTCACACTCGTCTTGGGATTCGTCATCGTTAACATGTCCTCACACCCATGAGCAAAACGATGCCCTTGAGTGTCCAAATCGAGTCATAGTGGAAAAAGGTTTAACTCTCCTTGCTCAAGCATCTCTTCTCCAAGAATATTGGGAACACGCTTTCCATACTGCCACATATGTTCATAATCGTACCATCTCTCCTATATTTCAAAATCAATACCCTTATCACCTTTTCTATCACAAAACTCCTAATTATGATTTTCTCAAAGTGTTAGGTTGTTTGTGTTATCCCTTCTTTCGTCCTTACAATCACCACAAAATCGACTTCCGTTCATTACCGTGTCTATTTCTTGGTTACAGCTCTAAACATAAGGGTTATCTATGTCATCATATGTAACACCCCGAATCCGTAGGACTCGAGGTGCTACTGGGCTAGGATCTCACAATGGATCCTGACCCTAGCCTGACAACAAGTTCACTGAATCTTACAACAAGGCACCAATAGATTAAATACAAAACGTAAAACTGATATATATAAATCTCAAAAGGTAGTACATAAGTACCGCTGAGTACAAAAGAAACATATATCCATACATCAAATATCCCATATCCCACGATAATAATCCCAGTGTACGGAGCCCTCAGCGGATTACCCCTCTGGATCACTCTGCAGCTCTCCTAACCTGCAAAGGATCTACAACACGGTATAAAACCGTTAGCTAACCATACATATATATAGGAAGATGCTAGAGCACAAACACACATCAGAAATTATAACATATCAACATGCTTTCACACATTTACCCGGTTATTATCTTTTAATAAGTCCAATCACTCAATCGTATAAATAAATGTATATGAATATATGTGACACGAGGAATATAATCCTCGCCTCTGGGTGCTATAACCAGCTGGAGTAGTATCGGCACACCTCCCGTGTACCCTATGGGAGTGGTGAGGGACCTTCCCGTATACCAGATCTGGCATGACCACAGAGAACCTCCCAGACTCCACTACGGGATGAAAGGGAAAGGTTATCAAGGCCACTACAATGGGCGGTTAATATAATATAAGTCGGTAATGAACCATATCACATGCTACAAAGCATAAACAAACACCACTCAAGCATACATCCAATATAAGGTGATACGGGGTTAGCCGTCAGTTAGCCCGATCTTTCAACACCAAGACTCGCAATGAAGAAAATGAATAAAAAGATGGAAACTTGAAATAAAAAGATGGAGGAATGATCCAATGATTGTGAAGGATCGGTAGATGGATAGATCTGGTCGAACCCTTAAGGCAACCAAGAGCATGATAGGGAAACGAAGGCCCTAACACACAACTTGGAATGACTTGAAGAAGCCCTTCCGCTATAATCTCACACAGAGGGGAAATCAATTATCCCCAAAGCACGAGAAGTCACCCGGAGATGATTGAGAGCACCAACTTGCCAATCCAAGTGACACAACTCAAAACAGCGCCAAAGTTGTTGGGCAAACGGATTCCACTCACACAATAAGTTGTCTCGATTCCACGAGAAGTATATGGGATAGAAGAGAAACAATACTCGAAAGTACTTGTGTTTAATTCATTCAAAGGTTAAGCAAAAAGGACGTCCACCCTAGACCTTATATAGGCTAGAGGTGCGTCATCTAGGGTTTCTTACGGGCTATGGGCTTGATCCAAGATCGAGCCCAATCTAGCTTAAAGAGAGAAGATCAAATCTCCAAGAGATAAGATCAAAAATAAAAGAGAAATAAAATAAAATAAACTAATGGGCTGAACTAACAAGTCTTAAAAGCCCAAAACGAATAATTAAAAGCAAGCCCATCTTTTATTTAAAAGATGTCCAAGAATGGGCTTTAAAACAAGAAACAAATTGGGCCTAATTTAGCCACTTAAATTAGCCCGAAATCTTCTTTCTTCAAATGCAGCCCGACGTGCTTCTTCTTCATACGGATCAAGTGGATCACGGCCCGTTCTCTCCTCCAAGTCTTGGCCATGATCTCGGTTGTCTCTCTCATGATCTCGGCCGTCTCTCTCCACATCTCGGTCGAGATCGTCTCCATGGGTAATTCGTCTCCTCTTGCTACTAGGCCCATCAGTGTAAAGGAGTGAAGTCGAGCTAAGGGATGCTCCTGCATCATTCTCCCTTTCTTGAAAAGGATTCGACCACGAATCCATGGAGTGTAGTCTTGAGGGAACTCCGTAAGAATATCCGGTCGGAGGGCTGGGATAGGACGTTTCAGTTGGGTCATTGTCTGACTCCTCGTCCTTCATCTCTACATTCTCAGCATGCGCCTCCTGTGCTTCCCCTTCAGCTATTTCTTCCAACTCCTGTTGGGACGTGTTATCCTCCTGCTCCGATTGTTCTTCATGATCCGTACCTACATAAATGGCCAAAGTACAACATTTATTAGTGCGAGGTATGAATTTAACATCAATAAGTCTCAAAGTCTTATCTTGAAGAGGATAGAAATACTCCCTGAGTGTAGCATTACACAGATGCCGTGTGGGCTCCCGTGTAGGTAGATCGACTTGCACCGTCACCTTTAACTTGAAATTTTTCAACTTGAATCCCTCAAAATTAATGACAATGTCCAAGTGAGGGTATTCATTAGCCAGATGAGCCCAATGATATATAGCCAAAGGTTTGCGAAGGTCGTTGATGACGTCATCAAAACTTTGCAATAGACAGATGTTTTGTATGGACAGCCAGATTTCCTTGTATACATAACTATAGGTAGCACATGTGTAAGGGTCAGCATCTGAATTTCTAGGAGGACCTTCATTGATGATGATCAATGTCTTCTTTCTCGCGTCCTCCTCCTTACTCTTCTTCTTCTCATAATACTCAGTGACCTCAGTAGGAGTCATGGGCTTTAGTATGAATTCCTTGCCCTGAAAAGTAAAACAATATCGGTTTGTTTTTCCTTTATGTGTTACATCTCGGTCATACTCCCATGGTCTTCCGAGTAAGATGTGACATGCATGCATGGGCGCAATGTCACATAGAACTAAATCCTCGTATGCTCCAATCTTGAATGCGATATTGACCTGCCTATTGATTTTGATTTCTCCACAGCCATTCATCCATCCGAGCTTATAAGGCCGTGGGTGTTGAATAGAAGTCAACTGCAACTTGCTAACAACTTCCGTACTTACTAGATTACTGCAACTTCCACTGTCAATGATCATGTTACATACCTTCCCTTGAACCATACAACGTGTGTGGAACAAGTTCTCTCTTTGATTATCTTCATCGAGAGAAGGTATGATACTCAAAGCTCTCCTAATCACAAAGCAGTCAATAAAATCAGCATTAACAACAGGGTGAGGGGCACATATATAACATGTTAATTCATTGCCCTGTGAGCCGTGGGAAACGGCCTCCTGTTCAGATTCAGTCATGTCCATCCCTGTAACATACTCAGCTGGATGCTCAATAAGATCAGTCGTAGGATTAGTCGCATCAACAGGGGGTGTAATCTTTAAAGGTGTGACCAACTCAGCAATGGTCTCATCATCTAAGCATTCAACAATTATATTGGAATGAAGGCATAATCCAGTTTCAAATTCTTCTTCCAGTTTACTCTTTCCTGCTTCATCCCTCTCAGCCAGCAAGACCGGTCTCTCTTCTTCCTCTTCCTCAGCATCCGAATCCGACTCGTAATACCCTTTGTCATTGATGAACAATGTCCTTTTGTTGGGACATTCCCGCGCCATGTGACCTCGTCCTTGACACTTGAAACAAGTGATGTCTCTAGCTCTCGTAGAGGAGCTAGAACCACTTCCCTGTGGTGTCGAGGTAGTAGCGTTGCCCGATGTAGAAGCAGCTGTGGGCTGAACCGGGGTCTTGACGTCTCGGATGGGTGTATCTCGGCGGAATCTCGGCCGGCATTTCCTCTCCACGTGGTATTCGGAGATCTCTTGTCCTGACTTCGTAATTTCAGCTTCTTCTCTACTCTTACAGCAAGGTGCAACAAATCTGTCAGGTTAGAATAAGCATACAATTCTATTTCGTGAGTCAAGTAAGGGTGTAAGATCCTAAGATATCGAGCCATAGTAGCTTCCTCTTCTTCCTGCACATCGGCTCGAACTATAGCCATTTTCATGGCTGCATACACCTCTTCTGCGTGATAGAACCTTGCTTAAGGTTCTCCAGTCGCTAGCGCAGATCTCGTCCATGGTAAGGTGGCACGAACCGGGCTCTCATGATAGCCTTCATTTGTTCCCACGTGGTGACGTCTTCATCTAACATTCTCCTTCTCTCTTTTAACAAGTTATTCCACCACATTAAGGCATAACCGGTGAATTCAAGGGCAGCGTATTGTACCTTCTTAGTGTCTGAAACGTTATGACAGCTCCAGATCTGTTTTACCTTTGCCTCCCAGATAAGGTACACATCAGCATCACACTTCCCTTCAAATGGGGTTATCTTCACCTTAGCCTTAGAATATACTTCAGTCTCCAATACTGGATGTTCATCGTCGAAGTCCAGCTCTCTCCGTAAGGCTCGTCTCGGTTGCATGAGTCCTGTATTGGCCCGGAATATGGATGAACGAGGTGGTGGTGGCTCCACCCGTGGGGGTACCCTTGCGTTTTGTGCCTTGATGGCATCTAATCTTTCCATGACACGGGCCATCATAGTCTCGAGATCCGTACCCCGTGGAACTTCGGGTATCCGGTTCTCGTTGTCCCTTCCTGCAGACATAACTCAAAACAAGCAAACACGTCAAGGTTAGCTAAAGATAACTTCTTAGACTACCCTCTTCAAGTGTCTCGCTCAGAACCTATCTCGTAAGCTTCGCAACTTCCTCTTAGCCGGTTTGCGAGGATCACTGTGAATCTACAAGAAATATGTCTCAAGCAATCAACAAGTTAATTCGTTCAGGCAAGAAACAAGGTGAACAAACCAGATCTCAAAGGAAAAAGGTCTTTTTGTGTGGTGCTAGCAAGAAAAGCAAAACTAAACTCGCCTGCAATATTCTCAACCAACAAATTAATAATCTCAAATAGAAAAGATAATTTGCGGCTTTTTGAAAATTAAAATACAAAAAGGAAAAGGGAAATAAAATAGAAAAGGTAATAAGGTAAAAATGAAACAAAATAATAAGGAAAGGGAAGGCAAAAAGAAAACAAGAGAAAAGATAAAAGGAAAAAGGAAAGGATTGCAATTTAAGGTTACCCTGCAGCGATGTAGGGAGCTCAGGGAAACAAATATATATCAATGACGCACAAAAGGGACGCCTGCCAAAACAAAACTCGCACAAGATGCACAACCGCGGAAACTGACTAACTTAGCTCGCAAGTCGCGTTTCTTTTCTTTTTTTTTGTACGGCCTTTGGCCTTCTCTTCTTTTTTTTTAACTAAACACTTGTGAGACTATTCACGGGCGGCGGACTACGGCGGAGCGGCGGGGACGGAGCGGTGGCCGGCGGCTGGACTTCTTCAGCTCGGTCAATTTTTTATTTTTTTGTGTGGATCTTGGTTGATGGGCCGAGATGGGTCGGGTTGGGCCGGTTTGACAAGGCCCGACGGCTAGGGTTAGGGTTAGGGTTTAGTGACGCCGGAGGCGACGGGTAGGGTTTCGAGGGGGCGACGGCTGCGGCGCAGAGATAGAAATCTCGGCCGGAATAGGGTTTGGGTCTCGGCCGAGACCGAAAGGGCTTGGCGGCGGCTGAGGCTTCGGGCGGCGGCGCAAAGGATGACGCCTGTAGGAGTGGCGGGAAAGGCGGCGGCTGAGGGTGGCGCTGCCGAAAACAGCAGGGTAGGGCAGCGGCTGAAGGCGGCGGGTTTGGGCTGGGCGGCGGCCGGCGAAGCGGCGGTTGGGGATAGGGGCGGCCGAAAAGATGGCGGGAAAGGTGGCGGCGGGGTATTTTGTGGTGGTGGATGGGTGAGATTCCGATCAAAACGAGAAAAGATCGAATCTTAGGAAAAAATATGTATTCAAATAACCAATAGGCCACAAAAATCGTTCTTTTCAAGAAATTGAATGCGGAATTTGAAATTGCAGAAAAATAACGAGAATAGTAGAACTAACCGTTACGGATCCTGCTCCGGTGACTCTTTTTATGTAGAACTTCCTTGACGGATCTTGAAAGCTCGATTTTTTTTTGTGTTTTATATGGGACGTGTGGAGGTGTTGATGAACCTGAAGCTCTGGTACCAATTTGATACGGGGCTAGCCGTCAGTTGGCCCGATCTTTCAACACCAAGACTCGCAATGAAGAAAATGAATAAAAAGATGGAAACTTGAAATAAAAAGATGGAGGAATGATCCAATGATTGTGAAGGATCGGTAGATGGATAGATCTAGTCGAACCCTTAAGGCAACCAAGAGCACGATAGGGAAACGAAGGCCCTAACACACAACTTGGAATGACTTGAAGAAGTCATTCCGCTATAATCTCACACAGAGGGGAAAGAGATTGTCCCCAAAGCACAAGAAGTCACCCGGAGATGATTGAGAGCACCAACTTGCCAATCCAAGTGACACAACTCAAAACAGCGCCAAAGTTGCTGGGCAAACGGATTCCGCTCACACAATAAGTTGTCTCGATTTCACGAGAAGAATATCGGATAAAAGAGAAACAATACTCGAAAGTACTTGTGTTTAATTCATTCAAAGGTTAAGCAAAAAGGACGTCCACCCTAGACCTTATATAGGCTAGAGGTGCGTCATCTAGGGTTTCTTACGGGCTATGGGCTTGATCCAAGATCGAGCTCAATCTAGCTTAAAGAGATAAGATCAAATCTCCAAGAGATAAAATCAAAAATAAAAGAGAAATAAAATAAAATAAACTAATGGGCTGAACTAACAAGTCTTAAAAGCCCAAAACGAATAATTAAAAGCAAGCCCATCTTTTATTTAAAAGATGTCCAAGAATGGGCTTCAAAATAAGAAGCAAGTTGGGCCTAATTTAGCCACTTAAATTAGCCCGAAATCTTCTTTCTTCAAATGCAGCCCGACGTGCTTCTTCTTCATACGGATCAAGTGGATCACGACCCATTCTCTCCTCCAAGTCTCGGCCATGATCTCGGTTGTCTCTCTCATGATCTCGGCCGTCTCTCTCCACATATCGGTCGAGCTCTCTCTCCACATCTCGGTCGAGATCGTCTCCATGGGTAAATCGTCTCCTCTTGCTACTAGGCCCATCAGTGTAAAGGAGTGAAGTCGAGCTAAGGGATGCTCCTGCATCATAAGGATAGTAGTTAAGTAAGTCCTATTGACTTACCTCAATCTCGGAAGTAATCTCAACTATGATCAACTCTCAGATACGTCCACTCCAATCTGGAGGACAACACGGCCTATACAAGGCATACATATATACATATCAATCTACTATCACACAAAGGGTCACACCTAGACCCAAGGGATCCATAAGGATCATATCCAACTCGTAAATCTCAAAGCCCTAACAGGCATATCTTTATCATATTCATCAACATCCGGCACCTAGCATGGTACTAGTTCCCTCATACTAGGAAAGGAAAGGAGCTACCCAACTATGGGTAGTCCCGGGACAAGACGCACCTGCGTGATCAAGGGACGCAGGAGCGGAGTAGACAACCCGCAGGCGCGGCAGGGATCAGCCGCAGGCGCGGCAGGGATCAGCCGCAGGCGCGGTGACACGGGACGCAGGCAAGGCAAGGCGCTGGCGCTGCGGCACGGCTTCCGCAGGGGCGGCGGCTTCTAGGCGCGGGGGCGGCGTCTGTGCAGAACATGAACCCGCGGCTTCTCTTTGGCTCTTCACGTGATCAAATCACGTCTTCTCTCATCCAAAACCACACACATACATATACATACACATTCCAACATTAATCTATGATCAATACATCTAATCATAAGCTAAGGAAAGAAGAAACAAAGGAAAGAAAGAAGGAGAAGCAAGAACATTTACCACCTTTGTGGTCCTAGGCTGCAGGGAAAGATCACACACCTCAGTAGCTGGCTTCTAAGCTCAGCATACACATTAGCTCATCAACCACCACAAAAGCCACATAAAACTCTTCCAACTCATAAGGAATCCAAGCTCAAGCTCAAGAAGGATGAAGGAGAAGTAAGGAGGACGTAGGTCTGGAATGAAGAAGTGAAGAAGGTAACCCTTGCTCAGCAAGGAAAGGAAAGAAGTAAGCAAAGGGTAAAGCACGGGTCAAAGGAGTCAACAAAACCGGCTGCAGCCGCCGGAAACCGCAGGGGCGGTTCCCTGAGCCGCAGGGGCGGAAACCCGCAAGGGCGGCAGTCATGCCCGCGGGTGCGGAAAGGCCAATCTCGTCTAAGGTCCAATCTCGGTCCGAAAGACTAGGGCTCTTACATCATATTCCCACTTCCCGAACTTACATTGTCTGGCACGTTGTATTTAACGAGCACGTCTTTCCTTTTCCCTCATTTGCTTCATTATCATCTTCTGCTCATCGTCTAATTCCTTTAATCCCATATCCTTTTCCCCACCACACTTTGATGATACGCCTTCGGTTGGTATCTTGTCTCTCATTCCTCAAGCCACGAATAACGATTATGTGGTGCCGTTCTCAGGATCACCTTCTTCGTCGGGCTCTCTTGCTTTGTCTTCTCATCCCTCTTACACCTCATAATCATGCATCCAACTCCATAACTCCCACCAACCCTCCTCCTGCAAACCCTCATCGTGCACACCCTAACACCCTATATCCTAATGCTCCATCTCATTACCGTCCTACTTCTGATAAGACCCACATTATGACTACTTGTGCCCAAACTGGCACTCTTTGTCCACATACCTTTTCATCGACTCGCCATCCCCTTGCTTATAACCACACTTGCCTCCACCTTTGAACCCGAAACTTATGCTCAAGCGATTAAGCATGATTGTTGGCAACATGCAATGCAAGCCGAATATTTGGCTCTCATGAGAAATAATATATGGTCTATTGTTTCTTGTCCTAATGATACTAATATTGTTGGTTGTAAGTGGGTCTATAGGGTGAAAAGGAATGCCGATGGATCTATTCAACGCTACAAAGCCCGTCTTGTTGCAAAGGGTTTTCACCGGCCAAGATAAAGGAGTTGATTAGACCGACACATTTATCCCTGTGATCAAACCCACAACAATTCGTTTGATACTTTTCACGGCTTTTAACTAGGGTTGGGATATTTGTCAATTGGACATCAACAACACATTCCTTAATGGTGACCTTTTCGAGGTTGTTTACAGGGATCAACCTAAGGGTTTCATTGATCCCACTCGGCCTAATCATGTATGTCGTCTCCACAAAGCTCTATATAGTCTTAAATAGGCTCCTAGGGCTTGGTTTACAAAGCTCAAAAGCTACTTGGTGCTTCATGGGTTTCTTGCGTGTCACTCTAACACCTCTTTGTTCGTCTATTATCATTCTTTGGTCATTGTATATTTGTTGGTATATGTCGATGACTTGATTATTATAGGCAACGATACCTCTTTCATCACCAAGTTTGTGTCCTAGTTGGAAGCTACCTTTTCCCTTAAAGACCTTGATTGTCTTCATTATTTCCTTGGTGTTGAAATGTCTCGCCAAGGGTCTCGAATGCACCTCAATCAATCCAAGTACATCAAAGAGTTGCTCGATATATAGCACTAAATGGATGATTCAAAGCCCATTTCATCACCAATAGTCCATGGCTCTCGCTTATTACGTGATATTGACCCTTTTTTTTATCCGGCTTTCTATTGCAAGGTTGTTGGCACGCTCCAATATGCTACTCTTACTCGGTCTAACCGTTCTTATGTCGTCAGTCGTGTTTTTCAGTTTATGCATTCCCCTAAAGATCATCACTGGTTAGCGGTCAAATGTATTATATGTTACTTAAAAGGTACAATCACTCATGAATTGTATCTTACAATTTCTTCCCAGCCTCTCCTACTTGTGTACTCTGACGCGGGATGGGCCTTCAATCGAGATGATTACCGGTCGTAGTTTGAATTTGCTATCTTTTATGGGACAATCTCACATATATTATTAGTAGGGTCTCTAAGAAACAACGAACAATTTCTCGCTCAAGTACTGAAGCAGAGTACCGGGCATTAGCATCCACCGCAATTAAGGTTAGTTGGATCGAACAACTTCTTCACGATCTTCGGTTTCGTTGTTTAGAGCCTCCTGTTCTATTGTGTGACAATTTGGGTACGTGCTACATTTCTCACGGCGAATCCTGCTTTACGCAACAAGTCTAAGAACATAGAACATGATTGTCATTATGTTCGTGAGCATGTTGAAGCCGGAGATATGCATGTGCGCTATGTCCCTGACACTAATCATCTCACCGATATGTTCACCAAAGATTTCGGCACTTCCTGGTTTATCATTGTCCGCTCGAAGCTTCATGTCCGGGTTCCTCCTTGAGTTTGCTGGGGGTATTAAAGATACATTATTTAATTATCATCTTTGTAACTGTGGTGTAACAAAAGGTCACTTCATTTACCTTGATTCATTTACTTTAATTTAACCAGAATACGTAGAGTCTCTTGTAATCCTTGTAACATTTATTCTATTTACTTTCTTCTATTTACTTCGATAGAATTGGTAGAGTCATACGTTGTACTATATAAACTCAATGAGAATGTAAACCATTACTCATACTTTCTTTCAAAAGGGGGAGTTCTTCATGCTTTTGCTTCTTGTTCTGCAAAAAGGGGGAAAGATATTACATTGACGCATAGATATTGGAAGAGGTTTCAAAGCAATTGGGGAAATATATTATATTGAAGCATAGACATGTACAATTAGTCGTGCAAGGCACGTACAATAGACTAGTTACAAGAATAAGAATATAAATTTCTTTTTTTTTGGGCTCCTTATTATATAATTATGAAATAAAACAATATATAATGTAGGAATAGTTGTGGTAAAAGAGAGTTACAAGAATAAAAATGTGTTACTTATATTCAACTCTTTTATATTTTTTAACTCTCTTTTTTAACTGATCTATCAAAAAGAAAGAAAGAAAAAGGTTTATTCTTTTCTTGAGAACGTACGTGGTCGACCACCGTCTATCACCTTAGAAATTGTTGTTTCACCTTTTTTTTTTAATCTTAGAATTCAAATATGATCCATGTACTAAAAAAATAATTTAAACGATTATGTTATAAATATTAATTAATCTATATAATAAACATCAATTAATTCTCTAGGATTGAAATTGGGTTTGATTGAGATTATTTAGATGAACATAACGGAAATACAAAACGTTACTGGTCATCTAAACTTAGGATCTCATGCATAAAACAATAGATTCAATCCATGTTCGTAGGATTTATTTATTGATGCGTGAACCGGAAATATTCGGGGAGGGAACGGAAGAGATCAAGAGCTCCACTTGTTGCTCCTCTACTAAGTCCAAACGAGCCCGGATAATAGACCGCATTCGGTATCGACTGCTAGGCCGAAACACCGAAAGGACAAATGGAAGGACGGTGGTCAGCGCCCAATCACTTGTACCGAAAGTAAAAGGCCGTAAGAGAGCGTCGAGAGATTATGATAGATTTTGTTTTCGTTAGAGCGTGATTCCTCTTTTCCATGAGCTACAAAACAACCTTTGTTTTTCTTTTTTAATTAAGGAAATAATTAATATCATTAAAAAAATGAAATTAATGTCATTAAGGAAATGGAATTAAAAGTCTACACGTTACTTCTCTTTTACTTCTTCCTTGACTAACTTCACCTCTAAATACACTAATTAACCTCTTAATTATATATATTACATAATTAACCCTTTAATTATATACATATTTATGATCCATACTAGTCACCTTATACCAACAAATTATATAATAATATAAAATCAAGAATAATAATATTTCAATTTAAAATTAAACCCTTGTATGAAATTAATCAACATTGATCATTAAAATGCATTTATTGGAAAATTTGCATTAAGTGGAATTTTCCTAACTCTTTAGGAAATGATTTTATTAGACAATATCATAATATCATCAAAATTAATTTTAAGGGATTTATTAAATTTTATATTGGATAATAATCTAATCAAAACCCGATCAATTTTTTTGAGCCCAACTCCATTTATAAATTAAACCATAAAACATGAGCCCAACAATTGATCCCATAATTTCCAAAGTCAAACCGGCCCAAAACCAAAGAAAACAGGCCCGATGTCATAAACTCTTACCCATCCCACTTCGGTAGCCCAGTAGCTCAGCTGACCCATTTGACCCAAAACTACAAGTGGCTCAGCGAGGAAGGAGCTCAACAAGAGCACGGCCCAAACGCGAGCCCAACTTTGTTCAGTGGTGGTTCAGATTTCCCCAAAATCGGATCTAATCTAATTCGGTCCAATTCTAAATTTCCTTTTATTAATTTTATACAATTGCAAATTCCAATCGATCAAAATTCCAATCAATCTTGCAAAATAATCCATAAAAAATTTACCACCAATTTTAAATCAAGATCCGCATCAAATTAACAATTAATCCATTGACCCTATCAAAGTTTATGCAAGTCGCTCTGATACCAACTGTTGCACTAGTACAAAAACGTCCATTTATACCAGAGACAATCATACCGGTTGTTAAAACCGAAATCCGAGTCTTACTCAGATATCGGATATCAGTCGTCTAACAAATTCCAATTGATCAAAATTCCGGTTCTAAGCCGTTGTTGATGCAAATCCACGTAGCCTTCAACATCATATTCCAGATACCAGTCGTCTAGCTTAACCAACCTTTGGTTCAATCACATTCCATATGTATTTCTCCAACGTCTGTTACATACCACACCATACCATAAGTTACACAAGCAAAATTTTCTTTCAACGTCGTGCCATAATCATAGCTATCCAACACGAGTAGGAATAAGTAGTAATATTAGATGAATTAGAATCACAATATTCTTCCCTAGATAATAATAAAAGAGTTGCATAATTGATCAACGATAGAGAGGGCGCGGACAAAAAAAGAAAATACCTTGTATTCGTGGTTATTGGTTGCGACGATGGAGGTGTTATCATTGTCCGGTGATTGTAAAAGAAGAGGATGTAAATTAACCAAAGAAACAAACTATGATTTGATAGTAAATATCCGATTTGTCATTTATATAGACAAATCACTATTATTAAGATGTATATATAATTTTGAATTAAAATATTGAATCTAGAAAAAAGCAAATCAAATATTTCTAAATGATCGAAACAACTTTTTCTTTTATTTACAAAATTCGGTTAAACATAATGAGATTATTGTTAAGGAAGATAAGATATAGTTAGAACTATTTTTTTTAAAAGGTACAAGAATTGAGAGATTAGTGTGTAATCAAGAAATGTGATTGTGAAATTGAACTTCTTAAATTTCATTGAAATTAGGGATTTATACTTTACTTTAACTTTTTTAATTGAAATAGCTAAGAAATTTTTTGTATGTTGATCGCAATATCCAACATCTTTTTTTAATAAAAAAAAGCTAAGATTGAATGTTAATTTGTAAAAGATTTGAAATATCTTCGCTTCACTGAATCATGATTAATTGGAAAAAAAAATATTAGATATAATTTTTCATTTATAGATTTTTTATACGATTTGTTACTGCTAAAAAGAATATCTATAGTAAAAAACTTTTTTGAAAATTTCTTTTATTAAAAAAAATATCTATGGTTTTGACACACAACAAAAAGGCTTTTGGTTTAGTAGAAAGCAATGTAAATGTAACAGACAAGGAAGACGGTGAATATATATCCTCCTTTTTGAATAATATACCCCGGTTCAATTAATGTCCGGGGTATGTCCACCTTTCTGAATAATATATCTCGGTTGTATTTAGGTCGGGTGTATAGCCTCCTTTTGAATAACATACCTTCTGGGTTGTATCATCTTTTCTTAATAATATACCCCGGTTGTATTAATGTCTGGGTGTGTCCTCCTTTCTGAATAATATACCCCTTATGGGGGATCCGGGGTAAATACTCCTTTCTGAATATTATACACCAGTTCTTTATATACTCTTTTCTTTCTAATGTCGATCAGTAGAAGATTATATATATATATATATATATATATATATATATATATAAATTATCTATAATAAATTATTTTTATTAATTAATATGCGAGAGAAACTGAAATTATTTTGGGTGAGAATGGTAAGTGTGTAGGTTTTTTTATCAAGGAAACAAAGTGTGTAGGCAAAATTTTATAGAAACACTAACTATGCACTTTCTATTTGTGAAGGGACCCAACGATATACTCTGTTACCCAACTCTGTTACACAACTCTGTTACCTAACCCTGTTACCCAACCCTGTTACCCAACCTTGTTACCCAACGTTATACTTTGTTACCCAACTTTGTTACCCAAATTCATTTATGTTACCCAACTTCGTTGTTACCCGATTTTAATACCCAACGTTCTACATCCAAATTCACTTATGTTACCCAACTTCGTTTTTACCCGATTTTAATACCCAATGTTCTAAATACAACTTCACTTCGGTTACCCAACTTTGTTGTTACCCGATTTTAATACCCAACGTTCCATATCCAACTTCACTTCGGTTACCCAACTTCATTGTTACCCGATTTTAATACCCAACGTTCCATATCCAAATTCACTTCGGTTACCCAACTTCATTGTTACCCGATTTTAATACCCAACGTTCTACATCCAAATTCACTTCGGTTACCCAACTTCATTGTTACCCGATTTTAATACCCAACGTTCTATATCCAAATTCACTTCGGTTACCCAGCTTCATTGTTACCCGATTTTAATACCCAATGTTCTACATCCAAATTCACTTCGGTTACCCAACTTCATTGTTACCCGATTTTAATACCCAACGTTCTATATCCAAATTCACTTCGGTTACCCAATTTAATACCCAAAGTTACATATCCAACTTCACTTCGGTTATCCAACTTCGTTTGTTACTCGATTTTAATATTCAACGTTTTTTGTGACGCAAAATTTCATGGAAAAATTTCAAGTACTTTGAAAATTTTAGTACTATTTTGACAGTAGGAAAATTTAAAGTATTTTGAAAGAGGAATAAAATTGGTGCATTGGGCGGAGGAGGTCTCTGTTTGTGATAAATGAAAATGAAGAGGAAATGTATGACATAAATGCCCAAGTACTATTCATGGGAAAGTCCCTCTTTTATATAGACATTTTTTGTGACGCAAACAATGCAGAAAGGAACCACAAAAAGTCAGCATGCTCAATATTTTGACAGTTGATGGTAGCAGTAGCACCTGAATGAAGTTGATTTTTAGCATTCTGACATTTCAACCGTCAAAAACTCCTTCCTAGATACTACTCTTTTATCCGAAATTTAGAACATGTAAATCTTCCTTAAGAAGCCCTCTTTTTCTTACCTTCAAAATTTGTTGGCATGCATTCGGAGCAATATCCAGGTGAATCAAACAAGCTTTCGTATTCGCAACCAACGCAACACCAAAAACTAAACCTGATATTGCTTTCCAGTAATGGGAACAACAAATTCTCAAAATTCGGGTTCAATAGACTTTACTTTACCCTCAAGCAGGATACTTTGCTGCCTTCCATTCTCAGTACAAGGAATTGACTAGCCAATCATATCAACTAGAGTACCAATCTCACCTGCAAATTAACATAATATTTTGCATTCAGAATTTCAGAGCTAGCTAACCAACGTCCGTAATAAGCCTCCCAAGTTATTCTTATACATAATGAACCAAAATGCCGCATTGTTTGTACTTATAACTCATCAATAGGCCTCCAAAGGCAAAAGTTCTAGCAGTAAGATCTCTCTTCCTTGCGCAGGCCTTCTTGTGTGTGCATATTCCGCTACCTTTAGGCTAAATGCAACTTGAAAAGCAGTATCATCAGCATCTTCAAGATTCAATGTTGGTGGAAATGTGCAATTTTCTGAATTCAAGATTCAGATGCCAACATTGCTCATACATGCCATGAAGATCTATCAGTACAATCAAGAACAAGCCAGGTCAAACAAAAGCTACCTTCAATTGATATGTAAAGGAGCAAGATCATTAAGCAAATGCTGTGGAACTTGGGCAAAATTCTTCGGATTTTCAGAAATGATCTTAAATAAGCCTTCTCAGAAAAATAACAGTACAAGCGGAACAAAAGTTTCAGCAAATGTCATTTACAACGCCGTATTTAGCAATTAGATATACCTGCATAATTTCAGGGGCATCTGCTCCACACATGGATGCTCCAATAACTTTATCAGTCTCTGCATCTACAAGAAGCTTCATAACAGACTTCTCTTGCCGCCTGCAAAAAATCAAATTATAAGAACTTCCACCGGAAGTGTATAATTGAGACTATAATGTAAGCATATTTGATTAGTAATTTATCTCATGTTGGTTTTGATCATATATCAAAGCAAGTACTATAAGATCAAATTTTTGTATGCTTTCTATGACCTATCAACTATAATTTTACTTTAATTCCCTCAAGTTTTGTGGCTCTGATATACATTCTTTTGCCCTAAAATTATATTAGCTCAAGATTGTACCTGATCAGTTTATGACACATAACAAAAATGTAAGAGAGGTCTGACCCTATGAATGTTTGAAAATAAATTAAAGCTACTAGGGACTGCTCTGAACATACCTTCATTCATGCCACGTTCATGCATTTAATCAACAATGACATGAGTGACACCAGTCAAACTTCTATCAAGAAGTAACCTCCGAAACAATACACCAGTGGTGCAAAAGAGAAGACATGTATCTCTCCCTTTTATTCTTTCTAGCCTAACCTTATAACCAACCTATGATAACATTATGAGACCCTATGATAACATAAAAAAAATTATGAGACCCTATGATAACATAAAAATTAAAATTCATCTAGAACTATGCGATGCCAGTCAACTTTAACTCACAATACAAAATAAAGTCTCAAGTTTCCCTCTAGGTCATCCCTTCTTGTTCGATTTCCTTGCTCCGGTGTCATCCATTCACAATCACAGATTTCCACCATTGAAGCATCTTAGCTGGGAAGAAATCAATCAAAACAATAGATAACAAGTCTCAAGTTCGAAATCAATTTCCCCCAAATTACAGTTTTGCATCACAAAGAATCACCAGTTCCATTAGAACTACCTCAATAATTCAACCGACTTATCATAGTATGCCAATGAGTACATATTTTAAACAAACTCTGTACAAGGAAAAAGAAGTTATGTGCTCGTCTCCTGCAAGTAGTGTTCTGCTTCCAAAGCTGCCATGCAACCTGCATGTTTCACAAATTCAACTGCCAGATCAACATACTAGGGTTCAAAGCAAAGATTTACATATGCAGCCTATGCTTTATTCAAACTCAAATTATGTATATAAATCCTCCATTGACAATTTACACCACTTCCGTAAATTTTATTATATCAGCAAAGATTTACATAGTCAACAGGCATGTGATTCTTCATCCTCTATTCACAAATACAGTCTACAAGATTCATTAATGCCAACAAACTTTTATTCAACAAATCAACCAAAAAATGAGTATAAATAGATAAGCAATTCCAAGGTTTGAAGACACTAACCAAAAAATGAGTATAAACAAATAAACAATTCTCACGTCACGTATAAATTGTTCGAAATCGAAATGCAAGAACCAGAAGCATCACATTCCGACCCTCAGCGGTTTGACAAATTAAAATCCTCAGTAACCCTAAAACGATGAACTTCCGATCCTATCAAAAATGGAGCGGGTGAAAGGGGAAATGACATACCTGGAGGTGGGTAAGCCCTTGCATAGGTAGGCGCTGCAAGATAAGGCGCCTTTATGGAGCCAAGAATAAGTGTCGACTTTGAAATCCCTGATGTGTATCGGAACCATTACCGATTTCAAGAGGGGTAGCAGCTACACAATGTCGCTTCAGATCTTCGCCCTTGTTTTGGTTTGCACCAACAATGTCGCTTCAGATCTTCGCCCTACAACGACCCCATGACGAAATTGGCGGCGGAGGACAACATGACAGCAATCGAGGTCCGGCGATGGAGAGAAAGGATCCAGGGAAGAGAAAAAAAATAGTAATCGAAGAAATGAGCGACGAGGAGAGAGCACGAGCAGTAAATCGTCAATGTGCCAGAGAAGAGAGAAGAGAGAAGAGAGAAGGAGAAGAAAGAGGCTGAAAAATTAAACCTTATTTATACCTACGTACTTAATGTCATCTAATAATTTAGATGACACACTTTGTATCTAATATAAAAAATTTACCATATTACCTCATTGCTGATTTTTTTATTTTATTTTATAAAAAAATCCAAAAGAAAAAAATAATTTTAAAAAAATTGGACGTGGAGTCTTTGACACCGACACCTACTAAACGCTAGCGGATTGCGATTTTATTTTATGTTAACAAATCAAAGTTCGTGTATTTAGCTTTTCGCATATATATTTAGCTTAAGTTGCGATGGATCTTGACATAGTTCATTTAGTTATACAACGGATATTAAGAATGATCTTGTACTCTACTAGGACAACATTAATAATATTTATTTTATAATTGAATTAAATAAATAAATGGTGAAAGAAAGGAATGGTGGGTACTGTAGTAGAAAATTGTTGGCTAAGTATTGCTTTAAAAGGAGAAAGCCATGAGCATACATTAACAACACAAAGAAAAGATGGCATCAGCAGCAACAGCAATATTGACAGAGAAAGATGAAGCCTTGGTGAAGGAGTCTTGGGAGATTCTAAAGCTTGATATTCCAAATTATAGTCTTCGTTTCTTCACCAGGTAATTGTACTCTTGCCCCTATATATATATATATATATGTGTGTGAATATGTGATGAGTTGCATGTTTGTGGGTGGTAGAATCCTGGAGATTGCACCTGCTGCGAAGGATATGTTTTCGTTCCTTAGAAACTCGGAAGAGGTTCCGCAGAATAACCCTAATCTCAAAGCTCATGCTGTCAAGGTTTTCAAGATGGTCTGCAACTCCTTCTTTCATTCATAACCACTGCTAGTTACTCATCTCAAATATTCTTACTTTGAAAAATACTTTGAAATGATTGATATATTTCAATAGTTTTGTATAAATAAATAAAAAAGAGTACTGTTTTTGTTATAACTAAACAAAATAGTGGCCTTTGAAATGGTTTTTTCAAAGTTCATCGAATTCAGATCTGTAAAATAAAAATATTATGAAAAGATTCTGATAGATGTAGGTTATAAGATGTGTTTAACTAATAGATTAAAAAAATACTAAAATTGTTTTTTTAAATGAATATTTTGTCTTGGTAATTGGCACGTACAGTGTTGGCACATTGTTGACAAGATCCTGTTTCCAAAAAGGAATTGATGATAAGATTCTATCTTAAACGCACATTCAGTGGCTGTAAATTCATTGTCTCATGTTGATATAGATGACAACGCCTATGTCCATGTGAAAATACCCAATACGACAAATTTCATCACATTTTCTTCTTTTTTAAGTGGTAGATCTATTTGAATATTTTATTTTATTAATACAGTGTTAACTACGGAATCTTACATAACACTACGGAATCTTACATACGCACAGTTTCAACGCAGTGCGACTGCAATGACATGCTCAACTTAACTGCATTGACATGCTCAACTTCAACGCACTCCAACTGTGTTGAGAGTATTCGACTTCAACGCAGTCAGCATGCGTTGAAGCTAACGAGTAAACACACGCGCCTTTATGAAACAAACGCGTGTGTTTCAACTTCAAAGTAGTCGGATTGCATTGAAATTGAATAGGCGTTTCAAATTTAACGTAGGTCAACTGCTTTGAACATTGCGTTTTTTATAAATTTAACGTCGTGCCTTTAGCAGTGCGGTTTTGATAAAATGAATGTTGAGTAATGTGATGGTAAACGCATACAGACATGTGAAGCAGCAGTTCAACTGAGGGAGAAAGGAGAAGTGGTGGTCTCCGAGACGAGTCTGAAGCACTTAGGGTCCGTCCACTCGAGCAATGGCGTAATTGATGCGCATTTTGAAGTGGTAAAAGAAGCATTGCTGACGACGGTGGAAGAAGCTCTAGGAGAGAAATGGAGTCATGACATGAATGTGGCGTGGGCTCAAGCCTACGATCACTTAGTTGCTGCTATCAAATCTCAGATGAACAATACTGCTTAATTTATTCACTTCATGGCCACCGATATAACGTGGATTTGTTCAGCTTGTTGTGTACGTTCAATTTCCGAGTTATTTTGCTTATGTTTGTCCAGGTTTTGTAAATGAGGTTTTCGTTTTCACCTCCAAGGCAATCCTAAGTTTTGTACGTGTTCGGTTTTTCTAGACTGTTATATCCTTAACCTGACAGGAATCAAGGGTGTGAATCTAGGTTTTTTGACTCAAGTAATCGCTTATCTCTCGTTAATACTCGAGAATTAAGACCTTTGAATTTTAAAAATGTGATTATAATCTCTAGGGAAGTTGCAAAAATGTTCCTGAAAACTACGACTAACAAACTTTAATAGATTGAATTGCCCAATAGAAAGGAGACTAGAATGCAATATTGGATTCAATTTCGATTAATTGAAAGCATCGAATAACAAGTTCAATACCAAATTAAAATTAGGGCTTTAAAATTCCAACTAAAAGCTACAACTACATGAAAAACGTTAATATCAAACTGAATTGACAAAGAAAAAAAGAGAAGGATTCAATACCAAATTAATTTTAGATTAGTTGAATCAAGTATCAGAATTAAATTTGAAGGAAGAACAAATGCTCGGCCAGACCGGAAAGTGGCGGCAAAATATAACACAAGAGAAGCTTATCTTTTATTTAGGTTTTGGATAATTGATCAATATCGTTGGTGATATGCTCTAATATCTTTAGGTCTTAGGTAATTGATTAATAGTTTTGAATAATCAATCAATATTATAGGCCTCAAAGGAAGTAACCTTTAAGTCTAAAAGGATAAAGAAAAACTAATAAACTATAAAGTTTAGAAAAGTATATGAAAGAATAAATTAAAATTTAACTAGGTTATTGTGAGAAATTAAAATGTATTCGGGTTTATAAACCACTTAAAAAAGGGTTATTTTTGCTTGGATGAATTTATTTTTGTTTAAAACCCAATTTTGACCTTGGACTTTTCCAACTCGATATTCTTTGTTCATCCCTATGTATTCCCCGTTATTCTTCGATTTTCTTAGGGGCATATGTGTATTTTGAACAAAAATAAAACCAAAAAATAAACTACAAATAAACAATCTTATATGATTTATTTATATAAACCCATTGAGAAATAAACCCGAAAATAAACTATAAACCTATGTAAACTCATTTATAAGCTTATAAACCCAAAAATAAATCAATCTGCAAGTGAACAGACCCTTAGACGTTGCTTCTCCATTCGGAAGCGACGCATTGTTTTGTATTGGACTCAGACTTCCTTTTTCTCAAATAAAAAATATGATTGGATTTGTAGAAGAAAGTCTTAATATGGATTTCATAATCATAAATCAGTTTAATGAATAGTTTATCCAAATTATGCATTAAATAACAAAAATGATATCATATTAAACTTAAATTAAAATTAAATCTGCATACATCTTTCAATTGCTTAGTTGTGTTTGTTTGTCAACGTTGTAAGCACACATAAAAACTGATTCATGTTTGTTCCCAGGCGAGTTGAGGATGGCTCACTCATATATTTGTATAAAATCTTATGTTTTTAGGAGATATATTATATATAGCATAATTCATCAATGAGAAAAAAAAACCCTTTTCACAATTGTTATCCAACAATTACAGTAACCAACCATGAGATCCAACCCCCTTGAGAGCGGGCATTAGATTGAGTCCAAACATCTCCTTTCGTACGTGACTCTTATCGAACTTGATCAACAACGAGACGACACTTGCACTCTCTCGAACATGTTCCATGCTTTGGGGTCTAGTCCATAATTGATGAGCTAATTGTGAGCTTCTCTTCTTTGTGTCTAAATGAATTTCCCATTTGACATATAAAGACTCCCTTTCTTGTTTAGAGATCCTGCTCTTCAACATCTTGCTCAACATGTTTCTCTCCTGTTGCATATGTTTCTTGCTGTACACGATAAAACACAAACTCTTACGTAAAACTATTAACACAAAAACGGCAAAACATTAAAGCTGTCATGTTTTACGTATGGATTTGTGTTTCCGAGCTTTCGAGTTTCCTACGAAACAACTACTACGTACCTCAAATTCGGAGATATAATCTGGCCATCTAAGACGGTCTCGTTACCCCAAGCAAAGGCATCCTTGATAAACCAGAGTCTTCGACGTTCCACCTCCATATATATAGAGTCCCCCGGATCTCCTTCAAAGAGTAGGAAGAAGGACGTTCTGTACAACAATGATACATTACAAATATCCCAAAGATCGACGACCTCCCTTCGAAGTTTATCAAAGTCTAATGGCCATTGTTCCGTTTCCAAATCATACTGGAAGCCTACATCCTTCACGTTCTTGATGAAGGTATCAGCCTTTGGTGATACATCCTCGTCCTATTAAGAACAAAATGGTTTCTTAAGCACGCCTTGTTTAAGTATGTCAAAGTCCAGACGGACCATAGAGCGGGGAGCCCTGCACATAAACTCAGCGGGTTCCAATTGGCAATAGTAGGAGTAACCCACCAACCTTATATACTAGGCCCAAAATATCCTCACTTTCGATGTGAGAACTTAGGGCCTGTTTGGTATCTATATCTAGTCATATATGGGTATCGATATAAAACTATTCATACCTATGTTTGGTATACAAGTATATGGATATCAACTCATATCTTGATACTCCTAATACACATTTTCTCCTTTTTTGATATACTCCAAAAATGGAGGTATCACATATCTAATATTGCTAATCCTCTTCTATCATACCCATATCTTGATACCACATACCATATCTTGATACCCATATCTTGATATCTAGATATGGGTACCAAATAGGCCCTTACTATCTCCAACAAAGTACACAATCATAGATGGAATTTCCAAAAACACTCACCATAAGAAGTGCAACTTTCTTTGTGCACTGAACATCAGTGGCTTCCTTGATTTCTGCATCATGTGAATCTCCATTCAAATCAACTTCTTTAGTCAAAACCTTAGATTCAGGAGCTTGAGATTCTTTTGAAATACAAGTTGATGGATATCTCGTCACCATCATCTTCTCGGTTAGCATTCCATTTGGATCAACTTCTTCACTCAAAACCTTAGGTTCAGGAGCTTGAGATTCTTTTGAAATACAGGTTGATGGATATCTCGTCACTATCATCTTCTCGGATAGCATTTCATTAACGTCATCGTCATCATCATCTCCAAGCCCGTAAAGCTTGTTGTCAACATCTTCAAGCTTATCAGTTGACTCTATCGATTGCTTATTGTGATGAACATGGATTTCCAACTTCTCTACCTCAGGCTGTAATGAAGGAGAGTTGCCTAAGTTTTCGTCGACATTCACATCATCAGTTCGATCCCAAGAAGATGGTAACTCATGATCCTCCCTTCGGGTCCCTGAATCAATTTTTAATGGGAGTGTCTCTTTGCTTTCTTCAAGAGAAATTGTAGTTTCAATGTCACTCATGATTGATTCTTCAAAATCAATACTTGTATTGTTTATGTTGAATTCATTTGCCCTTTCATCTTCTTGACCAACATGGCTTCGGATGAACAAACGAGGAGGAGACTCAAAGGGAGCTGGATGAGCTACTATTTTGGGTATCAATTCGTCGTCAAAGTCGGAGTATACAGAGCTTTCATCGCATAAACTGAAACTGCGTCTACTACAAGGATGAGACGCTTCCCATGCCACAGCAGAAGAATCAATGGAGTGAAGATCCGTTGCACTAGAAACGCGTGAAATTTGACTTGTCCAAGATTGTCGTCTGACGTGCAACTTAGGGTAAGGAGCATTTACTGATTCCTGTGATCAAGGCGACCAATAAATGTCATGAAAGAAGGAACTTTAAGATTCGGACTGCTTAATGCAGGGCGTCAGATTTACTAATGCGTAGCTGACGCACATTGTGACTGCCACCATTTTTTTTGTCTGACGCGCAGTCTCATTACACATCAATTGTGCATTGGTAAATCTCACGCTGTGTATTTAACAACCCTCACTTTGAGAAAGATAGGATCTTTAAGTACAAACCTCGAATTGCACATTTTGGATCTGAGACAGAGCAAGATCTCGTTGCAATGTAAGCTCTTTAACTTGTCTTTGCAACTACAAGATGAAAAAGGTATTATTGTCAACATATAACACAAGGGAAGAAAGACTAGTTATAATGGCATTTGCTAGTACCTTGCCTATTAGAAGGTCTTTGTCTCTTAGTATGGAAGTAGAATCAGACTCAAAAGAAGACCCTGCGTCTCTAAGCTCATTCTCTAGAGTTGACAATTTTTTCTGCATATGTTTCACCAATGCTTTATCGGTATCCTCGAGATTAACCTTTGGAGTCGAGGTGACTTGTTTAGCAGAAGCTGCAAAAAGGAGGGTGTTTCTTGACTGCTCCACGTAGCTTCGTGCAGGGCTCATAGTGCATATGATGGCAGTTCTCGTGTTGCCACTTAAAGAAGATTGCAATATGCGCGTGAGCTTAGAATCTCGGTAAGGAACATGCCCGTTTCTTTCCTTGCTGTGTACATAAATACAAAACACATTGCTGATGTTGTCTATGAAACCAACAACAAGCATAATTTAACAAAGATGTGTCACCTGAGCTTACGGATAACAGTTCCCAAGGCTAGTAAGCTGCGATTTATATGAGAACCTTCTTTCAACTTGGTTCCAAGTGATAAAACTTGAGATGCACGCTCACTTCCAGCAAGATCAATGAAATTCTACAAGCAAACAGGTTGGACATCAACATCGTGCCCTTTGGGGGGTTCAAACAAACATGTTTCTTAGTAATCTTACCACAGTGGCAATGATGGTGTTTAAACTATCCTTGCTCGATACCTCACGTGCATAGCTTTCAATCGTCTACAAAAGCAAATTATAAAGATCAAACAAGAAGTAGGTATCATTTTTAGTATTGCTTTGATGACGACGGAGTCTTACTAGTTTTATAATCTGATGAGATCTGGAACTTGATTCATTCAGGATTGTCTCCGCAATCTGCCTTTGAGCTGGAAACACAAAGCAATACTATTTACACGGGTGTAACTAGCTAGCCTCATGCAATCAAACTAAGATGTAAGCTGAACCTTATAGATCTTATACCTTTACATACAGAAACAAGTTCTTGTACATGATTCAAGTCATGCACAACCTCTTCTGTGAGCTTACCGACAATTGTTCCCCTCTGGAAAATGACTCAGTCTACCATTAATACCATAGTAAATATAGTGTCAATAATAAAAATGAATTGATCACCTCAGGGTCATCACGAAGCCTCAGAGGAGTGGTATCCATTGAAAGGAGATCCCTGACGGATTCATTGTAAATCTCCATAGCAGAAAACTTCAGAAGAAACTGTCTTTCAGTATGCTGCAAGAAATATATAAAGATTTTAGTAACTTAGTATGTATAATTTATGTTTTTAGCACATACTTAGTAATAAAGGTAGTTCGGTATATATCTTGACCCAAAACAAAGCACTACACAAATATCTTCTTGCTTCCAACTGATCACAAACACTGAAGACAACATTAGCCCGCCAGCAACCTACCTCAAGAGGCTACATATAAAGTGAGGTTGTTCGTGTATTAGAGTGCATCAAACTCCCCCAATATTTGTAAAATCCTCGTGTATATATAAAAACCTAGTTTTGTAATTTGTATTCGTGTGGGTAACAGTAAATATGCAAGAAATTATACATACTCGGTGAGTCGGGACATGCCCAACGTTTGACTTGTTTGGTTCAGTGAAGAATGTTCATACAGGGACCTAATCATGAAGTGCACTAATTTTGGCGGTCTTTATCATATCTTGGTTGGCATGTCCGACATCCTTCATAGTGGAAATTTGGACATGTCTTATATAAGTAAAATGGGCCTTTGGCATTGTCTTGTTTTTCTTGATAAATCCACACACCTTTTTTAGGCGTCTCCATTAAAATACAAGTTGAATGACTTTACGAAATTCCTTCACCTTCATACTTATGTCGAAACACAACTTTCATCTTACTTTAAAGCTTTTAAACTGAGTCGGATAGGGAGTTCAACAATAACTTTTCCCTCCCTTATGAGCCTAACAAGCTTGCAACCACTCCTTGCTTGTCCGGTAAAGCAAGGAATTGTTAGGGCATTGAACGTCACTCACTCTCTCCTTACTCATGGATCCCTCCCCCTTCACATTCTAAGCTAATTGATCTTCATATGAAAACATACCTCCACAATATAATGCCTAGAAAAATCTTCAGTTTTGCTTTATTTCAATGCGTAGAAAAATTCTTCAGTTTTGCTTTATTTCAATGCCTAGAAAAATTCGGTCTACTCATGGTTATTGAGTTTACTTGGGTGATCATATGGTATCTTGGTTCTCCAAACGACAACCGACATTGTTTTGCTTAAGTGATGATGTCAAGTACCACGGTGTTGGTAATTGCCATTATATGAACTTGTTGACTCTACACCCTTCTCGTTGACCTTCAAGTGCCCCATAAGTGGGGCATTGTCACTTATTACAACAATATTCAATTGTGTATCTTTGGTCTAATCGGTTCTACATCAGCACATGAAGCATGTGGAGATGGGCATCTAGTTTATTCAAGAAAAGTTTTAGGCAGCAAATGTATTTAGCACATACGTAGGGTCCGTTTGGTAAGACGAGATTATCGTAGATGAAGATAAAATGAAGATGAGGGGAGATGAAAGTAGTGGATGATTTATGAGATGGAAAAAGAATCTAGTAGGTGTTTGGTATAAAAGGAGATTGTGTTTGGTATAAAAGGAGATTATTACGGGTAAAATTACAAAAAGGGGTTGAAGATATATTTTTTAAAACCAATACAAGGAAGACGTAGGGGTAGAAATGGGATAAAGTGTAATAATCTCCCAATTCATCCAAATAACCCATTGCCAAAGGGATTAAAATTTTCCAGATTTTCATCCCCTTATAATCCCCTCAAATAATCTTCATCCAAATAATAGTGTCAACCGAACACCAAAAAATATAAACTTGGTAAATTAATTCTTTAAAATAATCTTCATCTCCTGTTTCTCAGTGTTCCGAACGTCTTAAAGTTAGTCCAATAAAGATTATATATATTGGATACTTTTTACTTCATGTCGTGAAGGAAAAACATTAAACACTTCCTCTTTAGTGTTTACCTTATGGATATGGTCAAAGATATCTACCATTGCGTACTCTGTAATCCCTGTCATGGTGTATGTCTTCCCACTACTTGTTTGCCCATATGCAAAAATACTAGCTGTCACAAAAATGAACAGAAAATGAATACCGCAACCAACAACAAAATCAAAGCATGAACAACAATTAAAAAAGGGGAAAATAACCAATATCACTCACTAAATTTATTCATTTTCACAAATTCACCCATCAAAGTCAAAATTACAACGGCCATTCAATACTAACTTTAACCAAAAACATTGGTATGTTTAGCCCCGATGACTAAGGCCTGGTAACATATGATCAAGCTAATGTGTAATCATTCCTTTTTCATATTCTTATACATAGAAAATAATTAAGATAACTCTTTATTCCAATTCCCACTACTTTGTCATTGTTGGTTTTGTGTTAGGTAGGATATTTAATGAGTGGTCTTGTATAATACAAATAGTACATTTTTACTTAAAAATTTGATCAGTATATTAAGTTGTTTTACGATTTCCAAATGACGAGTTACGAAACTATTATTAATTTATGTTTTTTTTTGACATTTTAGTTTTCATTCATTGGTTGGGAAGGATGGTGATATTATGCAAATGGTAAAATCAATGAAAAAAATAATAAAAATAAATATTTTTCAGTTATGTAATATGTTTATTAACATTTGTGTCGGTGTTGGAATGACTTGTATTATTGATCGGAGGGAGCACTAAGTATTTTTCAATTAAAAGAAGTAGCAAGTAGTGTAAAACTAGAGATGAAGATGATACACTCACCATTAATTCCAGCAACAGCTGAAAGGGCAATTGATTTAGCTCCTTCTTGATAAACCTGTCTTGTTGAGCAATTTGACCCAAAGACCCTGTCTACAACAAACCAATTTGCAAGCAAAATTATCCCATTAAAAATCACCAGAATATATACCAAAGCTAATATAAGGGATGCTCATCAATTCAGTAAATGAAGGAGAATATAAGGGAATTACAAATCATTTAAATTCTTACCAAATGAGTAGAAAGAAGGGTACATTGATCGATCGGGACAAAAAGCAGTGTTCTTGTATAAGATGGTTTTATCATTGATGCATTCCCAATCAACATCCTCACCCCTAACAACCTCCTTTTCATTTAGAGGCCGAATCCTAACTGAAACCAAAAATTTCCCTTCGGGGAGAATATGCCTATCCATGGCTTCCTCCCCACAATCACAACTTCTCAACTATTTTTCAAAATTCATCCATAAATATAAACTCATGCCGACAAAATTGCCTCCAAAACAGCAAGAACAACAGGTGGCCAACCAACCTTTATACTTTTATCATCTACAAAATATGGAAAAAAAAACAAACTAGGGTTTATAAATAAAAAAAATTAAAAAAAAAGCTAGTTCATTTCAAGGACAACAACAATGAACTTTATGATGACGAAAATATATTACTCTCTCATACAAGATTAGATACACAAATTCAAAAATAGGGTTTCCAAATGCTCACCTTTGGGGCTGAAATTTTGAATCCTGTAGATGATCCGATACCTCCTTGTTCAAAGGCATACAAAACAAAATTGAGAAAAGAAAGGAAGAAAGAAAACAGAGCAGTCTTCTTCCTCTTTCTCTCTCTTCTCCGACTGTAGAGAGGGAAGAGAAATATGTAGAAATTGGAATGTAGCCCGTTGGATGCTAGAAATATGCCATTGTTTGATCGGTGGAGAGAAACTTGCGGTGGCATGACTGACTTATGGGAGAGGATGTCTCAATTTGCAGACACTTGAGAATTTTGTCAAAACCCAAAGTAGCCGTTCAAAATATTTTGGGGGTGTTTTTATTACGCCTATATTTTTTCTATCGGTTATCCAAATTAGTCAGAATTAGACCTGACCATATCCGGGCAGTCCGTCCGACATTGCTCGTCCGTCCGAAAAAACGGACGGGTATGAACACCGGGCCGAAAAGCCCGGCTCTTCGGCCCGTATAAAAAAATAAAATATGAAAATATATATATTATATTATATGTATTTAAAATATTAAGTATAATTATCATAAATTTAATGTACATCACATATTATATATTTAATATATTTTATTTTTAAATAAATTTATATTTAAAGACCTGTTCATATCCGGGCTCGGGCTGGACTTTTTCAAATTTTCGGCCCGTTTAGCCGGACCCGGGCCGGGCTAAGCCCGGCTGGCGGGCCTAAAGTATCGGGCCGGACTTTTTAAAAACTATTTTAAATATAAATTTTATTTAAAAATAAAATATATTTAAGATATTATATGTGATATACATTAAATTAATGATAATTATGTTATATATTTTATAATTATACTTAATATTTTAAATATATACAATATAATATATATATATATTTTTTTATTTTTTTTTTTTATACGGGCCGGGCTTTTCGGCCCGGACGGGCTTCCCTCTATGTTCTTACCCGCCCGTTTTTTCGGGCCGGACGGGCTGCCCGGATATGATCAGGTCTATCGGAAACATACTGACCCGGTTTTTTTTTTTTTGTTTTTTTTTGTTTAGGACCTATTTGGTATCATATTTAGATATCACGTACATATATAGGTATCGATATAAAAAAAACTCATACGTTTGGTATATAAGTATATGGATATCAAATTGATATCCGATATACTTTTGTTACCCTTCTCGATCCCGATATCTCATATATTCAGGCCCGGCTGGAGACAGGTTCAACCTGTACTTCTGAACTGAGCCTCACATATTTTGGGGGCCTCCATGTTAATAGAATAAATCTGTATTAATTGCTTGTTGTGATCCTTCAGCATGAGCCTTTTTTTAATTTTATTGGAATAGGCCCCTTCATCTTCTTTTCTATATTCTTTTAAATTTAAAACTATATTTAAATTATTGTTATTCAACATCAACTAAAACAAACTTTTACATTTTTTTAAATACTTTTTTCTGTATTTATTTTTTTAATCTAAGATATTAACATTTAACTTTCAGTAATACAGTATAACCTTTTTTTTCTTTTAAACTTTGTTTTTTTATTTATCGAGTTTATCTTTAATATTTAATTTTTTCATGCTAATTTAATATTATTAAAAAAATATTTTTTTATATATAAAACGTAGTTAATCAAGTACTAAAATGACCTGTATATTAGTGTTTGATATAATTTTAAGGGGTATGATATTTTTCTGGAACAAGACCACCAAAACTAATGAGACGGCCCTGCATATATTGATATCTAGATATGGATATCAAATGTGCTCTTAGTGTTCAATTCAAACCCACAAATAAACTAAACCACATCTCATATCCATGGAAATAGTACTCGTGCATTTTCCAGATCCAACCATATCAATAGAAATATTAGTTTTAATAGGACGTTACAAAGTTTTCATGGAAGGCTCAATGGGTATATCTCGGATCATATCATGCTATCCTTTTTGACATCGAGTCGTCCTCGATTCGAAGACATTTGGATCGCAGGGGAAAAGATGACAATGGAGGAAACATATCCAACACAACTAAGATTAATACATCCTTAGTACTGCCCGTGCACACAAAACCCTCGTCATCAAAATCAAAATCTACCACACCCGTTGTCAAAAAAATCGGATCATATAGTCTAAGTGCAATTTCCCCAAGCATCTCAACATTAAATTCACAATTAAAATAAATTTCACTTCGTAAGAGGTGTTGTCCCACTTGAAACATGTCTTCAACTTTTTCAATAACATTTCTTGTAGATCAATCAATATATTCCCAAAGTAAACCACCATTACCATATGCATTAATAATCCATTTAATACTCTCATCCGATAAAAGTTCCTCATTATATTTGTAAAAAAAATCATGAAAGAAAGACAATTATTAATCTCATAAAGTTGAGATGTTTTCTACATATAAATTCCTAGGGTGGATTATGTAAATATCTCAAAACATGGGCTGAAATTCTAAAATTTTTACATAGCTAAAAGTCACAACCTAACAAAAACCAAATCACAACCCAACTTTTATCGTTATTACATTATATGTTTATTCAACCTCATTTCTAGTTTTCTTTTCATCTCAACTTTTCTCAAAACCTCTTCTCAATCTTCAAATTGAGATTTAGGTTTCAAATCTATATAGATTTCAACGTTCGAGGACTCAAAACGCATCTACACCAAACGATCTACGTGTTTTAAGGTACAATTTCTCAAAAACGAATCAAAATCCACATGTTTCCATGGATTGTTGTTTCAATTTTTAGGGATTAGGTTTAGATTTGTAATTCAAATTTCAAACATTATATTTTAGTGTTTTTTTTATTTATGAATGAATGGTTGAATCATGTTAGAAATGCATGAACTAGTTTTATTTGGAAAACAATTTGGACCAAAACAATCAAAAGTTGGATTTAGAGGCATTTGGAAATTTAATTCTAAACGTTTATCTGCTCGGTGGGTGCGTTAGGTCATAACATGAAAATTAAAATTTCACATTGGGTAGTCCACGTCCGCTTTAATGATATATAGCCGTCTCATCGTGACTAAGGGCGTCCACTTTAAGAGTATAAAAGTGTCGTGGAAGTGTAGCCACATTTGTGCACACCACACCCGACAACTTAATTCAAGACAAACATAACTTATCATTCAAGACAGACATTGTTCGGATACACTTTTTAATCTAAGGTTTATTTCATTTGTTGGATTTACTGCCATTAAGGTTGAGTACTTTCCATTCCCTCCTTCGTTATTCCCATTTTTTGAATTGTTTGTCTTTCTTTGATTTAATTTGTGATTTTGATATGATGATTATTGGCTAGAACTATTGTGGTTCCAAGGTGAATAGAGATTTGTTTATGGCTTGGACTATGATGGATTAAATTGTGCTTTACCTTTGGCTTGAATTGCTTGAAACCCTAATGGTTGGTTTGGAATGAATCTAGGTTAGAACCTTCTAAGCTAGCAACCTGAGTTGAAATTGAGACTTTCCCGGTGATATTCTTTCTTGGATACAGAAGTAGATTGACCATAGGTAATAGAGGTGAAAACTTATATTGGATTGAATGTGCCTGATTACTATCTAAGTTAGGTAATTTCCAAGACTTACCCGGTAAGGTTTACTTAGTCCTTATTTAGAGGATCCGATTTGTGCAGAATTTTCACCCTAGATACCTTGAGACTTACCCGGTAATAGGTAGTTAGGATTGAAACTAGATAATCTTGCGACTTACCCGGTAATAGATCATCACTAGATAAACGTTCACCCATGTTGTTTTTCTACCATAGATCCTTTGAGTTATCCTGAGTCCTTATGTCATAAACAATGATCTTGAACCCTTGGAATCCATTCTTCTATTAATTGATTATCTTTTGTTTGTTTTGCTTTATAAAACGGTTTTCGATTGAATATGATATTCAATCACGAACAACCAAAAACCTCTCAAAATATTGATATTTTTCCCTTATCTTTTCCAACTTGTTTCTTAGTCTAGATTTACACTATCATTGATCGTACTTGTAAATTGAATCGCCTAGTCCTTGTGTTCGACCTTGGAATACTTGTTCTATTGCATATGATCCATACACTATGGGTTCACTACTATTTGAGTGATTATTACAAGTTATAATTTAAAGCATATCGTGTTTTGTGAGCTTATCGGTTTTTATCATTATTGATAAGGATTTTTAGGGCCATAAATTAGCGAACACTAGGCATGCCGCTTGCCGGGTCGTCTTAGCCGGAGACACGGATGACATCGCCATCCGGGGGCATATCACACCCATTGGAACTTATGATATGTCTTCCCGATGACTTGACCAATTATATATACAAGCCTACCCGAATCGCCACGTCACCATGAGTCATGACCTACACAAATCCATTTCGGACCCTCCTCCAATCCGTGTGTGGCGCGGCCTTAATGGCTAATTACATGCCCCCATTTTAATTTTTAGCTCATAAAAACATCTTCTAATCATGGGTTAACTTTTGGGCTTTTAGTTGTTATTTTTCAGCCCATGTTGTTTTATTTATTTTGCAAATAATTTAAGTCTTCTAATAGGGAAGCTTAAAGATAAACTTGAGAAAGCATATCTTCTGGATATACTTTTTACTTAAGTCTTAGAAGATCATATCTTACTAGAAAATGGATCTTATTTTATTATTTTCTTCGGGAACTTTTACTTGGACACCACTCGACTCATACCATGTAAATAGGGATGCTCGAGCCTCATTGTAAGGCACCTTGGATTTGAATTAAACACGTACTTTTCGGAATTTTCTGAGTGCAGTCCAAAACCCAGTCTTCCACGTCAAAAGTTAGGCTCACACAGTCACACGTAGGGAGTACAGAGCGAGAGAGAACTCTTGTTCGACTTATAGCTTGTACTTTTTTGAGTTGTTTTGCTTGCGCGTCAAGTAGTATTTCTCGAGCTTTTCACAAGTCTCCTTCTTGTGCTCTAGGGACCATCACTGCCTTTTTGTGTAAGATTGCAATGGAAGGGTTCTACAATCGTTCATCGGTTGTGTAATAAGGCTAGTATGTGCTTATCGTGCTTCGAGTCGGTTTTTAGGATTCAACCTATTTATCCAGCTACCGATCCATATTATCTACCGGATCATTCACCCATACCCACACACCTTCCTCCAAACCTCCCCACCCATAAATATAAACCCCGTTTGCTCGATCCCTGTAATAAGTATAGAGAAGAGTCATTGGTGTCGAAATATCGGGACTTTTCTCACGGGATAACCCCCGTATCACTTTTAGCATGTCCACTTGGACATTTTTTATCTTTTATTTTTATCTTCTTATAAGATTGGGTTTAGTAGGATTAGTCTCTAACCCTACGAGCATTAGGTTAGATCCCCTCCCTATAAATAAGGCGTTTTAGTCATTACGTTTCTCATCCAGTTTTCATTCGAGAATTTCAATGCTCTATTGTAGAAATCGGTCGACTTGCATTTGCTAATTGGCCAATCAACACTATTCATCATTGATAATAAAGGGGAAATTTATAAGTCTATGTCTTGTTGATTTCTATTTTTCTAGGGTCTAGAATGCCCGACTTTGCATGGAATATATATGATATTGATGATCATTGTATTCCTTTGATATATGTCTTAATTCATGTGTTATGATAGTTTATAGTTTGTCAATTGTAGGACATGAGAGTTATGCATATTCATCGTTTTATTCTATATGTTCTTTAAAGTGTTAAATGCAAGATGCAAGAGTTGATTACTTTATACTTTTCATATCCTGCAAGAAATAGATGAAGAATGCTATATACTTATTTATTTATCATTGTGGGAGTAACATATTAAGGATCATATTAAGAAAAGTCGATATATTAAATAAGGGTAAATTAGTCCATTCATCAATAAATATGCTATATACTTATGTATTTATCATTGTGGTACATCTATTAACTAATTATTAGGAACTTAGGTTACATAACAAATTCACCCAAGTTTCTAATGTGGGAACATCACCCCATTGTTTTGTTTGGCAGGTTTTGAGTGCATTATATAGGTCCTTCTCACCCTCGTCATCTATTTCAACTTAGATCTTATCACCTACTTTCTCCCTTAATCCTCTTTTCTCATGTCCTTCAAGTTAGTGTAGTTGATTACATTTTCATAACTTCACACTCCCATGTTTATCATGATCCTTACTATAATAGTTCTTGGTTTTAATTTTGATAGATTTGGGCTCATGTACTAAGCTTATCATTTGTTGAGTATGACTAAGAGAAGTATTATCGTGGGTTTTCTATAAGAACTCGAGATGTTATAGATTAGGATACAATTTCTAAGTAAAGAGGTTATAGTATGTTATTATTATTATTTTTGTCTTCCCATTCATAATATACAAATCTTAAGGAAGAAACAATCAAGAGAGAGAAAAGGGAGTGAGTGTTTAGAAAGGGTGTAACCGTGTACGATAGCTTTTGTCATTTAGTCAAGGCATGAGTAAGATAAACATTAGATGTTTGAAATTGCTAATCTAGTGGGGATACTAGATAGTTCGAGTTCCTACGGTAAAGCTATAATCGGTTGAAAACAATAATACTAAAATAGTAGATTGAGTCGTTTAAAGAGGGAGGTGAAGTTTCTTCCCCAGAGATCAATTGATCAAAGTAGGATTTTCCTCGTATAATCGTTGTGTCAAAGGATTCGTACTCAAGTTTTAATATTGTTTATTTTTATTGTTTGTTGCTAAACTTCTCAATGTGCAATGTGAGTTCCTATCAGTTACAAATATATCAGTTTGACATTTGCACAAGAAAAGGGTGTATGATCCAACAACTAAAATAACTAATTCCCTCAAAATAGTTCCTTAATAACTCGTAGTGTCTGCATATGATTTGCATTGTCGAGTTTCATACGTTATGTAAAGTCATATTAATAATAATAATAATAATAATAATAATAATAATAATAATAATAATAATAATAATAATAATAATATTATTATTATTATTATTATTATTATTATTTTAAATAACGTGGTATGTAAGTGAAAGGTTATGAGATACAATATTAGTGTATTATGTGGAAGTATGTTGTTATACGTGTCATGAATAGTAAGGAATGGAGTGTTGTTTGGTAAATGGAGTGTCTTGATAAACGTGTATGAGTTACAATTGATTAAAAGTACGTCGTGATGATATTGTGGAGATAATCATGTGAATGCGAGATTATATACATGAATAAGATTATGTGATAACTTTTCATACAATATGAAGTGAAAAACTTTTAAAAAAACATTCGATCTGAACAAAATAATGATTTTAATTTCGTCACATGTCCACGTGTAATTCTTAGGTTCACGATCGTACATCATGACAAAAATACAAGGTGTATGATCGTACACACAACCAGGTCCGGCTGGAGACAGGTTCAACCTGTACTTCTGAACTGGGCCTCACATATTTTAGGGGCCTCTATGTTAATAGAATGAATCTGTATTAATTACATCCACTTTGTTGTGATCCTTCAACATGAGCTTTTTTTAATTTTATTGGAATAGGCCCTTTCATCTTCTTTTCTATATTCTTGTAAATTTAAAACTATATTTAAATTATTATTATTCAACATCAACTAAAACAAACTTTTAAATTTTTTTAATACTTTTTTCTGTATTTATTTTTTTAATCTAAGATATAAATATTTAACTTTCAGTAATACAGTATAACCTTTTTTTTTTAAAATTTTGTTTTTTATTTATTATCTTTAATATTTAATTTTTTCATGTTAATTTAATAATATTAAAAAATATATTTTTATATAAAACGTAGTTAATCAAGTACTAAAATAACCTGTATATTAGTGTTTGATATAATTTTAAGGGAAATAATATTTTTCTGGAACAGGACCACCAAAATTAATGAGACGGCCTTGCACACAAACCTAATTATTCATTTGCATCTAACATATTCATTTTATTTACCTCAACAAGAAACCAATTCAACAAGAATACAAATACAACGTAAATAAGCGGTAAACAAGGTTGCAAATCCTCTCAAAATTACAATTATCAATTCCAAAAATAAAAACATAAATAAATTAAATACTATTACTCTAACAATAAAAAAATATAATATCATATATAATTAAGTTAATTTAAATAACCATCGGTCGTGGATAAGTGCAGAAGTTAGATATGATTTTCAGCAAATTTTATCTGTTTTAACAACTCATATATTTTAATATTAAAAAAAAGAAAAAAAGAAAAAAGAAAAAAAAGTAGTGTATTAAGTGGTGGATGAGAAGAGGTGGGAAGTCGTAGTCAATGTGTCCCATCTCTGAAGCAATGGAACTTGTGGCTGCTAACCTAGCAAGTGGATTTCATTCGGCTCTCTCTCACCATTACTTTTACACTCAAAATATCGCACACCTGTCACTCTAATATTTATTTATTTTATATGTCGTCATACAATTACCAAAATTAACTTATTATTCGCACACCTGTTACTCTTTTTTTTATTTTTAACTTATAATACAATAATCAAAATATCATGCTATTTCGATCAAAATCATTCAAAATGTGAGAACACGAGTCATGCAACAACCAGTGGATATTAAAAAATGAAATGTAAATACACGTAGGAAGTATGATACACGGAGATCTCCAGACAGTGTCGTTTTTCGTGTTAAAATTTGAAAACTTTTCAAACACGGTCAAAATAGTGAGAATACATGAATCTCGATTCGGTTTGGGTAAATAATAATTAAGATAAGACATTAATTGGGGGTTAAAACGAATGTTGACATGTTAGCTTTCTTCTCCAACATGTATATAAATCGGAATCCAGGAGAAGAATTTGAAGCCCAAATTCATGTCTAAATCAGACAAACAATCTACACAGCACGATTCATCAATCTTCTTCCCACCTCACTCATTTGATTTGAATTTCTTCGCAGTCGAGATTTGATTTCAAAAAGGAAAAGAGAATCTGATTCAAGTAGATGAAGAATGCTGTGAAGAAATCAAGCAGATTATGAGAGTTTGGTTGGCGGTGGTGAGAGCTAGAAGAACAACAACGACAAAGAACATGCGAACCCTATGTGACGCCTGCGAGAGCGCCGCCGCAACCTACTTCTGCGCCGCCGATGAAGCCGCACTTTGCCCCGCCTGTGACGACAACGTCTCTCCCTTCCTCCTCTTCATTCCTTCAATTTGGGGTTTTATGCATTTTTAAGAGATTCAATTTCCTGTTTTTGTTGTTCGCTTGCTTTTCTTCATTTGGCTGTGAAATTCGCCAGTCAAAACAGAAAGAAAAAAAAAGTTATCCGTAAATTATGAGATCTTAGATGGCCTATTGTCAACACTTGTGCGTAGAAGCGATCTTTCATACCTTAATATGGGAATTTGTTAGAACTGTGGATGCTGAATTGCATTTGGCTAGTGTGATTGAGACAAGTTGGTTAATAGGGTTCAAAAATTGGGGTCTGATTGTGGAGCAGATCAGCTTCTAACTTGCACATTCATTGTGAAATTGAGAAACTACCACTACCCTATTATTTTAAGTTCATAATTCACATGACAGTCGGTCTCTCTTTGTTAGGAACTAATTTGAGCAAACATTCTCCTCTATAATACATGGAATGTAATTGCAACCTTGAAAGTATACATGTTTAGACCTCATTTGAATATGATCAGATAACCAAAATAATTAGTAATTAAGCTTGAATTTTTGTCTGGAAGCAAGCTCATGATTGGCTTCCTCTACCACAGGTATTAGAGAAAGTCAGAGAATTTTGTAATGCAAGAAGTTCTGTAATTTTATTTGGAGTTGTAGTTTAATACGTAATGAAAATGTTAGGTCCACATGTGTAATAAGCTTGCAAGCCGTCATGTCAGAGTGAAGCTTGCTGACCCAAGTGCTCTTCCTCGCTGTGACATATGTGAAAATGCTCCAGGTGACTCTCTACAAAACCACCCGATATTTTTCATCTGTACTAGTTATTGTTTGGATGTCTTTGTGGCTTTTGGAAAATGTTTTTTTCTTGAATGGCATTATTTTTGTAGCTTTCTTCCACTGTGAGGTAGACGGGAGCTCTCTTTGCTTGCAATGTGATATGATAGTACACGGTGGAGGTAAAAAGACTCATGGAAGATATCTTCTCTTGAAGCAAAGAGTTGAGGTTTGTATTTCTTTTTAGAAAGTGTAATGCCCTCGTTTCACATAAGCCTTTCTTGCGCGTTTATTTTTCATGATTCCATGTAGTTTCCAGACAATAAACCCATCAGAATTGACGACCCTGCTTCTGAAGCTGTTGGTTTAACTGAGAATATCAAAGAACCCCACCAATCATCTTTTAAAACCGGACCAGAAAACCAGCAAAATCACTGGAATTCTCTTGTCCCAGGGACGGGCTCTAGTGCTGACGGCCATAAGCAGGAGGATAATAATAATAATAAGATGATTGACTTAAACATGAAGCCACATCGACTACGTGGTTCAGCTTCTAATAATCAGGTATGTTTTCCTACAGTCATTCTCATGTGATGAAAACAAATTTTCTGTAGATGTGGGCGGCATCATTTTTGCAATGTATGATAGTTTCCATAAAAGGAGCATATAGTAAGATCTGAAATGGACTGGACATGGTAGGGTTCATTTGGTATCCATATCTACATATCAAGATAGTAGATATCAGTTTTGATATTGAGATATGTGTATGTGATTGGTACCTTATTCCATTGTCTTGTATGAATCTTGATATCAGTGATATACTGATACACCAAAATTGTTGGTATAGGTTTATCTTTACAATCTGATATCAAGGATTCACTTTGATATCTATATGTGTAAATATCAAGCACTAGGTATGAAATCTTAGATATGAGTACCAAATGGGCCCAAAAAGAGTTGATTATGAGAGATGTATATAAGAAGTATGGTCCAGATCTCAAATAATAATAATAATAATAATAATAATGATCCCCTTACAACTGTGCTTCTTTATAACCTCGGGTATATACAAAAATCACTGAACAAAAACACTTGTAGACTTGATGATACTGCTCCCTCCTCCCACCCCTCCTACTGTATTTGTCAATATTCAATTAATTTTCTTTTGGAATATCCAGCAATAATGATGAGCAGTGCCGAGCTTGGAAATTTGAGATTGGCTCCTCTACCTTGTTATCGACCTTAAAATGACCAGTATTTCCACAACGGCTTGCAAGGTGTTGGTGTTAGATCATTATCCAGCTGATGCTACTGGATGGTACCGGAGTTCCCCATGTGTTGTATGATTGGATACCAACATTGATTTCTTCTTCTGTTGAATAGGTACAGGCTTTTGTGTAGATTACTAAATTTCTACCTAAATTATGGGCCTCCAGATATTCTGATTATTAGTTGATAAATTATGATGGAGTGGTATACTAGCCAGTTGAATATTCTCCAGAACTTATTCATTCTGCTATTATCGAGTCCGACTGATACCAACCCGCTTAAGGATACAGACTGGGTTTGGTAAGTGCATCTGTGTTTGCTGGTGATCTTCTTTGCTAGGCTCAAATAGGGCTGTATATGCATCTCTGTTTGACAGAAATTATCAACTGTAATTATATTGGTAAACATTGCTTTTGCCTTTTTCATATTTGATGATTATGACTTCCTACAAACTGAACTGACAAGCAATTGCATTCCAGCAATCAAATAATCACTAGATTTGAAGGGAGTTTTACATTACGTGAAAATAATCTCTAGTGGTCTTGGGATTTTATGGAACTATGTGTTTGGTAGAAGATACCCAGATTGTCATTCCATCATACAAATAATTGAAATGAAGTTCTTGAGAATTCAATTTGGCTTAGTACACATAGCCTTTGACAAACATGCCTTTCTTAGCCTCCTCAGACTCTCCTTCTCCGGTGTACTTACCGAGCTGTGCAAGAGAGTTTGCCTTTGCCCGAATGAGCAATGCTTCCTGAGCTGCCTGGACGTTCTCCGGCCTTCCTCCCCATGTCTTCAAACAAGTGTTCTGTAGAGCTCTAGCGTACGAGAACGACACATGCCATGGGTTCGAAGCTTGGTTCATGGCATTCAGGTTTAGAGTAGCTTCAACTTCAGATTGTCCACCAGACAAGAACTGTAACACAAGATTCAAATTCATTAAAATCATTACAGTATTGATCTTAGTTAGGAAGGAGATGAATGAAGAACTAACCATGATACCGGGGACAGCTGGCGGGATTCTTTGGCGGAGGAGACTGAGAGTGTAGCCGGCAACTTGCTCAGGTGTGGCCCTTTCAGGGCACTCAGCTCCAGGGGTGACCATGCTCGGTTTCAGGAGGATGCCTTCGAACAAGACATTGTTCTCGGCAAGGTAGAAGAACACTTCAGCCCACACCTTCTTTGCTACTTCAAAGGTTGTATCAATCCCATGAATACCATCCAGCAAGATCTCTGGCTCAACAATCGGCACCAACCCGTTGTCCTGTAAGATTATGTAGATGAAGTTGAAGATGAGAGAATTATTTAAATCAAGAATTAAGGAGATGAGTATAAAAATAAGTGAAATGAGTATTTGATAAAATAAATGTCTATGAGTAAAATTACGAAAAGGTATGTGTAAAATTTTGTTGTGTATGAAATAGATGAAGAAAGAAGAGGAATAAAAACGATATTTTAGGCCAAATAATCCTTAATCTTGATAATTTAATTCCCTTTATTTCCTTATCAAACAAGATTAAGAGAATTAATTCTCCTCTTAATTCCCATAATCATAATCTCTTTAATTTTTACCTCTACCAAACGGAGCTTAATCATAACAAAGAACTCAGACAGTACTCTGGTAAATTTGTGTTCTCATATCTCACCTGAGAGATGGCAGCGTAGCGAGCAAGGCCCCAGGCCGCTTCCTTAACAGCCAATGCAGACGGACCGTTGGGAATACTCACCACAGTACGCCTTGTCAGTTAAAAACACCAGCAAGTTAAGTAAAAAAAAAAAGAACTAATGATCATATGAACAACATTGTGGTTGTAGGGAGATGAATACCATTTAGCAAAGCGAGCTCCTTGTTGATAGTAAGCAGCAGAGCGGGAAGCGAGTCCATCAAGTCCTTGACACCATGACTCTCCATTTGAGCCAGCAAGTGGAACCAAACCCTGCAGTTACAAAACAGCTAAAAAAGATGATCAATTTATCTAAGTAAAGTTGATTTTTACTGAGTTGTTAGAATTTTAACATGAATTTTTTACCTTGTCAACCTTGATGCCGGGAACAATGCCCTGCTCGGTAAGGACATCTACAATCTTCTTACCATCAACAGTAGACTGGTAGAGTGTTTCCTCAAAGAGGATAGCTCCTGAGATGTACTGGCCTAGCCCCGGCGCTGAGACAAGGAGTGTCCGGTATGCCTGTCGGTTTGCTTCCGTGTTTTCCAAACCAATGGAATCCAAACGCTTCCCGCAAGTTGCATTTGATTCGTCCATGGCCAAGATTCCTCGGCCGGGAGATGCAATGGTTTTCTGTACACAACATTTTCCTTCTTATCAGAAACTGAGCCCTAGAATGGAAATGTATCTAGTGTATATGTATATCCTTTCTCATCAAATTTCATTATAATTACTTAAACTACAAGGAATGATTTCAAAAAATTTCATAAAAAGAAAAAACAGACCATGAAACTATTCTATCAGAAGCTGAAACTGAAAATGACTGAGAGAGTGAAAAAATTATCATACCGCGGTTTTGACAAGCTCATCGGAGTAGGAGCTGGCCTTGACGGAGAGGGAGGAGGAGGCGGTGGGGTGGCTGCGGACAGCAACGGAAGAAGATTGGCGAAGAGGCTGACCCTTTACCCAGTCAGACTTATCCAAAGCTGCTGGCTTTGAAGCTGTCATAAGAAGGGAAGCTGTTGCCATTGTTAGTGTGGGTATATAGAGAAGGTTAAATTATGTGGGTAATGGGTTGGTCTTCCTTCTCTTCTAATGGCTTTTGTTTTGCCTACCAAGGAAGCTTTAGAATTGTTGTTCAGGTTTATAGGCATATCATACCACAAAGCTCTTAAGGTTCAAAATGCAAGAGATATCTCCTTTGAGGCTGAGATCCAATGTCCAATGAGAATGTGACACTTGGAATGTGTTATGCTGAAATGGACATAGAAACAGCTAGGGGATGATTGGTGGTGTTTTGTTTGTCGGATTTTGCTCTCAGAGCTGAGGTTTAGGAAGACGAGGAATCAGTGGCTGAGATTATTTTCTTATATTTGTCTATGACTTACATGATAAGAAGGGTTTTCACTTGTCTGGGTTCTTACATAAAGTAATATAAAAACCAAAAGAAATAAATGTTTTTAATCGGCTATTCAAGATTCAATGTTGGTTCAACTTGTTGCGACTTCCCGACTTACATTCTAACAATAACTCGACTCTTCAAATGCGTTCTATTAATATGTGGAAAAGTGGGTTAAGTGTTCCCTTTTAAGTGTCAAACACTACCTAGAAGCCAACAAAAAATTTAAAGGCAAGTTTGCAATATAACCCAACACACTCAGTCTTGTGGTAGGCAAGCGAGTTTAGATGTGTCAAAGTCCGATATATATGGACCGTAAAGCGAGTTTAGATGTGTTAAAGTCCGATACAAATGCACCGTAAAGCGAGAATCGTGTGTATACGAGCGCACATGCATGTTAAGCCCAAGCTTAGTACATTAAGTCCAACGTATTCCATTCTAAAATCAATTGACAACATGAGAAGTAGTCCACCGACCTTTATATTAGGCTCGGATGCCCCACTTTCGACGTGAGAACTTATTATCTCCAACAAGATAATCCGGTTTCTTCTAATAAAGCATTAACATTGACTAACCATATTAGCAAACGAATGACAACAAGGTAACGACTTGCCTAACAATTTTGTTGCAAGTTATGAGTCATTCTAGAGTCACGAGCTCGTAATCACCATCCCACGTCAACTATAATCCTTTCAGGATACGCCATAACTCAACCATGGATAGCGGGAAAACATCAAAATTGTGATAGAAGTTGCATCACTATCTATCCACAATATCTATAATGATTGTATCCACCTTGATCCATCCTTTTGGGGTAGGCTCTAGGCAATTGGTACTAGGGATGATAATTTCAACCGCAACCGATGACTATCCATCAAACCGAACCATACGGACGGTTAAAAACCCGATAAAATGAGGTTGAAATTCGGGTCATGGTTAACTAGGTGATTGTCCGATTGTGGTTTCGGGTGAAGATATTAAAAACTACTATCTGAACCACCAACCGACCCAACATTTACCCAATGGTCACCCGAGGTTCACCCGACACTTTAATTGAAAAACAAATATTTACCACTCTCCTTCTAAATTAAACCCTAATATCCTAAACAAAAATATTGCTTCACTTTCTAAATATCACAAGCTTGAATATTTCTTCAAATCCGATGAATTGATGGAAGCCGGATGTCGATCAAGTTGAAAATCTTTATAAAACAATTCGATTTTTGATTTACAAACTTAGTTTCAAGCTAATGTTGTTTTGGATTTTAAGGAGACATGTAATTTTGAAATTCTAGTTTGTCACTTGGATAATCGAGTTATCGGATTATATTATGTTGGTTGTTTGTTTTAAAAGTCTCTCAATTTTTAGGATGAACTTGGAAAAAAAAAACCCCGATCCACCCGATCACCGCGGTTTATGGTTTAGGGTGAAGGGATCATCGGACGAACAATTTCTTAATATGGGTCGGGTGATGGAACTGATACAACCACCCATCACTCGACTCATTGAAATCCCTAATCGGCACTGACTCTCTTATGGGAGGACTCTTTTTGGGCCCCTTAACTTTTCACTTCTTGTGTATTCCACCGCAAGATCGCAAATGAAGGTATGGTTAATCCCATTCCATTTCTTATTTGGAAAGACCAACTCGTTCCTTTACTTCCAATTCTCGACCGGAAGAATATAATGCCACATAATATATAAACTCAACAATAATTCGATAAATTATTTGTCCTAAATCCAACACTATAAATGCGTTGCGATTATTTTCATCATGAACATTCTCTATTTAAGACGTTTTTTTTATTGATAACAAAAATGTTGTGCGAAATTATTGAGAAAGAAAAAAATTCAACAAACATGAAAGACAACACACACAAGTTTATGGTGGTTTACCCAATAATGACTGCGTTCACTTCCTAGAGAGATTTTATTGAGGAGTTTCAGAGTACAAATGAGAGGATAAACAATGGTAACTAGGTTATCTAGGATTATCGAGGATTAACATATTATACTATTATAGGAGACAAATGGAACCCTACAATATATATAAGAACAAAACCTTAGGTTTATACTTGGACACCAAGTATAAGATTGGTCAAACAAGGTAAAAAAAACTCAAACAAAAGATAATCCCAATTCAAGGCATATCAACAAATCTCCGCCTTCACTTGAATCTTCACAGATATACCAGATGTATTAGTCAATACTCATACCAACATCTCTCTCTATCTAGATCTTCCCCTTGGGAACTCAACAACTTCTGACATATAACAAGTTGAAGAGACGATGCTTTAGAAGCAACTTGTTGGTGAGAGACTTCGTCATGAAGCTCTCCAACTTCAACCACATTCTGGTTGCGGTATTCTAATCCGAAATCTCACATAAGACATCATTTATGAGACACAACATGATGGTCGAATTTGCCTTATCCACTCGAGTGGAGATCTCAACAACATTGCCCTTTTCCTTATCGGATTTCTTTCTTGACAACGGCCCCTATAAGCCTTGTCGTTTCAGCAACGCTCGCATCTTGATATGCCATAGACTGAAACTATTCCTCCTTGTAAACTTGTCGATCTTCACGTTGAAAGAATACATATTTCTCCCATATTATAAAAAAACAAAGAACCCAAAGCTCTTATACCAATTTGTTTTGCAGAATTACTGAGAAATAACATAATTCAACAAACAAGAAAGACAACACACACAAGTTTATTGTTGTTCATCCAATAATGGCTACGTCCACTTCCTAGAGAGATTTTATTGAGGAGTTTAGAGTACAGATAAGAGGATAAACAAATGATAACTAGGTTATCTAGGATTATCGAGGATTAATAGATTATAGGAGACAAAGGGAATCCTGCAATTTATATAGGAACAAAACCCTAGGTTAATACTTGGACACCAAGTATAAGACTATGCCAAGCAGGAAAAAAAAAGTAGAAGAAGAAGAAGAAGAAAAGAAAAGAAAGATAAGCCCAATTCAAGACATATCAACAAGAAATAATTTAAATACACTAGACATGATTAGGACATCAAAAGGCCATAAAAATACAAAACAAATAGACCGTCACCAAAAAAAGTGACAAACAAAAAGCATCAAACGACAAGAACTTGAATCACAATAAGCCGGTCCATAAAAGCACAAAAGGAATTGCCAAGAATACAAAGCGAGGATGAACATGCTACCTGAAGTAGTGTAGAGAAAAACCCTCACGGACCACCGGTGAAAACCTCCAGTTTGGATTCTATCTTAAATCTTCAAATATCGATCACCTGTTCATGACTCCTCCCAACGATCAAATTCAACCCACCTTCTAGAATATGTTCAAATCATAAGGGCGTGCCTCCCAAACAATCGGATTACGGAAAGTGAAACAAAAAATCTTTATTGATGTTGAAGTTTGTCAAATAGTTCACTTTATCGTTTGTTCTTTTGTTTGTTTAGTGTTTGTCAATTTGGTCGAAATGGTAGAATCGATGATGAATGGAAAGAGTTTTTCACTTTGTTGTTTGTTTAGTATTTGTTAATTTTGTTCATGCTTGTAGTAGAAATGTGTTATTAGTTTTGAAATAAATCTTTTATTTTCCCTTTATCATCATATTGTTTTACTTTCCAATGCTTGTATAGCTAATGGTGATTTCAACAGGAAGTGAATAGTGACATATCAAAACACGAGGGTGTTGTATGGGTCGAAGATTGGTCGAGATTGAGGTGTTTATGCGGATACGTGTAAGAACATCTATTGTTTTGTGTGAATATTTGTTTCTTAGGATCCTTTTTATTTAGTATATTTGTGTAACCTTCTAGGGTTGTATTGTACATACATTGATAGTACCTAAGAGAAACTAGCAGATGCAGCGAATGTTTTTCCCACTTATCTTGATCATTTATGTTGATCGTCTCCTATGTCAACCCTTCTTTCTCTATTACTATATCATGATTGAAACCATAAATGATGTCACCGATTCATACTACCTCAAAAAGATTTTATGAGGAATGTATGATGTAAATAATTATATGATGGTAGTTGACTCTGGTTCTCTAAGGAGTATAAATAAGGAGAACCAATGCATAAACGAAATAGCATAAACCGTTTTATTTACTCGGTTTCTCTCTCCTAATTCCTTGGCTCTATCCATACGCTTCATATGGTATCAAAGCTTCAAGTTCTTTGTTGATCAAGCCTTGTTACTGCATCAGATCTGAACACGGAAGATGATCTTGATTCTGCAGTCCGACAACAAGCGATAAATTTCGCACAAATCGTTGCATCCAATGATCCTCTTTTTCTCTTGAATTCAGTCAATTCAGGTTCGCAGTTAGCATCGACTCGTTTTGATGGATTGAATTTTCTAAACTGGAGTAGAGTAGTAAAGATGGCATTAGGAGCTAAGAATAAACAAGGTTTCATCAATGGAACTTGTGCTAAACCTAGAAATGGAGATAATCTAAACAAATGGATTCGTTGTGACTTTTATTGTTAGATGTTGGCTGATCCATTCTATGGATGGAAAAATTGCTTAAGGTTATACGTATGTGAACTCTGCTAAACAACTTTGGGAAGAGATTATTGAACGTTTTGGCCAGCCGAATGGGCCTCTGATTTTCCAATTGAAGAGAAACCTTTGCAACTTAATCCAAGGCAATTTACTTGTTATTAAGTATTACACCAAGATGAATATGAGATGAATTACAAGATCTTGAGGATTTTCACTATGTAGTTGTGGAATTCTTGATGCACTTTATAGTGGGGTTGAATGAAGGATTTGAGGATGTTCGAAGTCAAATACTATCAATGGAACCAATGCCTTCAGTCAACAAGGCTTACTACTTAATTCAAAAAGTTAAAATGAAATGAATAATCGCAAGATCTATGACTATTGGACAACAAGTGAATGCTTTGGTTGTTAATCGAGATAGTCAACAGGCCAATATATGCAAATAAACACAATTTGGGATCATCGGGATCTTCATTCAAGAAAAGCTCAGGTTATTTCAATAAGCAGACAATTTGAAGGGTAAAACCTGATAGATATTGTGATCACTGTCGTAGGCCTGATCACCTTATTGACAGTTGCTTCAGACTCCATGGATATCCTGATTGGTTCAAGAAACTTAAAGAAAAGGAGAGACCAAAGATGGCATCTAATACCATGAGTAATGGAGTCGCTCAGATGAAGTCACCTATATCTGATGAAATTTAACAGTGGAGATGGGGATCTGGTGAATCTTGTACATCAAGAAGTGGCACATCTTCTTTTGCAAATTTGTAGGTATATTTTCCTCCTCTTTTGTTGATAATCATAGACAAACAAGGGATAATACAAGGTGGATAGTAGACATTGAAGCTACAGAACATATGATCTCTGTCATATCTTTATTCAGTGATTATAGATCAATGACTAAACCTATCATTGTCTGTCTTCCTGATGGTAATCTGAAAAATGTGCACATTGTGGGTACTATTATTCTTAACAACACTATTATTTTGCACAATGTGTTGTTTGTTCCCGGTTTCAAGCATAATTTGCTTTTTGTAAGCAAATTGGTTAATATAAATGACATGAAGGCTAATTTTGACTCTAATCATTGTACATTTCAGGACCGTTTGAGTGAGAATGTTTGTACTACATGCATTGAAGATAATGGTCTATACAGGATTCAAGGATCCCATAGCAGTTTTGTTTTTATTAATTCAATATCTAGTAATAATGTCGATGTTGATTTGGAAGTGATACATGCTAGGTTAGGGCATGCTTCCATGACTAAAATGAAACATATGTTTTTCACCTATCATCATATAAAAATTCACATACATGTGAAATTTATGTACTTGCTAAACATCATAAGCCACCCTATCCAAGAAGTGAATCTCATGCCTCACAATCTTGATTTGGTTCATGTTGATTTGTGGGGACCTTATGATGTAGCTTCAATGTCTAGAGAACAATATTTGTTGACAATTGTTGATGACTACAACAGGGTAACCTGGACACATCTATTGCAAAATAAATTGCAAGTCTATTTTATACTTGTCCAGACACAGTTTACTTGTTCTATCAAAAGTTTTCATAGTGGTAATGGTACAGAGATTGCCCAACAACATTAAACAAATTTCTTTCCTAAGAAGGGTATCATACACCAAAGATTAGCTCCTCGGAATCCCCAACAGAATGGTTGTGTTGAAAGAAAACATCGGTACTTGATTGAAACTAACAAAGCAATCAGATTACATGCAAACCTTCCTCTAAGGTTTTGGGGTGAGTGGGTTTTTGCAGCTACTCACATCATTAATAAGTTTCCCACTCTTATTCTTCATTGCAAATCTCATTATGAATTTCTCATGAATAAATCCCCTTCTTATGACAATTTGAGAGTTGTGGGGTCATTATGCTATGCTCGTATTGAGTAGTCACCATCGAGATTAGTTTGCATCCAAATCCAGGAAGTGTATCTTTCTTGGTTATCCTCTTGCACAAAAATCCTTCAAGCTCTTTGATCTATTAACAAAAAATAGTTATTAGCCGAGATGTGAGTGAGCAAGTTTTTCCTTTCAAACAAGTTGTTACTCCACCTGTCCCTACTTTCGAGTCATCTTGTGTTTCATTACCTCTAGTTAATCCATCTTTCAATTCAGATTTTGAGATAGCTGCACCAGTATCTTTTGAGGTTGTTCCTTCCACGTCAATATCTTCGCCTAATAGTGTTTAGTCATATGCCAACTCACCAATTTTCTTATCATCTTCTACTAATTCTTGATAATTGACCAGATATTGTTTTTGATGATTGTATTCCTATTCACCTCGCAGATCTACTAGAGTCAAACATCCACTAACTCATCTTCATGATTTGTTTATCCATCTATTCCTGAATCGTCAAAATTTTCTTTTCCCATTGTTATTGAGCTAACAAAACTCTCCCCTAAGTATAAAGCATCATTGCTTCATACTATGACAATTTTTAAACCTACTATTTATGCTTAAGCAGTCAAGCATGCTGAATGGGTTGCTGCTATATATGCATGATGAACTGGATGATTTGAAAAAAATGATACTTGGGATCTTGTATCATATCATTGCCCCGACAAGAGCATTATTAGCTCTAAGTGGGTATACAAGGTCAAATTCAAGGCATATGGTAGTGTAGAACGTTTCGGAGCATGTTTTGTTGCTAAGGGATATAACCAAATACAAGGTAAAGACTACAATCACACCTTCTCTACCGTCCCTAAGTTCACATCTCTTCGTACTCTCCTAGTTGTTGCCTTTATCAAGCATTGGGTCATTCATCAACTTGACATTAACAACGCCTTTCTCCATGGATTTCTCGATGAGGAGGTCTACTTACAACCTCCCTTAGGATATTCTCGTGCCTTACCCGGTAAGGTGTGAAAACTTAAGCGTTCTCTATATGGGTTGAAGCAAGCTTCTCGCCAATGGAACGTTGAGCTATCCAATTTCCTTCTCTTTGGTTTTCAACAATCAAAGCATGACTATTCCATGTTCATACTCTAACTTCATTTATTATAGTCCTTGTCTATGTTGATGTCTTGTTCATCATAGGAGATTCTCCTCCCATTATTCAATGTCTAAATAAGGCATTAGACATTGCCTTCACTATCAAGGATCTTGGTGAAGTACAATATTTCCTCGGTATTGAAGTTGCTAGATGCTCCTAAGATATTTCACTTAACCAACGGAATTTATTCATTACATACTTCAGGATACCAAACTTGTCGAATGTAAAGCTTCATTATTTCCTTTTTCTAAAGGCTTAAAACTATCAACCTATATTGGTGAATTAGTTTTAGATCCTAAAGTATGCAGACGGTTAACTGGCCATTTGCTTTATCTCAATCTGACTCAATTTGACATTTCCTAAGCTACTTAACAACTCAACCAATTTATGTATGAACCTCGCGTTCCTCGTTATCAAGCAACTTTACAGGTGGTTCGTTACCTCAAAGGTACTACTACTCATGGGTTGTTATTGTCTTCCAATTCGTCTCTTTATCTATCCGCCTATACTAATGTAGATTGGGGCAATTACACATCTACATGTCGATCATTGACCATATATTGTGTGTTTTTAGGTAATACACTTATCTCATGAAGACCAAGAATCAAAAGACCGTCTCCAAATCGTCTACATAATCTGAATACCGGGCCTTGTTCATCACTTCTGGTGAGCTTGACTGATCGTCTCCCACTTATGGAATGTTCTACCGCAAGAAGGAAACTTGGGTTTACTGATGGTACCTAAGACAAACTAACATATGCAACAAAGGTTGACTCCTAGAACCATGTGAACTTAATGTTTCTTGGATGATTGATTCAATCAATGAATCATTCCCTTCGTATTGTAGTTACTTTGCAACAGAAAAAGAGTTTTATGAGGACATAAAACTCGTTACAATCTTGGTAATGTTCCATGGGTGCAACAATTGTGGTAGGATTTGGAAAACTACACACTTAACGACCAATCCATCGTTGATTATTTTGCTCTATTGAAGGTGCCTATTGGACGAATTGCATATAGAAGTTAGGATAAATGCACTTGTAACGATGCATCCAAGATTGTCAAGGCTCGTGAAAAAGAACAAGTACACCATCAGATGGTATTCTCTTCCTTGAATAAATCATATGATATGGTTGTTCAAGAGGAGAGACAAAAAGAAACTATCAAAACATCATGGGAGGCTCCAACAGATGGTTTTCTTTGCGGTCAAGGACGATCTCAAAATACCCGATGTGATGATTGTCAACAAGCAACTCGTCGAGATGGTTCTTGTCGATCCTCTTTTGATTGCCCAATCAGCAATCATTTTGGTAGCAAAGACCATGAACGAAAATCATGTTTCAAGTTGAATGGTTATTTAGATTGGTGGTCACTGGACTCCAACGGTCAGCCTAGCGACGACAAAGGTTATCATCCATCGAACAATTCAAGTTCGATTGTTCCTGATAAAAATTGTTTCGTCCGCACGAAAACCTCCACCGGTTGTATTTGTTCATGCTACTTACTCTCATTCATATGCTACTTCTAATATGTCTCTGACAATCGTAGAAAGATCGTAGTTTCCATTTTTTTGATACTTAGTGGTCTTGTTAATTTATTCAACAACACCACATCAACCTATACTTCAAATGGTACTCTTTCTTCCTCTTGGCTACTTGACAGTGGAGCCTCGTTTCATGACAGTCAATATCTCGCTTTTGTTTGATATAACAAAAGTCGCAATCTCTTCCATCGTGCTTTTTGATGGCCATTTAACCACAACTTATCAAGTTGGAAAGGTGATTTTTCCACAAGATTCATCCCTATAAAGAGTGGTTATGTGCCTAAATTGACTTGCAATTTGATTTCCATCTCCTAGATCATGAAAGAAAATAGTTGTACCGCGAATTTTACTAACAAATTATTCCTTTTGCCGGACTATACTATCCTCTACATCCTCCTCTATTGCCTTCTCTATTTCTTTCCTCTTATTGGTCAAAATATAATCATTTTTTTTTACTTCAAATCTAAATTAAACTACAAATATACTAAATTAACTAATTAAGTTATATTTTTTCGTATCTTTGACCGTGAACAAGATATATAAAATCTTTTCTATTCTCTTTCTTACTAACATGACTATTGATCTTCTTCAACTCTTCAATATCCGGTCTTCTCCAATTTCATTCACAATAAATACCTTCCGTCGCTGGAAACGAAATTCGGTTGATGTTGTTGACAACACCTTTGCTTTTTCACCGTCTCAACATCGACGTGTTTGAACATATAATTAACCCCAAAATTTGAATCTCTTGTTTGTGAGTTTAGGTTCAATGAGATTTTAATGGAGATTGAATTAAAGTTCAAATTCAATAAGTACATGGCCTTCAAATTGAAAACACATTTTTGTATTAGCATAATCATGTAGTACAAAATCCATATATTTGAGCAAATTCTTGAATGAGAGTTAATTCATACCAAAATCCATATATTTGAGCAAATTCATACCAATTTGATAAAGATAAGCTTATTGTTAACAGTGAAAACAATCAACATATTTATCCTTTCTTATGCATAACAGGAGAATATAGTCGTGTGGAATTGTTGGTCATAAACCATATATTTGAGCAGATTCACCTTTCAAGAGATACTTCTAGAGTTGAGATCTATTGTGTCATAGAGTGCAAAGATGGAGGTTAAAACAGTCGTGTGGAAGTGTTTATCCTTTGGTTAATTAGGTTCGTTTTGATCGGTTTTCATCTACTTATTGTGATTTTCTAGCTTCGGTTTCCACTTTATCCGAGCCTTAAACATTTGTAGTAGTCTTTCGTTCACCAAAGTGGCGAGCTTCTATAGTTGAAGAAATAGCCGTTCTTGATCAAAATTGTACATTGGCTTTAGTTGTTCTTCCTCCAAACAAGCGACCAATTGGTTCAAAATGGGTCTTCTGGATTAAGTATCGTTTTGGGTGGTTTGGTAAGACTCATCTTGTCATTCTTGGCAACAATCAACAAGAATGTATTGAAGTTCATGAGATATTCGTTCCCGTTACTAAAATTGGTGTTTGATAGACTAATTTTATATGCTGGAGAAACAAAGGTTTGGAATCACATCAAATGGATGTCTATAATTCAGCTTTCATTTTTACAGGGTGATCTCCATGAATAGGTTTACATAAAACCTCCAACTAGGTTCTTCTCGTCATCACCCAATAAAGTAATAAAGTATGTAAATTGCACATGTCTTTTTATGGCCTCCATTAAGCACCCAAAAATTGGTTTGCTAAACTTGCTTCTTCTTACATACATTTCGGCTTTCAACAGTCCATGACATACTATTCTCTTTTCAATCGCTTTTACAAGGGTCATATTCTACACATCCTCATATGTTGATGATTTAATCATTGTAGTATTCAATTATGTTGTTATTGCTACATTGAAATATCAACTTCGTTCTTGTTTTCATAAGAAAGGTTTTGGTCTACTTAAGTATTTTTTGGGAACTGGAGTTTCTCGCTCCCATGATGGTATATTTGTGTTTCGCCAAAAGTATAGTATGGATATACTTCATGAAGTGGGCCTTTTTGCGACGAAATCGTGTTCTTCCCCGATGGAACAAAATCATCATCTTGCCGGTTCAACGCCGCTTGTGTTTGTTCACCCGGACATGTATCAAAGACTTGTTAGCTGACTAATTTACTTGACTATTACAAGACCAGAGGTGTGTTTCTCGGTGAATACTTTGACCTAGTTTATGAGTCTGCCTACCACAAACCATTGAGATGCAACAATTTATGCCTCATATCCCTCTACTAGAAGGTTTGTAACGGGTTATTTTATCCAAATTGCTTCTTCTCCCATCTTTTGAAAGACTTTGAAGCAACCAAAGGTTGCTGAATCATTGGTCGAAGTTGGATATCGTGCAATCGCCTGGCTTTGTGCTTGTTTTAAACTTCTATGAGATCACTCCATTCTTACCTCTCTTGGCATCAACTTAGTACAATCATTGTGTCTTTATAGTGACAATCAAGTTGCACCCCCTATATGGATAACCCGACATTTCATGATCGAACAAAACATATCAAGATAGATTGTCATTTTATCTAAGATCTCCTAATGGACGGTATTATCTCCACCCATCATATTCGGTTGAATGATCAGTCTATTGATATACTTACAAAACCTTGGACAAAGGTTAGTTTCTCATTCATAATTTAGTTATTCGGAGTTCTCATGCTAGCTCCAACTCAAGGGTAGTATGTAGTTTCTCATTCATAATTTACTTTATGGGAATATTTAGTGGATTTGTGTAACCTCCTAGAGTTTGTATTGACTTGGGCATTTCCGGATTCAGTCCGGACTTTTGGGGAAAAAAAATTACCCGTTTTTTATAGTTTGTATTGATTTGGGCATTTCCGGATTCAGTCCGGACATTTGGGGAAAAAAAATTACCCGTTTTTTCTTGTTAGACTCGGGACGAGCCCGAAACCCGAGCCTAGAGTCTTGTCCGTATCCATCCGAGCCGGGCTTCGGGTCGGGCGAGCGATCCCGCCCGAGGTGATGGCTAGATTGGATCGATTAGAAGGGATTCGTGAAGCATGAGCAAAAACATTTCCGTTGCCGGGACTTGAACCCGGGTCTCTCGGGTGAGAGCCGAGTATCCTAACCACCTAGACTACAACGGATTCTATACTTATGATCGAAAACACACAAATATTATTGATTTTGATGAACAATACAAAACGTATTGTCATCTTCTTCCTCCTCGCTCATCATCACACATTTACTGCTCTGATTAAGTCAATAAGAGAATCATCAAAATTTCCACGAAAACAAGGTAGAGGATGAAGATCATTCGATGCTATTGATGATTATTTTGCCGTAGTTCCAGGGGAAAACCAGTACCACCCACTCCAATCTTCAGACTTGTGAGGGTATCACATGTTTGCTGTACCAGACAACCCTCATTATTCCATTTTCGATGTCTTTTGGCTATCGCTATTCAATTCTCTGTTAGCATGGGACAAAGATTGTCAACATAAAGACAATTTCGACAACTATTTTCTTTGTCTTTCCTCCCTTTCTATTTTTGCCTTATACTGGAAATTCTAACTGAGATAGGTTAAAGGGTAACTCATACAAATAGGCTACAAGCCATAATTTGGGTTAAGGAATTAGTCAGTTAGATTATGTTTATCAATTGGCTCACTGATTCAAGTACTAAATAGGCTACAAGCCAAAAATTTTAACAGCTAGGACAAAGGAGTTTCTGAATAAGAATCTACTGGGCATTATGTCTTGTATTATATATATATATACACACACAATTGGTTTCTAAACGTACCTTTACTATGCATATTGGGTGCGTAGTCGAAGTTCAAAAATAAAAAATTTTTAAAAATACTTCAACTACGCACGCGAAGTACGTAGTTATGGTGAAATACGGTGATTTATAGAGAAAATTACCGGTATGTTCATCATCCATATATATATATATATATATACTTAGTTCATCATCCATATATATATATATACTTAATACAGGATGAGAAACACATAAAGAAGCATCTAGCCTTGTATGTGTATATATATACAAGACTAAATGCAGGCAAAGTTGCATATCTGACCAATTTCATTCTCTTTTCCACCTTCCATTTTTTCTCAAAACCCAACAAAGGGGCCTTGAGAATGCAGGTAAAGCTGAAGCTATGGCCATTTCTTGTATTGGCATTAATCCTGCTTCAATGTGCATACCCTTCATTATCCCTTCCAAAGGGTAGTTCAAGTGAGCTGAACTCCACAGAGAGAAACTACCTCAAGTGGGTAAAACACATGGGTTTTGTAGGGTCTTACAAGAAGCATTCGCACTCTCAACTGCGTAAATCGGGGAAGAAGTATAAGAAATGGAAGAAAAATCCTTGCAAGAAAACAATCAAAGTGAACAAGAATGATTTGAGAGAAGGGGATTTTGTATCAATTCAAGAGGCTATAAACTCACTTCCACTCATTAACACATGCAGGGTGGTCATCTCCATCAGTTCAGGGACATACAAGTACAGTTAATGAATAATTATTATTGTTAGGGTTGTTATATGAGACGAGTTACTAATCATTTGTTTATTGCAGGGAGAAAGTTGTGATACCTCCAACAATGGGATATGTAACTGTGAAAGGGCAAGGAGCAGAGAATACAGTGATAGAGTGGAATGACACAGCTGATAAGCTTAGTAAGAGTGGAAAGCCAATGGGAACTTTTGGCTCTGCTACATTTGCTGTTACTTCTACTAATTTCATTGCTAAGAACATCACCTTCAAGGTACACTTTTCCACCTTTTTGGAAATATTACATGAGAGAATTTTCAGCATCATAGCACATAGTAATTTCTTAGCCTATAATAATATTGATCTTTAGATAAAAGTGATGTTTAATTTAAGAAATAGGAGAGAATGTTGTTTCGTTGCTTGCTAAGCAATGCCAAAAATGGAGAGAGAATATTGTATAGTATATGATAATACTCTTTGCTAAATAAGGTATAAAATTATTAAGGTTTAATTGCTTTTTTAATTATATTATGGAAGTTGGTACAAATTTTAAAAAAAAACTCAACTAAAAAATCACTGTTATGAAAAGTATAAATGTGTTAGTTTTTTGTGTTAGAAAAAAAGATTTAAATTTAAATTTAAAAACCACTAGTGTTCATACTCTCAGCCGTATTATTCTTGTGTTTATGACAGAATACGGCACCAGCGCCGCACTCAGGGACGCTCGGGAAGCAAGCGGTGGCAATGAGGGTATCCGGTGACAAAGCAGCATTTATAGGGTGCAAATTCATAGGGGCACAAGATACACTCTATGACCACAAAGGTAGACATTACTTCAAGGAATGCTACATCCAGGGCTCAATTGACTTCATTTTCGGGAATGGGTTGTCAATCTATGAGGACTGCCACCTGCACGCCGCGGCCAATAACAGCTATGGAGCCCTCACGGCCCAGAAGAGGGAGAGCATGTTGGAGGAGACTGGCTTCTCCTTTGTCAATTGCAAGGTTACCGGGTCGGGTGTCCTGTACCTTGGCAGGGCATGGGGTACCTTCTCAAGGGTCATCTTTGCTTACACTTATATGGACAAGATCATCATCCCTACCGGCTGGTATGACTGGGGTGACAAGAACAGGGACATGTAAGTTTTGCCTTTCGGGTCCGGATACTCTAATTCTTCTAGATGGATAACAGTTAACCGCTAATCAAAAGGGAATTAGTTGTGCATTTTATTGATGTCTCTGTATGAGTCAGCCTATTAATGTTTCTGTTTTGGTATATAGGACGGTATTCTATGGACAGTACAAGTGCTCGGGACCAGGAGCAGAGTACGGGGCGAGAGTGGCTTGGTCAAGGGAGCTCACGACTAATGAAGTAGCCCCATTTGTATCAGTCGATTTTATTGATGGATACGAGTGGCTGAGGAAAAGTTGGAGTAAACTGGCTTGAGCATAATGTATAATAATCAAATCTGTAAGAAAGATCATCTGATGATTATGTACGGTCAAATGTGAAGATTTGTATTTGTAGTAAAATTTCCACTCCTGCATCTTTGAAAAATAATCAGAATTCCACCGCGACAATAGAAATGAGTTGCAATTATATGGAGTATATATTAACACAATATTTCGTTCTCAGGGTGGAAGCGGAAAGACAAACGTATGTACAAACGAAAAGATGCGAAGACGAACTATAAAAGTTTTAGTAAAATAATTATCTGTACAGTTCCTGCTGCTGATACATAACAGCCATTTCCCGTGTCACGTCTTGGGCAAAACCCATGTCCTAAACAACTTCTGCACACCATATACAAATATATAATGTCATGAGTGACACATTTAGGCATTCCTTCATGACCACTAGGCGGAAGGGAAAGTAGATCACTGCATAATATCGGAGGTCATTGGCCTCGACAAATAAGGAAAGACAGGAGATTGCAAGAAAAGTTGTTAGAAGAAGCACAGTACTTGCAAGTTGATTTTCATCATGACTGGAAAAGAGTAACAGTAGCAATATAACCATTCTTCATAACCTGCACAAAGAGAGAGTGTTTGCTTGTATTTTTCTCAGAAGTTCAAGAAACTTGCAAGGCCACACAGAGCTTCCGAATATAAACAACTCACCTCAAAAGCAACATTTTGGTAACCATATACAAAAGTTGATCCGAAAGGGTTGCTTGTAGAACCTTGAGTCTGTATAGCAGCTCGGCCACAATCCCCTAGTATCTCCTGCAGGCAAACAAAATTCCATGTTGATTTTTATAGATGTCAATCAAGTGTCTCACAAGTTTGTGTTTTTTACAGAACAAATAAACAGACTACTCCTTTGGTTCTCAATACTTGTCGTTTGAACTCTAAAATTTTGGTTCATAATATTTGGCCTTATAAGTGTTATTAATACTCAAACTTTCTATAAATATAATTCTAACACCTTTTCATTTATTGTTTGCATCTTCAAAGCACTATTTCATCTCTTCAACTCTCTACATCCTATCATTTTTTTTATACAATTTTTAAAAATTATTATGCATCATTAAATATTATAATTTATACTTTTAGATTTCTGAATATGTGTGTTTTTTACCCTAACGACATCTATTGAGAACCGGAGGGAGTATTTAGAAAGAACAAAAAGAAGTTGAAGTTTACAACAAAATATGAAACAAAATAATTATAGATAAAAGAATAAGGCTATGTGAATGTATTCTAGAAAATAAACTAACCTTTACTTGTTCCCATTTTGTGCTCGGAGTGATGCAGCGCTTTCCACTAACTTCCTCAAAGGAACCTCCAACTGCAAGTAAGATGTGTTCAGTTATGTGTTAGCAGGGTAATCATTCTTGTTAAAGTTTGCCAAGATAAGTGATACTTACAGTCAGGAATTTGGATTATGAAATTGCACTTAATATATGAATTGAAATCGGGATGCCCGGGATAGTTTGTATGCAAAACAAACTTCTTGATCTTGTGGGTCTGGGAAGTGCAACAAAAACTAGAATTCATGCAAGAGGAACACAAACACTAGAATCTTAACAGAAATGAAGAGAAAAGAAAAATCACCTGGCCATCAAATAATATATCTAAGCCCCTAGAGAAGAAATTGTAAAAGTAATCTCCACAAAGGGTACTTCGTGGACGTGGATCAGAGCCAGAATGGATTACCATTTGGTCTACCTGAGCAGAAAGTAATAAAAGTTTAGTCTTTCAAAACATTATCGTCATCGTAGTCTAACAAATATCTGACATAGATAAGATACAGCAGCACTTGATGCTTCATAAACCTAGATTGAGCTGAAACTAAAGGCTAAGAGGATACTTAAAGTAAAAATATGAGTGGTACACAGGCAAAGTCTGGCATTGATATATTCAGTGGAAGCTTGCACAATTAAACAAAAATTTATTGGAAAACACAAATACAATCTATGCAGCCACCTTTCTTATTACCTTATCAGAACAGAGGCCCTATGCAAGCCTCACATGAGAAGTGAGAAAATTTAGGAAAGACAACTACCAGTCTCGAAAGAAAAAGAGAAAGAGGGGCTTCCATTCACAATGACATACAAGAATTTCAATACTAGTAAACCTGTCTTTAAGTTGCACAAAGACTCTACCTCAGAAAAACAGCAATTTGTTAGTTACCTGCTTCTGGTATATTCCACAAGGCCGGCCTAATCCAGACCAAACGTCCTGCAAAGAGACCAATTAAGCCTTTTAGCAAGCACTAGAATTTAGTTTCTCTACATCGCATAATCAATCAATAGAACTGACAATAACTGCAGAGAAGTATCCACACGCAGATAAGTGTGCAAAATCTGTGAAAATGATCATAAGAAATTGAGCAGAACTTTTAACATGATCCTGAACAAATCAACAAAAGCTACCTGTGGTGAGGCACCAAAGGGCATACGTTGACCTCCAACAGAAAACCATAAATCTTCTCCTAGCTGAAAGGTATTGATACCAAATGAGATCAGATAACTAGACCACTATAATTAACATAAGAAATTATTAAGAGAAAACATCTTTGGTAAGTTGATATGCTTGGTACAAGAATCTTTAAATGAAAAATCAACTAAACGTGTGATTTTATTTTCTCCCAAGGAGGGAAAGCGCAGAGGAGATAATACTGGGCACAAATAGGCCATAGACATATATTTCCTACTATGTCACACCTTAACATGCACTTCCTCCATGTATAAGCTAGCTGCTGGTAGTGCAGGAGCAACAGCCTTGTCCATAAGTGCTCCAACACCTACTTTTTTATCAGTAGAACCATCAAATATACAAACGCGGCATGTTACAGGTGTTGTTCCATCCGGGAACTCAAGAGGCAGCTCCGCTGATGCAAAGAAAAGTTGTAAGTGAACTTTTACACTGAGAAAAATAACATTATACATGACTATGTAACTATGTATTAACTTATTCAAAAAGGAATACCTTCCCTATCATTACAGCACTCTGCATATTGTGGAGGAATAGGAAAAGCAAAGGACAGTCCCTACAGAAGAGAAAATCAACAACCTTTACACCATAAATTTATAACTGCAAAATACCAAGTAAGATGAATTACAAGATAGTAACAAGATAACATACCGGGTAAAGTAAAGTGTATACACCTCTATCTTTGTCGTAGATTCCAGGAAATGTTGGACCAAACAGCTGATATACAGCAACAAATGTCGCTAGAGTTGTAGGCCCCCTGAAAGAAGAAAGAGCTTCATATTCACCACTACTTCTGCCTAAATAAGTAAAATACTTAGAAAGAACAATAGCCTACCCAATCAACGAGGTGGCATAGCGCATTTGAAGCCTTTTAACATCATAAATTTCAATTAGTCGTAGCCTCTGAAAGGCATATAAGATAAACACGTGTCAGTTTGCACACTTAACCCACTTCGAATTCGTTCAACAGATAATAGACGTGAAAAGATAACCATGTGTTGCAAGCTACAGAAGCTTCAATTCAATTTCACAATTAAACAATAGGAAAAGGATAAATAACTTTGGTTAGCACATCAGCTATATTCCTATAAAATAAAATTTTAAACAGATGGAAACATCAGGCAGTCACTACTAAAAGAGAGCAAAACAACAAATTTTTCTCAAAGAAGGAAGCAAAATATATGAACCTGAGACCATGAATCAAAACGTATATGGAAACCGTGATCTGGAAAGCTGATAATTATGTCTAGCTTTAGAGGATCCTGTATGAAAACAATACAACAACAGGTTATTCCTACAAGAATAGGGCAAATATGGACTAAAATAATCAGAAATTTGGAAAACTAGTAAGAGAAATCTCTTTAAATGGCCAATAGAAAGCTAGAAAGGCAAACCTCCTCAAAGTACTTGACATGAACAACATCATAAATATTAGGCTGCTGCTCAATTTGAGCAAAAGCTTCGGAAATGGGCATTCCTGTAACAGAAACAAAGTCATAACACAGCTCAATACATATGCATAAATGCAATTCGATAGAATGAGAAAATATGGACGATAAAAACCCCAAGTACTAAAGAGTTGAAATTTCATGATCAAAAATCAAACAGACAACAGACCCTGGCGAAGGAATTGAACTCCAACCCGAAACCACTAACAATCAAAGAGGCACTAGAACAGGCATTTGAAGATATAAACCAAAACAGCCAATAGCTAACCCAAGCCATGAAAGAAACAATTGAGCATAATCAATTGGAACTCTACAAGACTGAAATCGACGGCGATCGGATCAAAAGAAAGAGAGATGGTGACTAAGAAAAAAAAAAAAGTACCGAGAGAGAAGGGGCCGATTCCGACGCCGGGGCGCAGATCGAGGGAGATGGAGCCCATAGCAGTGCCCTCGCACCTTCGCCTAGGTCTTTGCAACATGTTCTTCGATTGAGCAGGGAATTCTGCGAGTCAAGGGGAGATGAGGGATTCGAATGCTTTGCTTTGGTGCAAACAAAACCACCAGAAGAGGTTCTGTGCCGTATAAGTAACCCCGCATGTTTTTTTTTCTTTTCTTTTTTTTCCTAACAAAATTAAAAACAATAAATTCCGAGTATATCCGAACATGATCGGATTTTATTTTAAGATTACGGGTTACTCAGTCAAAATCGAGTATAATTTTTTTTACTAAATTGTTCTTATTTAAAAATTTAAAAATTTAAAAATTTAAAAATTTAAAAATTTAAATTATTTCAATTTGTTAAAAAATAAAATTTTAAAAACGGTTTAGATTAACAAAACCATTGAAGGTTAAAAAGATATAATTAAATTTCTTAACTCTTTATAAACTAATCTTCACCAAATCAAATCCTTAAATAAAAAAAATTAACAAATAAGAATATTAATTTCGTGTTTTTAAAAAAATATCAATATCTATCTATATACTAAAGCATCTCGTGAACTTACACGTGGCACAAACGTCATTAAATTTACATGTGGTACAATTTGGTGAATCCACGTCAATAAATTTACATATATCAATTTTTTGTTAATCCAGGTCTTACCATGTTAAAATAATTTATTTTAAATATTTAATTTATGAATACTTTTTAAATATTTTACTAACTAATTTTTAATTAGTTTTTATATAATTAATTAACCTTTAATTGTTTGTAATTTAAAAATCAAAATAGTTAAAATTTACAATCTAATTTTACGGATCTTAATATTTTGTTACTTATATTTTTTATTTTCAATTGAACTTTATACTTTCACAATTTTATAAACTTTATTTTAAATTAGTCTTATTTTGTTTGGTTATAACTTTCAACGTTAATTTTTTATAACTTATAACTTTATTTTCTATTTAAACTTTAAAGATTTTAATATTTTTTAATTTATATTTCTAATTTTTAATTAAACTTTATTTTTCTCTGACACTTATACATTTTTTTCTTGGCCTAAAATAAGTTTATTTTTAAAACTATCAACAAAAATAATTCTTATTTTTTTAGAATAAATAAAATTTTAGAATTAAAAATTCCTTTTTTATGAAAACTGTTTTTTCATTTTAAAAAAAATCAATTTAAATATTTTATAAAAAAATATTTCAAATATTTTTAAATGATTTTTTTGTAATGACTCATAAATTTCATATTAAAAATATATGAAAAAAAATCGAAAAAGAATTTTCACCAAATTAATTTCGATTTTTTTTCCCTAAAAATTTCGAATTTTTAAAAATAAATCAATTTTTTTTGTCATTTACACAAAAATTTTCAAAAAAATAGGAAAAAAATCAAGAAAGTTTTGATTTTTTTTGTAAAAATTAAAAATATTTTACTTAATTTATGACTTTTAACATATTAATTTATTCATAAAAAAACCACATTATACTCATAATCCTAAATTTTTTAATGACATGTAAAAAATCAGTTGTTCAATCATAACCGGAATTAGAATTTTTTTCCCAGAAAATAAGTTATATTATTTTTTATAAACAAATCAACGTACCATTTTTAATAATTTTCAAAGTTGCTATTATTTTGAATTTAATTGATAGTTGTTACTATTTTTACTTTTATATAAAGAAAATTCTTTTAGTAATATTTATTATTTGAATAACTTAACATATGCTATTAGTCTTATGAATTGTTAGGTAATGCACTATTTAAATTTAACTATTTAATATCATAATTTTTGACTTAGACATGCTACTTATATTATATAAATCTAAATCATTTATATTTTAATATATTATTATTTAATATTGTTAATTTTTATGATTTGTTTTACACTTCTTTTTTTTGTTAGTATATGTTTTACACATGACTTCTTATCTATCTTATATAATAAAACAACTCGTGAACTGATAGTTAGCGTAATTTCGAGCGGTCACCTTATCAATTTTGTAGTGTCGTCTATTCGTTAACCCAAATCACGTACTCTAACATTTAATTTAATAAAACATAATTCTTTTTAGGATTGATACTAACTTTGGCATTCGAGTATCTCAAAGGATATTGTCCTGGAATACTCTTTCCCGATTGTTATTGTAGGATTTGAATTATTGCTTGATTTTTATTCATAATGTGAAAACATACAGCCTTACAACAAGTATCACATAACAATAAAGACAATTCTCAACATAACGAACTATCAAAAAAAAAATTTTTTACACACAATTATCGTCTAACCCGTGCAGAGCACGGGTATTAAAACTAGTAAATATATTAAAGCAGAGTGCATAACTGCTGACGTGGCGCGCTGTGGTACGAGTATTCGAAATGGAGTTCTCTCATTAATCGCCAGAAAAACCTTTATTTTTTAAATTGTCTATTTAAATTTTAATCAATTAAAATCTTTAAAATTTAATTAATTCTTATCTCACCCACTTTTTTTAAATGGAATAATTTTTTTTAAAATGATTAAAATCTAATTACCAGGAAAAACATTTTTTAAAATTGTCTAATTAAATTTTTAAAAATTTAATCATTTCAAATATATTGAGATTGTTAATACTTTTAAAAAAAAATTCTGTAAAATTGATATACTTTTTTAATTTCTACCGGACTTTACAAGCTTCCGAAACATTAAAAAAAAAGATTTGGTTAAGGTTTTTTTATATAAGTTTCCACCGGACTTTATCAGATTTAATTATAGCTACTTTTTAGTTATGCAATTATTAATTAAGAATTTTAAATTTTAAATTAGATTTGTTAAGATCGGGTAAAACCCTATTTCTTCTAGATTAAGATTGAGATCTCGATTTGTTTGGTAATTTAATTTATAATTGATATTAGTTTAATAGCTTCCTTCCCTAAGAAGGTTAAACTCCCTATAAATTGTGATTTAAGTTTACTAGACTATCACCGTCTTTTAGCCATTTTTTTCACTCTTGATCGCATGTCTCTTATTGTAAGAGCCTTAGTCTTTTGGACCTAGTTTACCTTAGCCGCCTCCGCGGGCATGTGTGCCGCCTCAACGGGTTTCCGCCCCTGCGGCTCAAGGAACCGTCCCTGCGGTTTCCAACGGCTGCAGCCGGTTTTGTTGACTCTTTGATCGTGTTTTATCTTCTCCTTTCCTTTCTTCTTAAGCCTCTTCTGTGACTCGTGAGCAAGGGTTTCCATTCCTTTTCCCAGCCTTACGTCCTTCTTGCTTCCTCTTCCATCTCCTTGATCTTGTGTGTGAGTTCTCTTGAAGTTTGCAAGAGAGTTGCGGTGTGGATTTGCTGAGGTTGCTTTTGTGTATGATTGATGAGCTTGTGATGCCAGCTGAGAGTGTGTTTGTTCTTTCCTTGGGTGATCACAACAGTAGAGGTGAGCTTCTTGCTTCTCCTTCCTTTCCTTCTTTCTTGTTCTTCCTTCCTTAGCTTAGGATTAGATGAATTGACTATAGATTGATGTTGGAATGTGTATGTATATGTATGTGTGTGAATCTGGAATGAAGAAGACTTGATTTGATCACGTGAAGAGTGGAAGAGAACTCGCGGGACTACGTTCTGCACTGTCGCCGCCCCTGTGTCTGGAATCTGCCGCCCCTGCGGGAAACCAGTCACCGCACCCGCGCCCGGATTCTGCCGCCCCGCGGCCACTATCCCAGCGCCCGCGCCAGCACCTGCGTTGCCTGCGGCTCTGTCACCGCGCTTGCGGCTGAGCTTCTCCGCGCCTGCGAATTGCCTTACTCCGCCCCTGCCTCTCTTGTGTCACGCAGGGGCGTCTTGTCCCGGGTCTACCTAGAGTTAGGTAGATCCTTTCCTTTCCTAGTATGAGCGGATTAGTATCATGCTAGGCATATGTATGAGGTTAGAACGATGATGAGTACGTTATCGTTTATGCCGGTTATGGCTTTGAGGTTTATGAGTTAAGATATGATCCTTATGGATCCCTTGGGTCTAGGTGTGACCCTTTGATGGATATGAGTCTGATATATGTTATATGCCTTGATATTAGGCAGTGTTGTCCTCCGGATTGGAGTGGACATATCTGATAGTTGATCGTGGTTGATTTTACTCCTGAGGTTGAGGTAAGTCCATAGGACTTACTTAGCTACCATCCTTATATTGGATGTATGCATGAGTGGTGTTTGTTATATGCTTTATAGCATGCGATATGGTTCATTACCGACCTATGTTATATTGACCGCCCATTGTAGTGGCTGTGACAACTTACCTTTCATCTATCCCGTAGTGGAGACTGGGAAGTTCTCTGTAAGCTAGTTAGATCTGGTATACGGGAAGGGCACCTACCACTCCATATGGTATACGGGAAAGTGCGCTGATACCACTCCAGCTAGCTATTGCAAGCAGAGGCGAGGGTTATATACATTCCTCGTGTCACATATATTCATATGCAGATATATTATTTGAATGATTAACGTTATAAAGATAATAACCGGGTAAATGTGTGAAAGCATGTTGATATGTTATAATTTCTGATGTGTGTTTGTGCTCTAGCATCTTCTTATATATGTGTATGGTTAGCTAACGGTTTTATACCGTGTTGTAGATCCTTTGCAGGTTAGGAGAGCTGCAGAGTGATCCAGAGGGGTGATCTGTTGAGGGCTCCGTACACTGGGCGATATCGTGGGATATGGGTTATTTATGTTGTACGGATTTATGTTTTGACTTTGTACTCATCAGTGCTCTGTATTACCTTTTGATATGTGTGTGTATATATATATATATATATATATATATATATATATATATATATATATCAGTTTTATGTTTTGTTTTAATCTATTGGTGCCTTGTTGTAAGATTCAGTGAACTTGTTGTCAGGCTAGGGTCAGGATCCATTGTGAGATCCTTGCCCAGTAGCACCTCGAGTCCTACGGATTTGGGGTGTTACAAAGTTGGTATCAGAGGGAGGTTGACAACAATGACACTTGTAATCTGCGATAAAGGTCAAATAGATAAATAAACAGAACCCGAAAGGGGTCTGACTTTTCAAAAGGTTTTGGTTTTGAAATGAGTACAAATGTTTTGGGATATCGTGTACGTGAGCCATCGCCCCTCTGAAGATCTCGACAGTATAGATATATACAGATATTCTATTGTGATTGATTTGATATATATCTATACATATGGCATATATATAGCCTTCTAAGTTAGGTTTACGTCTTCTGCAGATGGTTCAGACTAGAGCCTTACCTGCAACTAGACGAGGTAAGGGTAGACCCCCTCTAGGTAGAGGACGGGGTAGGATTCCTGCTGGTGGTTCACAGGCAGAGGAAGAGATACATGAGGAGGTTGCTGAGAGTGTCGTTCCTGAGATTGGGAACGGTGCAGCTGAGAGACAGGGGTCACAGAGAGCCCAGTCTGGTGAGTCTGATCGTGTCTCCATGGGAGGATCAGAGTTCCGTGCTTATATCAGACGAGTGGAGGAGGCTTCCAGAGCCGGTAGACGTGCCCCGTATTTACAGGCACAGGAGGGACCATCTAAGAGATCCCACGGGGTTACACAGGTGACAGCTGTACAGGCACAGGCTGTTGAGATTCCTCAGGTTCGGGAGGAGCATAGAGGGCCTAGACCAGACACTTGGTTGAAGGCTTTTCATCAGATGGGTGTACCCCCTTTCACTGGGAAGGTGGGGTTAGAGGTTGAGCTCTGGATCGGACATGTGGACTCAGATCTAGAGTCCATTAGATGTCCAGTGGACATACATATCGAGTTGGTTCAGACTTTATTTCGAGACTTGGCACAACACTGGTGGAGATCAGTACGGGGTCAGGTTACCAGTTATGAGCATATGAGGACTATGATCAGAGAGCGTTTCTGCCCTGCCTCACTAAGGAGGGAGAAACTGCGGGATTTTGTGGAGGCTGGGTTTGAGGATGTACCAGTCTCCGAGGCTATCAGGGGGTTTCAGGAGGAGTTGGCATTACTGGGACCAGTTGCACCTTCTGCATATCAGCATGTCTATCTCTTTTCCCGACGACTAAGGGATACTACCCGGACCTATATGGCGGGTTTCCACTTTGAGTCTCTGATGGATTATCAGGACAGAGCTTCCGACTATGAGAGGAAGCGAGCTGGACAGAGGAGAGCTTCTCAGACCGGAGAGAAGAGGCAGCGTACAGGGCATACCAGTGGTACTGGTGGTGCTGCTAGTGTTTGGCGGGGTCAGAGACGCCAGAGTCACCCCTCACCTACACTAGTTGCAAATAAGGGACGTCAGTGTTTTAACTGTTGTGATCCAGGACATATGAGGCCCGAGTGCACGAGGCCACTAGTGACTTGCTACACCTGTGGTAGGCAAGGTCACAAAGCTGTTTATTGCCGCCAGGGTGGAGCTTCATCTCAGCAGGGTTCTTCCCCTGCCAGTGTAGCGGGAGGTGGGCAGAGGCCACCTCAGCAGCAGTAGACACAAGGACAACAAAGAGTCCCAGATCGCCCTATGACTCAGGGATCTGCTCCTGGGCCGAGTAGAGGCAGAGGTCGTGGTGGGAGCATCACTGATACCGGAGGCCCACAAGGTTGAGTCTTTGAGCTGAGGAGTGCAGAGGAGCCAGCTGCACCGACTGCTACAGGTACCATTCTGATTCATGGTTTACCTGTTAGAGTGTTATTTGATATTAGTGCTACGCATTCTTTTATTTCTGATGCCTGTGTAGAGCGTCTGAGTCTAGATACAGTTGAGGGGATGCCCTTTATTATAGGGTTACCCGATGGTGGTAGGGTCAGAGGTACCCGTGAGATTCGTGACTGTCCCATTACTGTAGGGACCCGTGTTTTGCTTGTGGATTTCTTTGTCATGCCATTAGTGCATGAAGAAGTCATTCTAGGTATGGATTGGATGGATAAACATTCTACAGTCTTAGATGTAGGTATGAGGACTGTTACCCTCTCTACCGAGTTAGGTCAGATAGAGGTTTTCCGAGGTTGGGACCTCGGAAAATCTGGCATGGTTATCAGTGCGATACGGGCTGCGAGACTGATTGCACAAGGTTGTGATGCCTTCTAGTGTTATGCCATGAAGGAGGGGGAGAGTCCATCATTAGAGGATATCCCAATTGTCTGTGATTTTGCAGATTTATTTGCTGAGCCGTCTAGTTTGCCGCCTCAGAGGAGTGTGGACTTCAGTATTGAGTTAGAGTCTGGTATGAGACCGATCTCGAAGGCCCCATACCGGATGGCGCCTGTCGAGATGCTGGAGCTGAAGAAGAAACTTGAGGAGCTGGCTGAGAAGGGATTCATTCGCCCTAGCGTGTCCCCATGGGGAGCACCTGTCCTCTTCGTACGGAGGACGGATCGTTGAGGTTGTGTATAGATTACAGAGAGCTGAACAAGGTGACCATCAAGAACAAGTATCCACTGCCTCGTATTGATGATTTGTTGGATCAGCTTCAGGGAGCGACTATATTCTCCAAGATTGACCTGCGCTCAGGATATCACCAATTGAGGGTGAGAGAGCAGGATGTGCATAGGACAACATTCCGGACCAGATATGGACACTACGAGTTTGTAGTGATGCCATATTGGCATACGAATGCCCCGCAGTCTTCATGGAGTTGATGAACAACATCTTCATTGACTTCCTTGATCAGTTTGTGGTGGTCTTTATAGATGACATTCTAGTACACTCTCGTAGTGGAGAGGATCATGCAGGACATCTGAGGACTGTATTGCAGGTTTTGCGGGATAGAGAACTTTATGCTAAGTTCTCTAAGTGTGAGTTCTGGATGCCAGAGGTAGCATTCCTGGGTCATGTTGTATCAGTTGAAGCGATCAAGGTGGATCCAGCCAATATTTGAGGCAGTAGCAGCTTGGGCTACACCGACGAACGTCAAGGAAGTACGTAGCTTCCTTGGCCTAGCCGGTTATTACAGACGCTTTGTGGAGGGATTTTCTGTGATTGCCCGTCCATTGACGAGTTTGTTGAGGAAGACTACCAGATTTGTGTGGTCTGATCAGTGTAGGCGGAGTTTTGAGGAGCTGAAGAGACGTTTGACTTCTGCTCCTGTTTTGGCACAGCCAGAGGGTACCGAGGATTTTGTGGTTTACAGTGATGCATCCAAGCTAGGCTTGGGATGTGTTTTGATGCAGCGAGGTAGAGTTATTGCTTATGCATCTCGACAGCTGAAGACGTATGAAGAGAACTACCCGACTCATGATCTGGAGTTGGCAGCGGTAGTTCATGCACTGAAGATCTGGAGACATTATCTGTATGGTGCTACATGTCAGATCTTCACAGACCATAAGAGTCTGAAGTACATTTTCACGCAGCGGGAATTGAATAACCGCCAGTGTAGGTGGCTCGAGCTGATCAAAGACTTTGATTTAGAGATTCTGTATCATCCAGGGAAGGCGAGCGTTGTCGCCGACGCCCTGAGCAGGAAGACGCCTCGAGAGCAGGCGATTGCGAGATTGACAGTTCAACACCAATTATAGAGAGACCTGATCTGGTTAGAGTTGGACATCCAGTTTCCTGATGAGGATGCCCAACTGCGTACATTAGAGGTTCTTCCTGATCTGTTGGGTGAGATCCAACAGAAGCAGGAGACCTGCCCGACATTGCTGAGAATACGAGATAGGATGTCTCGGGATGAGGCACCAAAGTTCCTGCTAGGAGCAGATGGAGTTTTGAGACGCCGCGGTCGCGTTTGTGTACCTGCTGATACAGAGCTGAGACAGAGGATTTTACAGGAGGCTCACTGTACACCTTACTCTGTACATCCAGGTACGAGTAAGATGTATCAGGATTTGAGACGTCTATATTGGTGGGGAGGGTTGAAGCCCGATGTGGCCAGATTTGTGGCACAATGTGCGACCTGCCAGTAGGTCAAGATAGAGCATTGCAGACCTGGAGGTGAGCTCCATCCACTTCTTGTTCCACAGAGGAAGTGGGAGGACGTCACCATGGATTTTGTGACCGGGCTGAGACTGAGCCGGAGTTTTGATGCTATCTGGGTTATTGTGGACAAATTGACGAAAACGGCACGTTTTATTCCTATTAGGGAGACGTGGCCGGTGAGCAGATTAGTTGAGGAGTACACTAGGCAGATAGTGAGACTCCATGGTGTACCGAGGACGATCGTCTCAGACAAAGATGGACGATTTACCTCGAGGTTTTAGCAGCAGATTCAGACTGCCCTGGGGACGAGTTTGCACTTCACGACTGCGTTCCATCCTCAGACAGATGGTCAGTCAGAGAGGACCATTCAGACGCTGGAGGATATGTTGCGAGCTTGTGTGTTGGATTGGGGGCAAGTGTGGACGGATCATCTCCCACTTGTTGAGTTCTCATACAACAACAGTTGGCATGCATCTATTGGGATGGCCCCATATGAGGCACTGTATGGACAGAGATGTTGTACTCCATTATGCTGGGATGAGAAGAATAGTGTTAGTGGTTTGACACCTGATCAGATTCAAGATGATGTGGCTCGAGTAGCACTGATTAGAGAGCGGATGCTGACTGCGCAGAGCCGTCAGGCGTAGACCTCTAAAGTTCAGAGTTGGAGCCCATGTGTGGCTGAGAGTGTCCCCAACACGAGGTGTTAGACGTTTTGGCATTAAGGGGAAGTTGAGCCCCCGATATGTCGGACCGTTCGAGATTCTGGATCGGGTTGGGAGCGTAACATACAGATTAGCCTTGCCTCCGAGATTAGAGGGTGTTCACCCTGTATTTCATGTGTCTCAGCTGAGGGAGTACATACCAGATCCGAGACACATCGTGAGTTATGATGATTTAGTGGTGGAGCCGGACCACACCTTTGTTGAGCACCCTATTGCAGTCCTAGAACGAGGTATGAGATGCCTACGTTCGAAGGACATTCCTATGTTGAGGATACAGTGGTCGAGACGAGGACCTGATGAGGCTACACGGGAGACTGAGGATCGTATCCAGAGGAACTATCCAGAGTTCTATGCTGAGTTAGATGCACCAGTAGGATCACCGAGTAGATCTTAGTACTATCTTGGTGAGTGTTATATGGTTATACGCTTATATGCTATGATGTGTTTATTTTCATATTAGCTTTGATATGATATATGATCTTATTAGATCTTGTTGTGCTAGTATGATTCTTGTTTATAGCTGGAGATGGCTCTTTCCTCCATGCTATTGTGATACGTTTAGGATTCAGCAGGAGATGTTATTCCTCCATGCTATTTTGATGGACATAGTGTTGCTGGAGATGTTTTTCCTCCATGTCTTTCTGTTATGAGTATGATATGGCTAGAGATGTGATTTCTCTATGCCTTGTGATATGTTTATGGTTCGGCTAAAGATGGTTTTCCTCTATGCCTTGGATAGTGTTTTGTTGCTGGAGTTGATGGTTTCCTCCATGCTTATGTTTGAGGTTATAGAGAGAGTTGTACCTCGGCTTGTGAGTCCGAGTGGTTTGAGGATTTTTCAAGTTTCAGGACGAAACTTGTTTTTAGGGGGGTGAGGTGTAAGAGCCTTAGTCTTTTGGACCTAGTTTACCTTAGCCGCCCCCGCGGGCATGTGTGCCGCCCCAGCGGGTTTCCGCCCCTGCGGCTCAAGGAACCGCCCCTGCGGTTTCCGACGGCTGCAGCCGGTTTTGTTGACTCTTTGACCGTGCTTTACCTTCTCCTTTCCTTTCTTCTTAAGCCTCTTCTGTGGCTCGTGAGCAAGAGTTTCTATTCCTTTTCCCAGCCTTACGCCCTTCTTGCTTCCTCTTTCATCTCCTTGATCTTGTGTGTGAGTTCTCTTGAAGTTTGCAAGAGAGTTGTGGTGTGGCTTTGCTGAGGTTGCTTTTGTGTATGATTGCTGAGCTTGTGATGCCAGCTGAGAGTGTGTTTGTTCTTTCCTTGGGTGATCACAACAATAAAGGTGAGCTTCTTGCTTCTCCTTCCTCTCCTTCTTTCTTGTTCTTCCTTCCTTTGCTTAGGATTAAATGAATTGACTATAGATTGATGTTGGAATGTGTATGTATATGTATGTGTGAGAATCTGGAATGAAGAAGACTTGATTTGATCATGTGAAGAGTGGAAGAGAACTCGCGGGACTACGTTCTGCACTGTCGCCGCCCCTGCGTCTAGAATCTGCCGCCCTTGCGGGAAACCAGTCACCGCACCCGCGCCCGGATTCTGCCGCCTCCGCGGCCACTATCCCAACGCCCGCGCCAGCGTTGCCTGCGGCTCTGTCACCGCGCCTGCGGCTGAGCTTCCCCGCGCTTGCGGATTGCCTTACTCCGCCCCTGCGTCTCTTGTGTCACGGGTGCGTCTTGTCTCGGGTCTACCTAGAGTTAGATAGATCCTTTCCTTTCCTAATATGAGCGGGTTAGTAGCATGCTAAGCATATGTATGAGGTTGGAACGATGATGAGTACGTTATCGTTTATACCGGTTATGGATTTGAGGTTTATGAGTTAGGATATGATCCTTATGGATCCCTTGGGTCTAGGTGTGACCCTTTGATGGATATGAGTCTGATATATGTTATATGCCTTGATATTAGGCAGTGTTGTCCTCCGGATTGGAGTGGACGTATCTGAGAGTTGATCGTGGTTGAGTTTACTCCTGAGGTTGAGATAAGTCCATAGGACTTACTTAGCTATCATCCTTATATTGGATGTATGCACGAATGGTGTTTGTTATATGCTTTATAACATGCGATATGGTTCATTACCGACCTATGTTATATTGACCGCCCATTGTAGTGGCTGTGACAACTTACCTTTCATCCCGTAGTGGAGACTGGGAAGTTCTCTATAAGCTAGTTAGATCTGGTATACGGGAAGGGCACCTACCACTCCATATGGTATACGGGAAAGTGCGTTGATACCACTCCAGCTAGCAATTGCACACAGAGGCGAGGGTTATATACATTTCTCGTGTCACATATATTCATATGCAGATATATTATTTGAATGATTAACGTTATAAAGATAATAACCGGGTAAATGTGTGAAAGCATGTTGATATGTTATAATTTCTGATGTGTGTTTGTGCTTTAGCATCTTCTTATATATGTGTATGGTTAGCTAACGGTTTTATACCGTGTTGTAGATCCTTTGCAGGTTAGGAGAGCTGCAGAGTGATCCAGAGGGGTGATCTGCTGAGGGCTCCGTACACTGGGGCGATATCGTGGGATATGGGTTATTTATGCTGTACGGATTTATGTTTTGACTTTGTACTCAACGGTGCTCTGTATTACCTTTTGCTATGTATGTATGTGTATATATATATATATATATATATATATATATATATATATATATATATATCAGTTTTATGTTTTGTTTTAATCTATTGGTGCCTTGTTGTAAGATTCAGTGAACTTGTTGTCAGGCTAGGGTCAGGATCCATTGTGAGATCCTAGCCTAGTAGCACCTCGAGTCCTATGGATTTTGGGTGTTACACTTATCATGACTGAATACAATTTTGTGTTTGTGTCCCTCTAATTTTGTTATTAATGCTTTGTGTGCAGGCTGCACATGTTTGTATGATGGTGCCGTTCACATCCAAGGTCAGACAATTTTATTATGAATTGTTTTTGCAATGGTTTCTAAATTGCCTTCCTTTTGTTGGCTTTCAAAACATGTTACTGTAGTAACTATTCAATGCGGCCCCTAAAACCGAGAGACATGGAGTTTTATATTAATGTGTCATTTAGTTCTTTTTTTTTTGAAAAGCAGAAAGCGGTTAGATTAGGCTACCTTCTCGAGTTAGTCCAACCTAAAGCATCCTTGCGGATGAGAACATTAAGTTCGGGATCATCAGAAAAATTGGTGTTGGGGGTCGAGGTTCCCAAGTGGGTCAATCGGTAAGCAACACAGTTGATTTTCTCTGAAAACATGTCTGATCTGAATTTCGTCAAAAAAACACAGATCTAGTCTGGAGTCGGAAATAATCATCTCGACATCCCATGGACAACTCCACAACCCTTGGAGTGCCCTAATAACACACATGTTGTGTAACACCCCAAATCTGTAGGACTCGAGGTGCTACTGGGTTAGGATCTCACAATGGATCCTTACCCTAGCCTGACAACAAGTTCACTGAATCTTACAACAAGACACCAATAGATTAAATACAAAACATCAAACTGATATATACAATTATCAAAAGGTAATACATAAGTACCGCTGAGTACAAATAAAACATAACTGTACATATGAAATATCCCATATCCCCGATATCGACCCAGTGTACGGAGCCCTCAACGGATCACCCCCTGCAGCTCTCCTAACCTGCAAAGAATCTACAACATGGTATAAAACCGTTAGCTAACCATACACATATATAAGAAGATGCATCAGCACAATCACACACCAATGAATAGTAAACACATCAACATGCTATCACACATTTACCCGGTTTATTATCTTAATAACGTCCAGTCACTCAAGCGTGTATATATATATATATCAATATGAATATATGTGACACGAGGAATATAACCCTCGCCTCTAGGTGCTCATGGCAGCTGGAATGGTCCCTGGTCACACCCACCCGTGTACCCAAAGGGAATGGGGAGTGACCAACCGTTTACCCAGTCTGACCCAACCACAGAGAACCGCCCAAACTCCAAAGGGATGAAAGGGACAACTGTCATGGCCCTACAATGGACAATCACTGTACCATAGGTCGTTGACCATCATAACGCATGCTATAAAGCATATAACAAACACCACTCATGCACACATCCAATATAAGGATGACAGCTAAGTAAGTCCTGTGGACTTACCTCAACCTCGAAGTCTCAATCCAAACAGCTCCAACTCTGGAGATCAACACTGCCTAAACAAGGCATCACAACATATATCAAACTCATATTCATCACAAGGGTCACACCTAGACCCAAGGGATCCATAAGGATCGTATCCTAACTCATAAACCTCAAAGCCATAATCGGCATACATATATATCACATCCTCATCATTCTATCCTCATACACACGCCTAGCATGCTACTAACCCGCTCATACTAGGAAAGGAAAGGAGCTACCCAACTATGGGTAGTCCCGGGACAAGACGTACCTGCGTGATCAAGGGACGCAGGAGCGAAGTAGACAACCCGCAGGCGCGGTGACACGGGACGCAAGCAACACAGGCAAGGCGCTGACGCTAGCGCTGGCGCGGGCGCTGCGGCACGACTTCCGCAGGGGCGGCGGCTTCCAGGCGCGGGGGTGGCGACGGTGCAGAACGTGATCCCGCGGCTTCTCTTCGGCTCTTCACGTGATCAAATCACGTCTTCTCTCAACCAAAACCACACACATACATATACATACACATTCCAAGATCAATCTATAATCTATACATCTAATCCTAAGCTAAGGAAGGAAGAAACAAAGGAAGAAGGAAGAGAAGAAGGAGAAGAAAGTTGACCATAGTTGTGGCCTGACCAGGAACTGCTCACACTAGCACCTCAGCTGGCTTCCAAGCTCAGCCATGCACATCATCAACCAACATCAACAACACACACCAAAACACTACTAAACTCAAGAGAGATCAAGAACAAGACCAAGAAGGGTGAAGGAGAAGCAAGGAGGTCGTGCAAGGACTGGAGTGAAAAGTGAAGAAGGAAACCCTTTCTCAGCAAGGAAGAGAAAGAAGTAAGGCAAAAGGTAAAGCACGGGTCAAAGGAGTCAACAAAACCGGCTGCAGCCGTCGGAAACCGCAGGGGCGGTTCCCTGAGCCGCAGGGGCGGGTCTCTATACTAGCCGCAGGGGCGGCTCCACTCACACGCAGGGGTGGCTAAGGCCAAAAGTGGCTCCAAAGGCTAAGGCTCTTACAAGTTGTCACCTTCGATTTCAATCTTTTTAATATGTAGTCTAATTGCCTCTTGTAAACCGGCCTTAAGAGCGAATGCTTCAACTTTTATGACTGAGTTGAAGTTATTCTTCTTTGCATCAACGCTAATAACTTCTCCATTGTGGTTTCAAATAACAAAACCAATGGATGTTATACCCGAATCAAGTTTTGATCCGTCAAAATTGTGTTTATGAAACCCCGGTTTTGGTTTTTTCCCATTTGATATTGTGTTTTTTCCTTGTTGATGCGTTAGAGTCCTTATGTTGTTTTTTAATGTCGTAGTCATCTTCGTCTGTTATTTTAATATTCCAATTATGGAGTTGGTTTTTTATGAAAGCAATGACATTTTTATCAGGTCCAATTGGTTCATTATTAAAGATAATTTTGTTCTTAAAAAACCAGATGCCCCACCAAATAGTTGCGAGGCACTCGAACTTGTTTGTTCCAATTTTGTTTTTCACTTCCTGTAAGATTTCATGAGCTTTTTTATTATGTATTCTTATTTTATTGAGATCATTCAAAATTGTTATGTCAACTTTATTAATTATTTGTTTAGTGAAGGGGCATTCGATTATCAAGTGGGTCAAGTCTTCCAGATGATGGTTGCGGAGTTCACAGTGTCTTGTTACGGCAATTTTTCTTTCATCCAATTTTCTTTTGTAGGAATTCCGTTAATAGACATTTTCCGGATAAAGTTTTTGATTTTGGATTGAGTGTCGAGTTTCCAGATCCATTCACAAGCATTGCTTGGTTGTAAAGTGGATTCGTCCTCAATCATATCGGAAGTAGATTTAGTAGAGAACCGGCCGTTTTTACTGCATCTCCAATAAAGTTTGTCCTGCAATTCGTTTTTGAGAATAATTGTTTCTTTTATTTTTTCTATTATATCTGAATTGATGGTATTTTGTAGTTATGTGTCAATTTTGTTTGTATCCCAGTTTCTTGAGTTGTTAATAAAGTGACTGACTTTTATATTAGTGTTGATAATATTAGCATTTTGGACCATTTTAATCAGTGGTGTCGTTGTTATCCAACTGTCATGCCAGAAATTGATTGTTTTGCCATCACCGACTTGCCAAATGATACCTTTTCGAATTCAGATTTAAGCTTCATAAGGTTATTCCATTGCCATGAAGTTGGCCCTTTCTTTTGGTAATGGAGAATGTTTTGGTTTTTCAAGTAATTTTTGTTGATAATTTTAACCCATATATTGGTTGGTTCCGCAAGAATTTTCCATAAAAGTTTCATTTGAAGGGCTTTATTTGTGGTTAGATATTTTCTCAATTCCAAACCACCACTCTTTTTCGATTTGCATATTGTATCCCATTTTATGATTGGTTTGTGTTGGTCTCCTTTATTCCAGAAGAATTGTTTGTAGGTTTTATCGATTTCCTCCAAGTTATGTTTTGGTAGCATGAAACTTTGCATGACAAAAGTCGGTTTGGTTGCCAGATTATGTTTTATGAGGGTATTTCTGCCTTCTTGCGATAAAGAGTTTGCTTTCCATTTAAGAAGTTGTTGTTTTGATTTAGTATTAATTTCACCAAAGGTTTCCTTTGTCACTCTTCCATTTATAATTGGGCATCCAAGATATTTGTCGAGGGTTGTAGTATGACACATCCCCAACAATTTTTTTAGTTGGGTCACATTGTTGTCGCTTGTATTTTTTGTTGTTTGGAAAGCGGATTTATCGTAGTTGATTTTTTGTCCTGATATGGAGCAATACATTTCAAGGATTTGCTTTGTTCTTTGGCAAGATGCCAAATTGGCTTTTGCAAAAATGATCATATCGTCGGTGAAAGAGAGGAAAGGGATTGGTGTTGCTTGTCTACAAACAGAGAATCCAATATGGTTATCGTAATTGTTACAATCATCTTGTAGCATTTGTGTGAGGACTTCAGCTCCCAAAACGAAGAGAAAAGGGGATAAAGGGTCCCCTTGTCTGAGTCCTTTTTCATGGAAGAATTGATATGTTGGTCCGTTATTAACAAGGACAGAGAAAGAGATTGTGGAGATACATTCCTTAATCCATCCTACGAATTTGTCATTGAATCCGAATTTTGTAAGAATTTTGATGATGAAATCCCAATTAACTTGGTCATAAGCTTTTTCCATATCGAGTTTAATGGCAGCCCAACCTTCCTTACTCTTGTTGGATCGAAACGAGTGGAAAATTTTGTGGGCAATCAGAATGTTATCATGGATAGATATGTTAGCCACGAAAGCTCCTTGAAGAGGGTGAATGAGTTTTGGCATAATGAATTCCATTCTTTTAGTAATTATTTTAGCAATAATTTTATAAATTGTGTTGCACAGACTTATAGGCCTAAAATGGTTGATTGTTGTAGGATTATCCGTTTTTGGGATCAAGGTTATAAAAGTATGGTTGATTTGTTTAAGCATTTTTCCGCTTCTAAAGAATCCTGTTACCGCTTTAGAGACGTCGGTACCTACTATGTGCCAATATTTTTGGTAAAACCCAGCCGGCATACCATCGGGTCCCGGAGATTTGTCACATCCTATATCGAACACCGCAGTTTTTATTTCTTTGTTGGATGGGGGTTTTGTTAGAAGAAAATTATCCTCGGAACTTACTTTGGTTTTGATGACTCGGAGGTTGACTTCGAGCATAGCATGGTCAATAGGTGTTTTTGAGAATTTACATTTGAATTCCTTATTTACCTCCAATCGAATCTCAGCCTCAGAAGACAAGATTGATCCCGTTCTGGTTGTTAGCTCTTTTAGCTGTTTTCGGTTTCTCCTTCCGGTAGCAATGCGGTGGAAGTATTTGGAGTTCGAATCCATATTTTTTAGATGCGTGATTTTTGATCTTTGTCTCCAATATCTTTGATGGAAAGAAAGAAGTCTGGTTTGTTTAGTTAAGAGATTTCTTTGGGTTATATCAAGAATTTGGTTTAGGGTGTTTGATTGATTATTTTGGATTTCCTGTAATTTTTGCTCCACCTCCTTTAATTGTTTGAAGATATTACCAAAATTAGTTTTACTCCACTCTTTTGCCTTTGTATTCAAAAGTTGTGTTTTCTTTGTCAGCTTAAACATTTCATTCCCAATAAAGATGGAGCGCCTGACCTAAGCATGTAAAGGCTTAGCATCGTAGGGTAAGCAGCTAAGATTGTTTTACAATATTTTCAAATGATTTGCGTTTAGTCCACATCATTTCGAATTTGAACGGGTGAGGGGTAAAGGTTTCCCCAAAGAAATTTGGCAGTGGTCCGAGATGGTGAATGCATGGTTTTTTGTTTTTAGGTTTGGGTACCTTTGTGTGATTTGGTGATGAACAATCACTCTATCTAATTTTTCAAAGAGGTTATTCGGCCCATCACGTCTTTTCCTCCATGTGAAGTTGTTCCCTATAGTTTGGGTATCTTCCATATTGCAGGAGTTTTTGAAGTTCACTAATCTGTTGAATCTATTTGAGTTGGTTGGAGCTCCTCCTTGCTTATCGGACTGTTGTTGGATTTCATTGAGGTCTCCCATTAAGATGCACGGATGAGATGAATCTTGGATGAAAGAGGTGAGTGAGTTCCAAAAGTGGTTCTTATTGGCTTCTTGTGGAGGGGCGTACGCAAAAATGATGTTCATCTTTCGATTTAGGTTATTACATGCAAATTCAATGCATATAAATCTGTCATTTTTGTAGATGAATGTAATGGTTTGGTTTTTTAGTTGGTGACTTTTCCATAGAAGGCATAACCCTCCCGCTTTACCAACGGCAGGGCAATAAACTATGTTGTCAAATCCGGCGGATCTCCAAAGGCGGTCTTCAGGAGGTTTTTCGGATTTAGTTTATGTTAAGGCAATAATATTGATCTTATGGATTTTGCAAACCGCATCGAGGTTTGTCCAGAGGGTACTCCGGCCCATTCCTCTAATGTTCCAGAAGCTAGCTATCATTTGCACCGGATGGTAGGGGGAGAAAGTGGGAAGGTTGGGCAGCCTGTAAAACCTACATTCCGAGTCATTATACCCTTTTTTTTAATATAGTTTTTCTTTTATCTTGGGAGAGGTATAAGCCTAATTTTGTATATTTACTAGACTGTAGTAATTGTGGTATGATAAATTTGGTGTTTTTTTTTTTTGGGATAACCAAGAAATTTTCAAGGTTCTTAATCCCTTTGAGGATCTTTTAAATATTAGAACAATGTGGGGTTTGATAGTAAAATAAAAATGTCTTATCATAGATACACGAACTTTCCTTGACCGTATCGTATTGTTGAGATGGCGGTTTGAGTTTAGTGAAGTTGCAAGGTTGAAAGCGCAAATATACCTTTATTCTACTTTTGCAAAATTGGTTATGTATGATATGACTTAAATGGGCGGTGCCCCAATAATAATTTTGGTTCAAAAGAATCATTTCCGTAAGTGAAATTTTGTATTTGGTCCATGCCTTAAGAATAGTAAAAAACCGAGTAATTTGTGAATAGCATTTGCAAGACATCGTCTTGTATAAATGCTTTTGGCTTTTGACATCAATTGGTAGTATGTTCCGTGGTCTTTCCCGTAGAGTGGTTTTATTGGGCCATTGGGTGACCAAACTCGAAACTTTTTGAGAGCACCTGTGATTGATGATAACTAGGACAAATAGGTTGAGTTGGTTAATTGTATCACAATGAAAAAACAGGTCAATGTATAAAGGTGCAGTAGGCTTGTAAAGGTTCATTGAATTTGTCCAACAGTAGAGTCGTAGCCAGGGGTTCAACAAGAGATCCAGAATATCGTTTTCAACCTTCTTCGACTTTCCATAAGGGATCGGGAAGATCAGTTGGAAATTTGATCGAGGGATCGGACGTTTAAGCCTTTGGAGGTCATTAACTATATTTAAATAGAATCCAATATTGTCATAGTAGCTTTTGAGCCAATAAAAAATATTCCTGCTGGGGTGCAATACAGGAAGCCAAACAATTCGAATGTCTAACCTTGAACCATTCATAAAGAAGCCAAGTACAAAAGGAATTTTAACATCCTGAGTTTTTTGGGAAGTAGTCCCATACTAGAGATAAGACCATACACAATCATGAAGAAAGATAACATAGAGAACTGATACAAGTAGCTGCATAAAAAAGGTAACCGCAGGTGGTGCAAAAGTCGACACATCAAGCTTTGTGGCCATGCCGAATGGCTTGTGAGGCCTTGTTGTCCACAATTCAAAAGCCATGGAGATGGTAAGACCCATGGAGAAGATGAAAACTTGGCTTCTTCCTATCATTGATTAACCTAACTTCTTCTTTTTTCCTCCAGTAGGGTTAGAGGATGTAACACCCCAAATCCGTAGGACTCGAGGTGCTACTGGGTTAGGATCTCACAATGGATCCTGACCCAGCCTGACAACAAGTTCACTGAATCTTACAACAAGGCACCAATAGATTAAAACAAAACATAAAACTAATATATATATATATATATATATATATATATATATATATATATATACATATCAAAAAGATGATACAAAGTACTGCTGAGTACAAAGTCAAACAGAAATCCGTACAATAATAATAACCCAAAATCCCACGATAACGCCCAGTGTACGGAACCCTCAGCAGATCACCCCTCTGGATCACTCTACAGCTCTCCTAACTTACAAAGGATCTACAACACGGTATAAAACCGTTAGCTAACCATACACATATATAAGAAGATGCTAGAGCACAAACACATATCAAGAATATTAACACCTCATCATGATATCACACATTTACCCAGTTTATTATCTTTAAAACGTTAAGCACTCAAGAGTATATAAATCGGTATATATAATATACGTGACACGAGGAATATATATAACCCTCGCCTCTGCGTGCAATAGCTAGCTGGAGTGGTATCAGCGCACTTTCCCGTATACCATATGGAGTGGTAGGTGCCCTTCCCGTATACCAGAACTAACTAGCTTACAGAGAACTTCCCAGACTCCACTACGGGATGAAAGGTAAGTTGTCACAACCACTACAATGGGCGGTCAATATAACATAGGTCGGTGACCATCATAACACATGCTATAAAGCATATAACAAACACCACTCATGCACACATCCAATATAAGGATGGCAGCTAAGTAAGTCCTATGGACTTACCTCAATCTCAGAAGTCGTATCACTACGATCAGCTCTCACTCAGGTCCACTCCAAACTAGAGGACAACACGGCCTATACAAGGCATACATATATATATATATATATCAACTCCTATCCCACACAAAGGGTCACACCTAGACCCAAGGGATCAATAAGGATCATATCCAACTCGTAACCTCAAAGCCGTAACCGGCAAATCTATAACATACTCATCAACATCCGATACGTAGCATGGTACTAAGTCCCTCATACTAGGAAAGGAAAGGGGCTACCCAACTATGGGTAGTCCCGGGACAAGACGCACTTGCGTGATCAAGGGACGCAAGAGCGGAGTAGACAACCCGCAGGCGCGGAAGGGATCAGCCGCAGGCGCGGTGACACGGGACGCATGCAACGCAGGCAAGGCGCTGGCGCGGGCGCTGCGGCACGGCTTCCGCAGGGGCGGCGGCTTCTAGACGCGGGGGCGGCGTCTGTGCAGAACGTGAACCCACGGCTTCTCTTCGGCTCTTCACGTGATCAAATCACTTCTCTCATCCAAAACCACACACATACATATACATACACATTCCAACATTAATCTACATTCAAAACATCTAATCCTAAGCTAAAGAGATGGAATCAAAGAAGAAGAGAAGGAGAAGAAGCAAGAACTCACCACTACTGAAGGTCTAGGCAAAACAAGAGCACAAGCACTAACTCAGCTGGCATCACAAGCTCAGCAGCTAAGCACATCATCAACCAACATCAACAACACACACCAAACTCTTCCAACTCTAAGGAATCCAAGCTCAAGCTCAAGAAGGATGAAGGAGAAGCAAGAAGGACGTAGGTCTGGAATGGGGAAGTGAAGAAGATAACCCTTGCTCAGCAAGGAAACGGAAGAAGTAAGCAAAGGGTAAAGCACGGGTCAAAGGAGTCAACAAAACCGGCTGCAGCCGCCGGAAACCGCAAGGGCGGTTCCCTGAGCCGCAGGGGCGAAAACCCGCAGGGGTGGCAGTCATGCCCGCGGGTGCGGAAAGGCCAATCTCGGCTAAGGTCCAATCTCGGTCCGAAAGAATAGGCTCTCACAGAGGAAGCAGTGTCAATATTGTCTTCATCGATCATTCTCTTGCTAGAATTGGAAAAGGAATTCTCTCCTTTGTGAACTTTCATAACCTCCATCTTTTGTATAACGAGTCATCTTCTGAGTTTAGATACTGGAAAGAGTTGTTTGACTGGACCTTATCAATGTTTTCGGATTGAAAAACGTTGTCAGTAAGGATGTCTTCATCAAAGTAGTTAATCTCGTCTTCCTCCTCATCTAGCAGATCATCTGACTCCATGAGCATTTGAATGTCGAGAATTCCATTAATGGGACATGTCGGTTCCTGTGGTGGTGTTGGGTTTTTGCCCTCCGAAATAGTGGGGCACTTTTTCAGTGACTGCTTGTTCATCACATCAACAGCAGCAGGTATTGAATCGGGTTCACTACCGATGTTGCCAATGACACTTGTGACCTGATTTATATCTTGAGTTGGGGCTTTGGTTAGTTCCGGATAAGTAAAGGAGGGGATCGGAATAACATTCTTATGAGGAGAGGGGTTGACCTCACTGTCCTGGGAATTGAAAGCGCCCGTTGCAGCTTTGTTACTAGGGATATCATTGTAGATGTAAGACACTGACACTCCGCTTTTTGCACCTAGGTAAGGCTTGGTAGAGGGAGGGGTCTCCTCCTTCTCAGTAGGGGATAGTTTTTTCTTATTGACAGTGGTCCATTCTCCCTCTTGGTTATCAACATTCTTTTTTTCCTTTTTCAGGTTCTCTGTCTTCTCATATGGGTTAAGAGATCTCTGTATTGTGATTTTAATTTTTTTTTGTTGTGTAATCCTAAGTGGGCACTGGCTAAACATGTGATCAATAAGACCACAGTTCCCGCATCCTTCGGGGAAGTCCCCGAACCACACATTATACTTCACCAAGTTTTTGTTCTCATCCGGGATGATCACCTCCCCAAGTACCCCTCCGGCCATGTCCACGTTAATGCAGAATCTGGGAAATTTATTTCCATACTTTCTTTCATTATTGTGGTCATACTTCACAAGTTCTCCCGGTTTATGTTGTTTAATAATGGCCTTAATAGCATCAGGATTGCACAATTCTAAGAGAAGCAGTGGGATCCTAATCCAGATGTCTAATCTAGATACATTTTCATTATAGGGGTCAAAGTTCGGGTTCCAGATTCTAAGCAAAAGCACTTGACCCAAGATATGGTAAGGGCGACCCTTCCATACGGTTTTCTCCCTTGACTGCACACGGATCGGCTATGTATCCTCGCACAATTGTGAACAAAGGATCATCTAGAATAAGGTATCTCTAATTCACATTTTAATACTATAATTGATGTTCTGTAATTGTTGCTTTAGATGAAGAAAATACTACAATTGATGTTCGTTTTTTTGTTGTGCAACGGAGCTTGATATCACCATTGCTGTTGAAATTTAATCTAGCTCGAGTTTGATTTGTCTTTACTCATTGGGTATGAACTTTGTTTTTTATTTTCAAATACTTTATTGTTTTGAGAAAGTGGAAATTCAATAAAATGATATTCATTGCATTATTTTCTACATTATATGACTAATGGTCTAACGTCTTGAAGGGAAAAGATATGAATACATGAACTTCCCTTTGCAAGTCTCTGAACTATTTGGAAATGGAAAGTTAATTTTCAACAAACTGAGTTCCGAATAAGAAGATCGAGTTCTTATGTAAGTCATGATTGTGAAACCAAAACTCAAAGGTTAATTGACGGTTTTTCTTCAAAATTGAATCACAACATGATACGTAGGGAACATACAGAGAAATGGCAAGAAGAGATGAAAGAGCTGAAGATGCTTGGTTCTAACAATGAGTGTTCATGGCCGCCAATCCATGTCATATAATCGAAACCTTAAAGTAACACCCTACTAGAGTCAGTTTGATGAGTGATTAAGTCCCTACTCCCTATTTAGTTACCAATTTTGCATTATTGTTTATGAATCACAATGATCGTCCCACTGCCGAGCTGTCTCATTTTTAATTCATGTATGTTGAAGCTACATGGATTAAGTACTTGTGGCAAATTCTAACAATTACAAACAGTCAAACGTTTTAATCCATTAATATCTTCATTTTTTAAAATAAATTACAACCTTATTCTAGATCTTTATTTTCAAACCACCATATCTAAATTTGACGTGAGAAGAATTCTAAAAACAATAATTACGAATTTATACATTTTTTTTTATTATTAATACTATTTTCTGAAATTTAAACCTATAAATCCCATTTTATCTCAACGAATATTCTAAACTCAACAATTTCGGTTTTTTGTTTCAAACTTTTATTTTTGTAACTGATATTGTTACAGTCATGTATCTCAACCAAATCGTAATCTTTCATTCATTAATATTTTTATTTTGAATTAAATATCACATAACTTTCATCCTAATTTTACTATAAATTCAATCACGATGGAGAGAAACCACATGCGTAGTTGATTGAGTTCTCAATTACGCACGAGTTACAATGTCAAATAACATTTTTTACCGGTACGTTTAAAAAATACGTTTTATATTTATTATTTCCAAAATCCGGATTCCCAACAATAATTAGATTGGGTATATACAGTTTAAATTTATACAAATCTTAATTAATAAAGTGATTTGAGTAATCTACTTCATACAAATCTTAAAACAATAATTACTAGAACAAAATCTTTATGATAATAAATTGGATATATTGTTAAAGATGTGCTAAAACAAAAACTTTATGATAACAATCTAAAATTTTAAATTTAAAGTAAATCCTCATAAACTCAAATTTGATATTTAATGTCTACTTTGCGCACCTTGCCGCACTTATATATATTAAAGGAGAGCCTTTTTTTGCCACATGTCAGCATCAGATTTAACGTAGCATAAAAAAATATTTTAAAAAGTTAATTATTTTAGGTTATTAATATAAATTATTATTAAAGCCTAACAAAATCTTTTTACAAAGTTATTTATCTAGATTATTAAAAATGGGTTTACATAATCGGATTTTTTTTAATAAAAATTATTTATTATTATTATTATTATTATTATTATTATTATTATTATTATTATTATTATTTAGTCCTTTACATATTATCGGTCTAAAATTTATATGTGTAATTTAACTTCATTATTTTGTTAATTAGATATAAAAAAAACGTTTGCTAACACAATTATATATAATATGAAAAAAAAACAAAAAAAGATTAAAATATTGATTAACAATTACAAACAAAAAATTGTAAAAAAAAATTTAAAAAAAGGAATAAAACAAACGTAATCTCACTCATATAATCGTATCACAACATCGTTTACAGAGATTGATTGTATGCTACGAGAAATACACTTGAAAAGTATAATAAATAAGTGATTTTATTTTCCGCATCCTTATATATTAAATTATTTATAATAATGTATACATATTAAAATTCAATCCCACACAATGTACAGATATTACACTAGTACTCTTTTACCTCACTCTCTTCGATTGGAAAGAAAAATTCTATTATCCTTCTAATTTGTTGGTTGAAAGCATTTTTTTCCGTTATCCTTCTCAATTATGATAAGTTTTTTAATTAAACTTTTGAGATTTAATTTATGTGATGAGTATGTTTTGAGATTTAATTTATGTGATGAGTATGTTGTTCTTCTTCTTAATCTAACCGAGTCTTGGTTGTGCCCGGGCAAATGGATCTTTGGCAAAGAGATAGAGTAAGGTACACGTATATATATCATGATTTTATATTTGGTTTTTGGTTTGAGTATCATGTTGTTAAATTGTTTTTTAAAAAAAAATAGGAATGTTAATATTGGACAAACCTGAAAGAGGGACGGGAAGACGGGTTGTTCCCGGTTAAGAACATGTGTTTGGTTTGATTGGTGATTACAAGCATGACCGTCAATGAGTTTCGGAGACTTTATGCCAACGCATTTTTTTATTATTAATTTTAAAAATTATATTTTATGAGGAAGAAAAAGGACTAAAAATATTTTTTAAAGTATATGAAATAAAATAAAATGCCGATCATAACTTAGAATTTTATTTACTTAGAATTTTATTTTTAGGAGAAAATACAAAACAAAAGAGAAGATAAACATGATATTATAAAAGTTATATAGAAAAATAAAAATAAAGAAATAAAATGAAAAAAATAGAAAAAGGATTTAAAATATTTTTTAATTTTATTTTGAAAGGTATATATAAATAAAAAATAAAATGCCTATCGCGACTTATAATATTAATTGCAGGAGAAAATAAAAGAGAACACCCAAAATTGTATATGAAAATAAAAATGAAGAAATAAGATGAATAGAGGATTTGAACCCATGCATGAAATAAAAAATAAAATCCCTATCGTGACTTATAATATTAATTTCAGGAAAAAAAAAAAGAGAACACCCAAAAATATATATGAAAATAAAAATGAAAAAATAAGATGGATAGAGGATTTGAACCCGTGCATGAAATAAAAAATAAAATACCGATCATAACATATAATATTAATTTTAGGAGAAAATAAAAAACTATATCATAAAAGTTGTATAGAAAAATCTAATAAAGTAATAAAGAAATAAGACGGGAAAAAAATCAGAAAAAGGATTGAAAAGATTTCTTTTTAAAAAAATTTTTTTTGAAAAGTATATGAAAATAAATAAAAATAAAAATGTCAATCATAACTTATAATATTAATTTTAGGAGAAAATAAAAAATGAAAGAGAACCCCTAAAATTGTATAGAAATATAAAATTGAAGAAATAAGATGGATAGTGGTTTTAAACCCTTTCCCATTTGCAAAAGATTTTAAAATTACGAGAAATGAGAAACTTTAGATACGTAGGATAAAATTATTTGCTAAATAGTATTCAACACATTATCAATTTATCAAAAACATAAATATTTATTTTAATATATTTTTTTTTACAAATATCCGTGTACGACACGGGTCCTAAACGAGTTTATAAATTAAAATATTTTACAAACTTTTTTCCTACCGTCATATCCCCTAAATTATGTTTTTTTTTATTGTTTTTGTTTGACTTTCTAACGACTTTTTAAACGAATTGTTTGCACAATTAATATTATCAATATTAATTGATTGATTTGCCGAGATTTTTTTTTTCCGGTGAAGTTTTAGTTTTTAAGTTTATATTGGTTCATTGTCCATTTTCTGTGCGAATTTTGTTTTAAAAAAAATTTATATCAAGAAGACTAAAAAACATTATTGTACTAATAATATGAATTTTTTAAGAAAATTCATGACAAGATTTTTTAAAAATAAAATGTTATTAAAAATATTATACTTGAACATAGACAAGCAGTCAAAAAATGTATGATTTGTTTAATTTGTAAAACCCTCCATCTATACAAATTCCAAACTATCAGATTTACTTATAATTGACGTGGAATAACAAAATCTGAAAATATTTAACGACCCACAAAACAACATAAACTTAGCCAATAGTGTAAAAAATGTATGATTTATTTAATCTTCAAACCCTATTCATACCTTAAAGTGCACAAACAAAGTCTCAATTATTATCTTTTCGTTTAGTGAAATTGGTCATTCTATTTGTTCAACTTTTCGTGGTAGCACGAGAATTCTCCAACCCTTGCTCACGTCCCCGTAAACCAGCAGGACTGATTTCAATACATATCCCCCGTATACACTGTTGGACTGGTCATGGGGACATTATGATCGTCATTTGTGCCGAGGACCTCTCTTTAGAAATGTAAATGTAGTGGTCTAGTTGGTTCATTTAATTAGCATACAATACACACATTACCCTAGTACGCACTTAAAATTATTACGGTAGCTAAGTGAGTCCGATTAACTCACCTTATCCGTACTGATCTCCAAAGTTATTCTCGATATGCCAGTCAGTGATCTCGAATTCCTGAATAAGATGTATCGACATCTTAGTATTCTCGTTTCACTTCCTCGTTATAAAAAGAGTAAGATATCTAGCATATTTACCCAACTCAATGCTAACTCCTAGGTTCGGTATACCTAACGTCCATTCCAATATTTCCGTATCATATCATCATCTAGTACAAATCCAACTATCATTCTTATTATTCCTTAAATTCCATAATTCCAAAAGATCGGGTCATCTAACTAGTCATTCCGCTTTCGCAAGGTTTCCTCAACAAACTCAGCATTATATGTCTCTACTCCAAATTTCTCAAGTATAGTCCAATAAATTTCTCTACACAACCCACTAATTATTTCTTATCTAACATATGAAATAATTATAAAATTTCCGGGATAAAAAAGATGAGTTGAGTCCATACTTATTTCCAATCCGATCCACTAATCGAACAAGGATGGCACCATGTGGCGTGACCCGGCGCCAAGTGGCGTCACTAGGTGAGGGAGGCGGCAAAAGTGAACTACACTACTGGTCCTAGGTTCGAGCTCCACGGACTACAATAGGTGGCGAGGTTGGCTTAAGTGGAGATCCGGGTTTGAAACCCCTGGCGGACACCAAACAATATTAAGGCGGAGCATTAAGTTCAAAACTTACTACCGACGTTTTATCGAAATAATAGGGCGACCAAGGAGGCGGGAGTTCGATACTCATTGGGCACAAAAGGCGACTGGTGTGTAGAGGTTCAAGTTCAAATCTTGACACCGACTACTTGGCGACTACGAGCCTTCTTCACTCCAAGCGCGAGGTCCTGGGTTCGAGCTTCGTCTACACCCCTACAACAACCCACTTTTATTTCTACACTAAGACGTGATTTTGATGTGGGACCCCTCAAAGGGGAGGGACTTACTGACGGAGAAGTAGTCGGCTCGTTGGTGGGTAGGAGGAGGATATCTCACCAGCCGGTGGAGGTTCAACAAGCCGGTGCTCCGACTGTCTCTAGATTCTTAAGAGGGTAAAAAAGTCACCGGTGGTTAGAGCATACCCGTCGACATAAGGAGGAAAGAAGTGAGAAGGAGGTGTAGCTCACCATTTCACTACAACGGCGGGAGAAGGCGGCGACAAAACGCAGGCGTAACCTGGTGGTAGCTTGTTGTGGTTTTCAGGTAGAGAAGAAGGGAAGAGGAGACAGACGACAGCGAATTTCTCAAGGTCCGTCAATGGGCGTGATCGAGAGAGAGAGTAGGGAAGGAAATTGTATAGGTACGTTCCGACGGTTTCCTCGCTCTTGGTCTACGAGGTGTCTTCAACGTCCGGTCTTCAATGCTGGCCAAATGTAACAGTTGCATTCATCGTTTTTATAACGCCGGTCAAAGGTGAAGTCGAAGGAAGGAAGAGGAAGGTGCTAAGCGTTGATGAGCATTAGAAGGAAGATGGGCCAGAGAAGGAGTGCCGGTCAAAGTCCATCCGAAGAAGAAGGTCCAAAACGGCCGGTTTGCCCCGTTGATTTTTGGTTTTGGTTCCGGTATTTTCGGGTCATCGCTATTAGTAATCGAACCGTTCCCGGTTTAAATAAAAATAAAAAACAAATTTTAGTCAATAATTTACCGGTTATTACAAGATATATTTTTAGTTAGTTTTACTGCTGTTGATTTTTTTACTGAGTTTATAAAGTATAATAGGACTTCAAATTTGAAAACAGTTAAACCAAACATGATTTGAGTTGAATTTATGAGTTCATAATTAAAACCAACAACCGAACCAAACAGAGCCTAAATTTGGCCCAAAAATTTCAACATGTGTAAGCCATTCCACAAAGGTTAACCCCAATTTCAGCCTATCAGAACTCCACCTTCTTTTGTAAGGTTTCCCATTCTCCTCCTCTCTCTCTGACTCTCTCTACTGAGTTGAGACTTGAGGCTTTGCTTCCTACCTCGAAAACGACTCGAAACAACGCCACCCTTCCACCACCACCGCCACCACCACCACCATGTTCCGACCACAGCCACTTGCACTACCCCTTCAATTTCCAACCTAGGGTTTCCACGATTCTGGCCGGGGACGGGGCTTTAAATTTTGCCCTTACCTTTTTCCCCATTTTATGTTTTTTTTTCCAGCTGTTTTGATCTGACCTGACCCTAATTCCAGCTATGGGGGATGAACCTGGCCACGATAGACCTCATCAACCGTCCGTTGACAACTTCCCTTCTAATGGCCCCGTCTCAGCTCTTCCTCCTCCTGCTCTGGCCACCGATATAGCCGGTGGAATTAGTTTTCCGGCGGAGGTGGTAAATGGAGATGGGAGTCTGACTGTAAAAAGGAAGCGTGGTCGTCCACCTAAGATTGGAGGCAAAGCTAAGCCGGTGGCTGCTCCGGCTGCGAAGAGGACTAAGGAGGAGGAGGATGTTTGTTTCATTTGCTTCGATGGTGGGAATCTAGTGCTATGTGATCGACGGTGAGTCCACTTGCTTTTATCTGCTCTCCTGGGATTGATCCTTTCTTGCTAAATTCCGGTCTGCTTGCTTGCTGCTTTTGTTCAAATTTCTGCATGTTTTGTTTGTGTTAGGGATTGCCCTAAGGCGTATCATCCAGCTTGTGTTAAACGAGATGAATCCTTCTTCAAAAAACGGTTGCGATGGAACTGTGGTACGCAGCTCCTTCAATTATTTAATTTTGATCACTCTCAGCTCCTGATTAGGTTTTGGGATCAAATGGAAACTATAAATTGGATAGGGATCACGATTGGATATCGTAGGTCCATATGAGCTTACATAACAGAAATATCATGCATGTTTTAAATGCCTGAAGCTACAGGGCTAGATTGTAAAGAAATTGCTCAACTTTGTATGACTAAGTTAAACTGCTATATAGTGCTTCATGTGCCCTAATCTAGTTTCAGTTGCAAGAGACTTCTGATCTAGTGCTTGCTAATGCGATATTGTGCTTGAATGGGTTTTAATATGATTGGCATTGCAGAGTTAGAGGAGGTTTTTTAGAATCTTTGTAAATCCTCCTTTGTATTATATAAAGTTCCTTGCTTTACTTTGTAATTGTAGTGAACAAGATTTTCCTTGAGAACTTAGATAGTTTATTTATATCGTGCCAGTTTACTAACAATGGAATACAAATCACCACTTTCTTTATATACATACTGTACATTGACGCAGATTATATTCTACCCTAAAGCTGTAATATGCAACTGTTTTCATTTCCAAAAGTTTGTTTATTCCCCTTTCTGCAAAATCCATTTGATAGCCTTAGAGAAACAGCATCATGCATTTCACATGATGTATACTCCTTCTCTATGTAAGATCTCCACCCCTATTGCCTGATTTATCACTAGTCTATAAAATAAACCAGCTTAGTCCCACAAGTTCTCAGAAATCAATGTAAAAAAGAACAAATTTTCTGGTAGTATAGTACCACCTTTTATCAACTACTTTCTTTGCTCTAGAAGATTCTCAATACCAAGAATCTTATGCTGCAATATGTTAAAGAATCAGGAGTTTCAACTTACTGTAGAGGTTTTACATGTATGATATACTATACCTTGAGTTTCATTATCATGTTTTAACTACTAGGCCTTTTGTTATTGTGAAAATATGAATTTCAGGCTGGCATTTGTGTAACATCTGTCAGAGGAATGCCATTTTCATGTGCTATACATGTCCTTACTCATTGTGCAAGACATGCATTAAGCAAGCCGACATATCATGTGTGAGGGGCAGCAAAGGATTTTGTAAAAACTGCATGGCTACAATTTCATTGATTGAGAATATTAAACAAGGAAATGAGGAAGTGGTATGGCTAAATTATCTGTCAATTATCATGATAACTTACATCTATTTATATTCCTTGTTCATATTAATTATGGGTGAACTTGAACTGATCTTCATTTTTTTGGTTGATTTTCCACTTATAATTACTGTGAATAAGTTTCTGGATAGCATATTCACTGGGAGAAACTTCTAGTTGGCTTATGCAATTTCTATATATGGAAATGTATAATTCGGTTGGCAATTAGGCTGCAATCTTACAGGAATTGAATTCTCCTGGGAGAGAGGGGAGGTGGACTAATAAGGAAATGTTTTCCCAATATTAATGTAGTCAATATTTGTTACAGATACAGAGTAATTTTACTAATTTGATATCCAACAGTATTACCATAAGTTTTCCTTATATTATTTTATGTATTCATAAATGAGGAAAACCAAATTTTCTGGATTTTAATTCTTGGGAGACAATCAGTATTGGATTGACTTGATTTATCTCTTAAATGCCTCATGTGAGATTGTGATTAACCCTGATCTCTTCTGTTCTCTTTCTCACCATAACTTTTGTTATTTAGTACTTATCTGCTTAATTTATGGACCATAACTTTCTTGTTAAATGGATCTTATGATGAAAGGTTTTTGTATGAATTTCACTGTAGATCTAGGAGATACTTGTTTTGCACTAAGAATCACATATGTAATTTTTTTGCAAATATGTGTGATCTTATTAAGTGGTTGATTTTAGATTTCTATACGCACACAAACTAGTCTGAACGAGTGCTCCCCTTTTTGCTGAAAAAGGTTTCGATTATCTGTCGATTTCCTAAAAGTTGTACATGAGCTGCTTGTTTGTTTGAAAAGATTATTTTAGTCCATACTTAGATATTTATTGTAAAAGAACTATATCAATCCATGCTTAGATATTTGGGTCATTCTCATGTTCATGTGTTTAGCAGGCTCATGTAGACTTTGATGACACAACTAGCTGGGAGTATCTGTTTAAAGTGTACTGGGTTTATTTGAAAGAGAAGGAATCTCTGACATTGGACGAGCTAACTCGAGCTACAAATCCTTGGAAAGGCTATACGTTGAATCGTGTAAATAACTCTTCACAGGAATCTCAGAATACTTGTATTAATGGAACTGTAGAGTTGAGTAGTACAGTCGGTCCATTAGGGACACAAAATAATCAAGTAGAGACAAATGTTTCTAAAAGAAGGAAGACCAGGAAGCAGCCACCATTTCAGAATAGCTTCCGAGAAAGAATAGTTGCTGATAATTTAGAGGGAAGTGTTGCAGAATGGGCATCCTCAGAACTCTTGGAATTTGTTGATCATGTAAAAAATGGCGATACATCAAAGTTAACTCACTTTGATGCCCAGGCCTTACTGCTGGAGTATATCAGGAAAAACAAACTTCGTGATCCTCAAAGGAAAAGCCAAATAATTTGTGATAAGCGATTGGAAAATTTATTCGGTAAAGCACGTGTAGGTCATTTTGAAATGCTGAAATTGCTCGAGTATCACTTCAAAGATGGTTCTTGTGCAAGTAGCGTGGTTCATGCTGCAGCTATTGATTCTTCTGACAATCAGATGAAGGCTGAACAATGCAGTGAGGAACCGCATAATATTGTGCGAGAAAGGAAAAGACAGGCACGAAAAAAGGTTGATGAGCGAGAGAGACAAATTAACCTGGATAATTTTGCTGCCATTGATGTTCACAACATGAGCTTGATATATTTGAAAAGGAGTTTAATAGAGAACCTTATGGATGATGCTGGAAAATTTCATGATAAAGTAGTTGGCTCCATAGTCCGGATTCGAATATCTGGGAATGATCTAAAGCAGGAAATCTACCGGTTGGTTCGTGTTGTAGGTATGTACAGATTACATATGTTTACATTGTACTTTTTCACTAAAAGACGAGTATTTTTCTGAACTGTTGCTGTTGAATTGTCCTTAGGTACGGGCAAGGCAGCTGAACCGTACAAAATCGGTGATACGACAGCACATATAATTCTTAAAATATTGAATCTGGACAAAACAGAGGATGTCAAAATCGATGCAATTTCAAATCAAGATTTCTCTGAGGTAATTGATTGAATTTGAAAACCCGAATTTTCTGTGCTGATCCTTCTTGCCTGTACTGCCAGATTACGTATTTTTCTACCTAATATTCTTCCAGTTTCTGTATTATATTCGGTTTCTCATGGATGGGGGAGATGTAGAATCTCGACTTGCTATTTTTTTTATTTATTCTTTATCTTTATATAACATGTGTTATTCACAACATTTTGGTATAGAGCAAGTTCACCGGTTCGGTTTTAATTGGTCGCCACATAGGTAAAGTGACGTGGCTACATCCATTGTTGCAAAAACGATCGGCACCCGTTTGTTTTGATCAATTTTAATTTGACATTTGGTGATCTTGAAATTTCAAAAGTTAGAATCTTGACATTTATTGTGACATTTCTTAACCGGTTGCCAACAATATTATATTCATATGCGTGTTCCTTCAAATTTTTTAACATAAGTTTTTTTGAAAAATACCTTTTAAAAAATATCCCTATTTAATCAATTTAAAATGTTTTATCATTATTTTTGAAAGATCTTGTTATGATTTTATTTTAGTAAATAATTTTAAAAAATCATTTGTATAAATACCTCATTTTAAGCTATAATTTTTATTGTATAATTTTTTTTTTAATTAATTGTAAAAAATAAAAGGTGTTTTTTTCTTCGAAAAAATCTTCAAATTATACCACAAAAAAATAAAAATAAATGAAACAACATTGAATTTAACCGTAATGAATAGTATATGACCAAGTGACATTTCAACTAATGACTTTTGACATTTTGATCCAACGGCTGAACTTGCTCTTATTTTGAAGATTTAACCTATCTATGTTGAATGGAATGATTGTGCAAATCTAAGTATGTATATGCCTCAATTATATACTTTGTGTCACGAAACAATCCCAAAAGTGAACCTTTTTTAGTTTCATTACCTTCCCTTAATTCATATGATTATGTATATTTCATATATGCTGTAATGATGTACTACTGTGCTTTATTGATACTCCATCATACTATTAGGATGAATGCAGACGCTTACGACAGAGCATAAAATGTGGACTAGTGGAGAGGCTGACTGTGGTAAGTTCTTACTGCTCTATCTGTATGCGATAGAGGGACATCTTTTGAAAATTTTGTATTTGTTTACAGGGTGAGGTTCATGAGAAAGCAGTTGCACTCCAAGAATTGAGAATTAAAGATGTAAGTATAAGAGGATGGTGTTTTCATTTCATATCATGAATATATTGCACTAGTTAGTGTCAACAGCTGTTTATAATAACAATATCTGAAAAATGGTAATAGTTAATTTCTTTTGGGATATTAGTATGTAGAAGTAATTGCAATATTTAATCAATCTTTGGGGGTTCTCTGTTGGTGATCGACCTTTTCTTTTCCTTTTATCTTACAGGTTCTTGAAACCGAGATTTTGAAGCTCAATCATCTTCGTGATCGAGCCAGTGAAATGGGACACCGAAAAGAATATCCTTCATCAATTTCTTGTTTATTCCACTATTTTTAGAATAATATTTTTGCAGTTACTCAAGAATGGTTTCCTTTTTTTCTCCCATCTCCTATGCTTGGGACTTAGTGTTTTATTTAGGACAAAAGGGATCTTGTGTTGGGATGTTTTTCACCAAAACTTATGTCTTTCTGAGGGTTGTTTGGTTCTGTCATAGCAGTTTTTCGCTGCTGATTTTATCAGCAATTTGTTTTTCCTGTTAACATGCAAAAATATATACTTGCTCATCTGTGCAGAAAAGACTTAAGTTTTACCAAGAAGTAGTGGATGTTTTTATAGTTCCTTGACCAACTTTTACGCTTAGAGAATGTGTGGAGAAATTGGAGCACCTCAAGTCACCTGAGGAACGCCAGCGCAGGTTGCGTAAAATACCGGAAGTACATGCCGATCCAAGGATGGATCCAATTTATCAATCTGATGAAGATTCTGGACAATCTGATACGAAACAAGGTACCTTGGACCAAGATTCCCGTTTGTTTGATTGCTGAATGTATTCCTTATTGCTGATCTTATAATGTGAGATCTTTTTTGTATTTGATGGTGAATGTAGATGGAAACACTACACCAGTGCATTCCAACTCTATTTCAAGGAGTGCCGAACCTAGTGCCCAACGAAGAGGTGATATGTCATATAGTACCAGGGCCAAGTTGCTTCGAAGTTCATCTTCCAACTGGGATTGTAAGAGAAATGGATCTATAAGACCGCAACCAAATAAAGAGGAAGATGTTGCTCCTGTTGAGAGTAGTCAATCTTCATTTGAACTCGAAACAGATGCTGCTAGGATACTTGAAGAATTAAGAAATCAAGGTGATCCTGGCCGTATAACTAGTAAGCATGAGTGTACAACGTTGGAAAATCAGCCCCACAATGCTTCAGTTTGTTCCTCTTCTCGTCTGACACGGTGTCCTGAGAATTTGGAGCTTGATAAGATATGGCATTACCGGGATCCGTTAGGTAAAGTTCAGGGACCTTTTTGCATGATGCAGCTTCGCAAGTGGAACTCAAGCGGTTACTTCCCAGTTGATCTTAGAGTATGGAGGATAGATGGAAGTCAGGATAATTCCATGCTCTTGGCTGACGCATTGTCAAATCAAGGTGGCAAAGAACATCGATGTCAGTCTGATTGTTTGGAGTCCCATGAAGCAAGACCTTTAACTGATTGTAGAAATCTTGAACGTGGTGGACAACCGAGTATCAATATAAATGCAGCTTGGACAAGTGATAAACCTAATGATGGTTGTAACAAAGATTTGACTGATGCAGCTAGGTGTTCTGATGATAGAGAGCGTTTGATTGCGGATAATAGTGGGCATGGAGCTGTTCTGGACAGCGATTCACAAAAATCTCATAAAGAAAATCAGAATCCTCTCCAAGTGGCAAGTTCTCCTGGTCAAGATGTTTATAATGCACCTCCTGCTTCTACTGATCAAGGTTTTGCAACGACTAATCAAAGCCATAAGCCAGAGTGCTCTGATCTACCTAGTCCGACTCCCAAGGACGACAAAAAGGATTCTAAGTGCCTGGCTGTCGAGCCTGTACAGCAGTTCTCTGCTCCAAATGTTTCAAGTCCTAGTCTGAAAATGTCCTCTGGTGGATTTGATCCTTCTCATTCGAGTTTAACAATCAAGGATCCTAAATTTTTGGCTGTTGAGCCTGGATTACAGCTCTCTGCTCCAAATATTTCAAGTTCTAGCCTGAAAATGTCCTCTGGTGGACTCGATCTTGCTCAATCGAGTTCAACAACCAAGGATGCTAAATGTTTGCCTGTCAACCCTGGACCGCAGCTCTTTGCTCCAAATATTTCAAGTTCTAGTCTGAAAATGTCCTCTGGTGGACTTGATCCTGCTCAACCGAGTTCAACAATCAAGGATGCTAAATGTTTGCCTGTCGACTCTGGACTGCAGCTCTCTGCTACATCTGTTTCAAGTTCCAGCCCGAAAATATCTTCTGGTGGACTTGATCCTGCTCAACCGAGTTCAACAATTGTGAACTTGAAAGAGCAAGCTGAAGAAAACAAGCTGGATAGTGAAGTTGGGCAGAATAGCCAGCAAGTCACTCCAATTGCTCTGGAGCAGAGTCCGGGCAATGGCTGGAAGCCTGCTTCTGATCAAATGAACTTCTTTGATATGCCAAGACAGTTACCAGATTTGAACACCGGAGAGACAAAATCGCAGGTAGCCGAAGATCCCAATACCTCGGATTTGCATGTGCAAGATCTATGCACCAGTTGGAATGTTCCATGTGAAATTGGAATTTCTGTACCAGTTACCTCCGCAAACCAGAACAGTCAACAGTGTCTCACTTCAAATGCCACCTGTCAAGATGTAGGAATTAATTGGAGTACGGTCACTTCTTTGGTAAGTGAGAGGGTACAATGGGATTCTGGAATGAATTGCAATACATCTAGCTGGGCCGATGGACCTATTGAACTCAGTACTCTAGGAGACGAGTCTGTTTCGGATCTGTTAACAGAAGTTGAGGCGTACGAATCACTTCATGGTTTGCCGTCTCCTAATTTACGGATGGAGTTTGGGGATGACTCACTAGATTCTCCCAGCAACGATTGCTTCAGCCGACTTGTGGGATTGAGCCCACCGCTTGAGACCGGGAAACACGAACCGTGGACCACCACCTGTGACTCACTAGATTTTGCTTCTGCTCAGCAGGGTTTTCTTTCTCTGACTAGTACAACATCTCAACCGCCACCTGTTCCGTCTGTCAACATCCAATCCTCCGAAGGCCTCAAACTTGAACATGTGAAGCCGGTCTCTCTTCCGTTGCGTTCGTTGAGTTTTGAGTCGGACGGAGATCTCTTCACATCACTCTCGCTCTCCAGTCCGGTCTCATCCAATGGGAAGCTGAGTAATATCTCCAACTCTTCAAAACATGAATTTCTTCTTCCACATCATAACCCTGAAGAGAAAGGTGATCCGTATCCTACTCATGTTTCCCGTGATTTAGCTTTGCGAGTAAATCCCATGGAAATAGACATGTTTCCGCGGCAGGAGTTAGGTTTGCCATACATTCCTGCAACTCAAGAACAACCGGCTTGCCATGTTGATATGCCGCCGCCACCATTTCCACCTCCAACTTCCTCGACAGCAGCTGTCTCCTCGAGCGCAGTTGAGGAAGGAGAGATGGAGCCAACAGATCTTTCTCTAGAACTTTCGGTCCAAATTCCCGCATCCGGTTCACTAAAACAATCACTCCCACGGTCCAAAATCTTACAGCCATCATCTAATCTGAGTAACACGAAACCTAGCTGGGGAGCTAGCCAAAGCCAGGGGATGACAACACCAAGCGGGTTAGGAGGATCCCGAAGTTCTAGTCAGGGGAATCGAGGGAGCCAGCAACCGAGATATCACGGAGGAGGAGGAAGACATTCATCAGGCCAAAGGGATAGCCGGAGTTACCGTCATAATAGTGTAGATGCGGGTTTTCTGAAGAGCGCCAAACCGCCAATCTATCACCGGCAGCCGTCTTTTAACGGAAGCGTTGGTGGAGGATCGTCGAGGGCGGTGGTGGCACAGCCGCCCCAGCATAGGGGGCAGCGTGTATGTAAATTTTACGAGAGTGGGTATTGTAAGAAGGGAGCATCTTGTAACTACTTGCATCCTTGATTGGTTTTGCATTTTTCACGGCTCCCATCACCCCTAATTTGTACCACTAAAAGGCAAAGAAAAAGAATTTTCGTAGATTGTAATTGTTGTATGGGTTATATAATTGTTGTTTAATAATAAAAAGTCATTTACCACGAGCTTCATTCATTTGGTGTTAGGTTTTGATCTCTTATAGATGAACCACTCTAGACTATTCGAACTAAATAGCGAAATCGTAAGGAAAACAGACAAGCTTTTCATTTGGAGCTCTCTGTACTGTACAAAAGCATATGTAACAAAGTTTACATTTTGCGTACGGAGCTCTCTGTACTGTACAAAAGCATATGTAACAAAGTTTACATTTTGCGTACGGAGCTCTCTGTACTGTACAAAATCATATGTAACAAAGTTTACATTTTGCGTAGCATCATCGTTCATTTTGTCACGTGTCAATGTTACATTCATTTTGTCTTAATGTTAAGGTTAACGTGTTGTTGCGTTCACGTTCATTTTGTCTATTTTGTCACGTGTCAATGTTACATTCATTTTGTCTTAATGTTAAGGTTAACGTGTTGTTGCGTTCACGTTCATTTTGTCTATGTGTCAAGGTTTATGCATTGCGTCCACGTTCATCTACTATACAATACTAAAACAAAAGTGAATAAGGTAATGTGTCATCTACTATATATAATACTAAAACATAAGTGAATTTCGCCACATGTCGTTCTTACGTTACGCCGCCTCGGATTTTGACACTGACATAACCATATTAAGCACATATGATATTTTTACATGTCATTCTAACAATAAACCGTATATTTTGATAATTTTAATTCTTGAAGATTGTTTCCAAGTTTAACTTGCATGCTCCTTAATTACAACCTTCAATATTCTCATATTTAAGTCAAATATTTGTTTTGCATTATTATAGCTAAGTTTTAAGTATATTTATAAGAAATTAATATTTCCTAACTATAAGAAATTAATATTTATACCTACATAGTTAGTATCTTATTAAAAAAAGCCTACACACTTAATACATTACATAAAAAAAGTGCTTTAATACCCCATTTATCTCTATAATATTATTGAATTATAAATTTTTTATTTCAATTTTTTTTATGAGAAACTAGGCAAATTTCACATTTTTTTAGTTGTAATGATAATGATTAATTTTTTTATTCACATCTATTCATATAATCGTAAACGATACAATTTTGATTATTATTAAAATATTTTATTTATAAATATTGCTATTATATAATTTTAATTTCTCAGTTTTTATAT